>VZTB01009916.1:73839-91022 GCA_013397245.1 Thryothorus ludovicianus
ATAGTTGTTTAAAGAGAAAGGAGGGCCTAGTATAGAAATAAAATCCTGGTAACCTTTTGCACAAACATCAGAAAACATAAAAACCCCAATATATAACTTCCATTATAAATTGGAAGGGAAGCAACATTTACCTCTTGAAGCCAGATATGTGAAAAAACAGACAGCAAAAGGACTAACTATCAATCCTCCATGCAAATGTTATTCTTAGCGTGTAGTCATTAAATCTGGAAATCCACCAAGAGATACAAGGAGATGCAGATTCATATATGTATGTGCTGATCTGAATGCTCTATGATCCAATGACATCTTTCTCTTTTAAAAATGTTTAGAACCTCAAGATATTCCTACTTATTTCACAGGCCTTGCTACTGTTCTGCCTTCTATATGGTGTATGCATGCTGTTGAGCAGAATAACTCTATCAATGCTTTTGTGATGGCTGCTCTTTATCTCTAGTTACAGCCTTGCCCATTCTTTTACATGAGAAGAGTTTGAGTGTACTTTATCACTAACTCCAAAGTGATCAAAGCATATCTAGAGATTGTGGAGAAATTGAAAAGTCCTAATAATAAGAAGAAGCATCCTTATAAATGAAAGTATGGTGCAGGATTTAGGTGGAAGTTGCTGAGGAGATTTTGCATGAAATATTCTGAAAGTAACAGATGCACATTTCACATTGTTGTGAGAAATCAAAAGAGGTTTCAGATGCTTTTGAGTATCAGTCAGAGGAGCACAAAGGACAACTGCAGCTCCTGTCTTCTATTTTAAACCTGGCAAAATAATATTCAGATTTTTTCTGTAAGCAGGTACTCACAGCTGCATGCTAGCTAATTCAAATACAAGGTTTCACAAAAGTCTATAGCATGAAAACAACACAGAAAAAAAAGATACAATATAATACTATTAAAATGAAGAAAGTAAAATTTTACTGAGTAAAATCCTGGCTCCATGTCAGGACTTGAGAGTTTTGCCAGCAATTTTAATAAGTTGAAAATTTCAGTATTTGCATTCTATGATAGAAGAGAAAGGGAAATAAGATTAAATATAAAGAAAGAAGGGAAAGAAATCCCATACACATATACAGATCACATGTAAATTTCCATGGCTATGGATTTAATGGATAATGACAACTATTATTATTTATCAACATCATTATAAGATTTTAATGAAGCTGTAGATTTATATCTATTTTATCCTATTACCTATATTTAGGGGGTAAAACCAAGGCAAACTTGGGTTGATAACTTTCTGTGGCAGCACTTTGTTTCAAGTGTGATATGATAGTCTGGAGATTGAGCAAGGATTAATATTGAATGGAAATGTCTAAGGAATTCTGATAATCACCCTTTGTATTCAGGAATGCCATTAGTAATGAATACCTGTGCATATGTGAATAGAATGTCATAGTGAGTAATTTTTGTCTAAGTGGGTGGATATTTGTGCTTGAGTATGCTTCTATCAAGCCCTGGAAAATTATTTATCTAAATAATCTGCCCATTTTAAGACATTTTTTCAGTGTGAATAGAGTTCCTTAGTCCCTGTACATGACTCACAAATGGCTACTGGTTTACTAGCTGCAGGATGATGACAGCATGAGCAGAACACACAAATTTTCTTCCTGTTCCGAGAGTTTATTTTTTCAATCTGCTATTGTTTTGACAGTATACAATTATCCTTCAACATAAAGACTTCAGAGAAAGAGTGATTTATTTGTATTCACGATGATTCAGTGGTCCTTAAAAAATGTTGCTTTGTCTTTGGCAGAGAAAAAAGAAAATAATTCAACTTCCTAGAACAGCTTCAACCCCAAAAGGTCCTAATGATCTAGAAGGTATTAGGAAGAAAAGGAGACCTCATCCACTGCCTTGCCAGGACAGGAGGCTAAAGAGGTGGAAGCCATGGTATCCATATGTGAGGCCTGTAGAAGAGGAAAGGGAGGTGAGGTCCCAGCTCTGGTTTGGCCAGCTTCCTGAGTAGTAGCATGGCAACACAGACCCTCAAGTAGAAACACGGGAATGAAAATGTGTTGTTGCAAGTGACTTACTTGCTTTCTCCTTGGTAGAAACTCATGAGCCTTATAAAGCATGATTTCTCCTTCGCAGAGCTGGACAGCATTCTCATTTCACACCTTGGACCTTCTAGCAATCATTTCAGGCACTGGATCAGTAATGGATGGCAGCTTAGTATTTCACCAATTTAAGTATGATTTCCACTCTTTTCTTTTCAAGGTCATGCCACAGACATAGTTCCATCACTGAAGTAGGCTTTCCAAAGCTTTACAATGATGATTCCAGAGCTTTACAATGATGATGATTGCATTTTACTTACAATATTGGGGATACTCAAACATAGATTACTGGTGAGACACCCAGTAAACTGAAGAGTCCCCTGCTCTGATTCATGCTCCTTACTGACTGTTCAGTGGAGAGACACCTGAGATCAGCAGACTACCCTCATTCTACTTGGCATCTACAGCAGCACCCTACTGTGTGCCTGGGGTGACTTGATCCACATCACTGCTTGCCTGGTGACTTGGTGTGATCTTTTGCTTTTAAAACAGTTTTTTCCAGCTGCAGGACAACCAGCACACTTCTTCCAGGAGAGCACTATCAGAATTAATGATTCTTCATTGTTAAGAGTGGATCTTTACTCCCTTTGAGCACCAGCACAACTGGAAACAAAACAATGACAACAAAACAAACAAACAAAGAATACTTGAGAAAAAAAAATACTTGGGAAAGAAAAGAAAGGAAGGCTTCAGTTTCCCAAGTGGAGCATACATAGACAGAATGTTCATGATCTTATACAAAATGAATGAGTATTTGTTTTTAAGGTTATCACATTCTAGAAATCATTACATTAAATATGGATAGTAAGTCATTAGCATGTAAGGAACAGTCCATACTCAGGAGAAGTATGTTTAAATATTTCCTTTGTCTTCTGGCTACATTTATAAGAAGGTCTTAGCAGCAGTAGTCATTTGTTAGCTGGAAAATTATTTATGTTCCATGTTTTAGTTACATGGAAAAAAACTAAAGAGAAGTAAAAATTGCATATTAAACAAGCCTGATCCTTAACTCAGAAAGTTTATTAGCATCTTGAATAAATACATTGATTTATTAATTTTTAATTTCCAATTTGCATAGTTTTCTAATCTCTTTCATTTATAAAATATCTGTGATTTTTACAAGTTAAGAAACAGGAGTGTTTGGAAAGTAGTCCAGAGACCACTTTGCACTATCAAAAAAGTACATGATTTTTGTGAGGCATGAGATTATCACATTGATAAAACTCAAATACTGTAATAGGGTGCTGGAGAAAAGCAGAATAAAACTGACAGGGACAAAGTTCTTCCAGTAACTTACTGTTCTGAGTAGCTGGGTACAGAAACATTTACAGAAGAATACTGTGAGGAAAAGTGAGTGTGTAGTGTTAGTCATCAACACACTTCTGTGGAAAAGCCTCTTTCCACACAGAAACAGTAAAGGCTGTGTCTCATTGCAGCAACAGTAGGAAAAATTGCAATCTTGAAAGATAAAATTACAAGTGGATATAATGGCAACAGACACCCAACAGACTTGAGCATATCTAATGGAAAAGTGCTCTCATTACGCAGAGGCAAAGTTACTTCCACACAACAGTTATTTCTCCACTTCCTACATGTCTTCAGTGTGCACATTTAATGACTCTTCAAAATGAGTCATGCCAATACGAAGAAATAGAGCATCAATTTTGCAAGAGCATGGAAGTAACATTTAGCAACAAATGCCTTTGCAGGAATGTTGCAGTCCTATGAACAAAAGAAACCTCTGAGAGGAGGAAGAATGTGAATTCATGGGGACTCTCACAGCTGCAGAGGTGCCTCTTTTGTCTTGGAGGTGAAGGTGTAATGAGATACAGTGGCTGTCAGAAGGTACAGGAAAGTTCATGCAGGAACCACTGTTTTAACGGGACATATAATTAAACACTGGAACAAATACGAGACAGCACATGTCTGAACACATAATAGCTCATTTCAAGATTAGATGCAAGATTCAGTATGTGGAGCCTGTGGCTTTCTTTATTCAGTGAGTCAGCCTAATTGCTGATTGATTAATTCTGATCTTTTAAGTGTTTGCTTAACAGTTTTATTGTTGCTCTTTGGTACATAAAAACAAAAGCAAAACAGAGCACAACAAAACAAAACAAGACAAAACAAAGAAAAAACCCCAAAACCAAAACAAACCAAACAGAAAAAAAAACCAAACCAACAACCAAAAAAGGCTGAGAAAGAAAACACAGCCGTAGAGGGTTCTGCAGAAAAACGTTTGCTAAAAAATATGTAAATCAAGGAGCTGAATCCTATCTGTGTGCACTCTGCCTCTCTGCCTCTCTGGCACACATTGGTGAGCCTCAGAAAGAGAACTGTAAACCAAGTGGAGACCACCAGGGAAGCTGAGATTCCAAAGACAGTGCATCATTCCTGTACCCTCCAGTGGTTTGTTTGTTTGTTTTGAGGTCAGTTGATTCATGGGCCCTACTGAGCCTTGCATCTTGACCACAGCTGAGATGTCTTTCTGTCACTGTGACCCAAGGAAGAGGTTTTCATGGACAAGACACTGACCACTCTATTTTGCAAATGTTTCCAGAACAAATGCATTTAAATTAGAGGAAATATAGTAATCTTGGCTCTAAAAAGAAAATTTAAACAGATTCTGGAAAACTGGGCTTTCAATAGAAACAATATTCCAGTGAAGTTATTACCATGAACTCAAAATATCAGTTTGGGGTTTTCAAACAACATAGCTCCAGTTCGTACTAACTCCTTGCTGTCCCAAGCCAACAACATTTCTTGAGAAAGAATGATCAAGTAGGGTGATCTGGAGGGTTTTTATTTTAGGATAGGAATGTCTGAGAAAAGGAACGTGAAAGATTTTTGTAGAGGATGTTTTGTTTAATGATCATTTTCTGCAGCGGGATGAGGAGAGATGACAGGCCAACAGAATCCCTTTTAATTCCTGAGAATTCTTCTCTGATTAGTCATACTTCAATCCAGGACAGTGTCTCCAGTTTTTCCATTTGTGAAACAAAGGGAGATCATGACTGTTATCTGAAAAGTGATAGAAATGTATGCTCCTATGCAAATGCACATACATTCCTTCTCTTTATCTTCTAATTCATGGATGAAATGTGACTGTAGGGATCAGTGTGAACAGAAGTAAAAAGAGCTAAATACAGCTGACAACTACTGATACATAAGTAATATATGAGTATTATAGCAGTTTGTCATACAGTTAAAAGATTAAAGAGAATTTCAAATTTATACATGACAAAAATTCACACATAAATTCACAAATTTAAACCGGTCTAACATCTTCACTAGTACCAAGTCCTGTACAACCATAATCAATGGGAGATTTATCAATCCCATCATTATCATCAGTCTGGGACTGTAGACCTAAAGTAAGAGCAAACCTGTAGTAACTATCTTTATCAAAAATTTCTCTAAATCTATTGAAGTTATTAGGTACAGAATTTGGAAACTGATATGTGCCTAAATTTTTAGGATGAGTAAATATTTGCCCTGAAGTTTTGAGATAGTACATGTAATATGATTCATTTCAAAGCACGTTAGTGTAAATAGAAAAAGAAGAAAATGGTTCTTGCTCAGAAACTGGAAGTGTACAGTAATCCTAACCACTCCACGGCTCATTTTGACTGAAGTAGCTGGTCTGACATTCAAGTCTTCACAAGTTTTGGGAATATTATGTCAGAGACTGAGGACACAATAAGATCACCCTGGATCACCCTGTAAGATTTTTTTTCCCCAAGGTTGTCTTTCATCTGATATGTAACCATTGACCAATGAAACTTGGTGTCTACACTCTTCTATCTCTGAAACAGATTTGAGTTTTTTATGTGAAGACTTTGTTTGAGACCTCTTGTAGTTTCAACTTAAACTATAACTTTACACAAATGCAAAGATGCGAGTGCAGATATTATGTGGTGGAAGTTTTTGCTTTGCAATGTTTTTGATCAAATTAAAAAAATAGTAAAACAACTTTCAATTTCCTAAGAAACTTCCTCTTCCCATCCTCCATTTATTTCTCCTATTTTTTTCCTTGCATCTTGATGTTCTCTCTGAGTGGTTCTAAGCAGTCCATGGCAGTCTGATCATAGTACAAAAGGCAAGTTAAGGTAAGGTGCAGCATTTAGCAAAGAGCAGTGTCATAGGGAGGAGCAGTGGCATGGCTTGCAGGATCAACTTGAGATTCAAAACAGCTGAGCCTACTTGACTAGGCACAAGCAGAAGAATTACTCTAACAATACATAGCCTCTTACTAATAGCTTCCTAGAATTGTGCTTTGTGAGATTGTCAGCCATTTTGGAGGTTTGCAAGTTATCAAAAGTGTTGTTGTTTCAAGCAATGTTTGCAGCCAAAGGTATATATTGAAAGATTCTATCAATGTTAGGGACAAAAGATTGGTGGAGTTTATTTGGCTGACTTAACTGCCAAAGTGGTAAGTTCCTTCTAGGGAGCAGGAATTTCATCCAAATGTGAGACTTGTGGTCTTACCTGTAGAAACTTTTGCTCTATCTCTCCCTCTTCCATGCTGTACTTTACTTGTGTTTTGTTCTCCATTTTTTAATTTTCTCTTTGTGCTTTTATTTTAAGCAGAATGTTTGACCCATGCAAAAAATTGAATAAATCAGTAGGCTGCTGACCCAGGAGGAATGGAGTGATGTGACAGCAACAAAATTGCTGCATAACTTCTTGAGACGTAACTAGTGGTAGGTACTTCATTGTACTGTGTTTATATATATTCATAATGTAAACTCTTTACTATTTGACAAAGAAGGTGTACTCCATTTGTGTACTTCACTACAAATGAACTTCATTTTTCCCTCTTCTGTATTTTTTTTCCTTTCATAAGAAAATAAACTAATTGTAGACTGAAGAGAATCCTCATTTACATTATTAACATCATTTTAGCGATCTAAGTTAAAACAAAATTTTCTGCTCCTTCAAATCAGCGTAATTAATCCTATGAGAACTAAATTAGTCTTTACATTTACTCTGTTAAGGCCCCTTGTTAATTGGCAGAATCATAAGCTCATTATATCTCAGTGCTCATAAGAAATACAGAAATAAGATTTCTAAGTACAGTTCTGAAAGTGGAAAAAAATTTCTCTACTTCAAAAATATTTATTTTTATAAAAACATTAGAAACAAACCCCATAGTCTTTTGCATTCCATGTGTCAACATTTTTTTTCTCTTTACTTTTTAAAAAGGGGAAAAGTTTAGCCTTTTTTCTTCCAAAAATGAAAATCAGCATAAAAAAAACCCAAAAAACACAGAAAAACCAAAACAAAAAAAAGCAACATATTTTTTTTACTGCTTAGAAGAATTGAATCTGATGAATGAATATGTGGATTTTATTTGTAACTGCAGATAATCAGGAGCTCTAACTCAAATTTCTCTCATTGTCATATCAGAAGGAAAGCTGGGTCATTGAGATTCTTTTTTTTTATCATGGTAAAATCTTATTTGGGCCAAGGACTACAAATACATTTTTTCTGCTACTTCTACTGTTTTCAGTCATTGCTTTCAGAAAATGTTTAGAATATTGGTTTTTAAAATTTAAATAATAATTTAATTTGAATAAGCCAGAAGATCCAATATTTGTTTGGGATAACAAGATATACAGATGTGCTTGTAAAAAAGCATACAGACTAACGGATAAGTGTAGTTTTAATACATAATTATAAAAAAATCATATAAGGTGATCTCTTTTTCCCTAGGAAAAAAACATATTTCAGCTGAGAAAACCTCATTTCTTCAAGAAATATTCTGTAAAAAGGAATCAGCTAGCTCTTGCTGTAACCTTCAGACTTGATGTGGGGACAAAATTGACAAGAGAAATTAGTTGATGCATAGTATTTGAATGTTGTGAAATTATAATTATTCAGTTCTGTTTAAACGTGTTTCTTAGCATTGGAGTTCTTCTTTGAGAACCAATGGCTGAGAAACTGAAGAGATTACTTGATAAAATTAATGTTACTCTCACCTCTCTGTTCAAAACATTTGTCACTTGCATTTTTTGTGGCTGTTATCACCTGGACCAGCTTTCTCAGACTTTTTGTAAGGAGCTCTTGGTGTGTAGGTAGAAACACAGAAGCATGTTAAAATGTGGCAGTGTGGTTTATCACTGGTGTCTTTTCTGAAACAGTACTGATTGCAATAGTGATAAACATGAGGCCAAACTGAAGGGGGCTTAAATTGGTAAGAGTCGAGTCACATCCTTGTTTTTAAAAACTGACATTGAGTTTAGAAAGACGCATTAACCTTCCAGGGTTTAAATTTGAACAACCCTGTGAGAAGCTTATAGAACCCTTGAATCGTAGAGAATCTTAGAATGGACCCGTAAAGCTCATTAAGGTAACTCCCTGCAGGACTATCCAACTGTTTCCTCGTGTTCTGCTGCTGCTCTCCAGACATCAGCACTGCTCACCTCAAGGAAGCTGTAGACATCCAGGGGACAGCCTTCTCAGCCTTNGCGCACTGCTGACTCAGATTCGATTTGCCATCAGCCCAACACCCCCCACCCCCTTCTCTTTCTTTTCTCTTTCNCAAGTGACCTCTGTTGCTCCTTGTAAATTTTGCCTTTGTGATCTCTCACCACCTTGGTAACCCTCCTCTGCACTCCTTAATAGCTTAATAGCTTAATGTCCTTCTCATATTGTGGCACCCAAACCAGGCCCCAGCACTCGAGGTGAGGCTGCCCCAGCTCAGAGCAGAGCAGGACAATCCCCTCCCTCCCTCGCCCAGNTCACCAGATCTCTCCGTACAGCCTCTCTGCCCTGGAGGGATTTCATGGCTCCTCCTATTTTAGTATCACTGGCAAACTTACATTTGCCTTCTACATCCTCATTTTTTATAAAAACTCTGAAAACACTGACCCTAATATTGAGTCTTGGAGAACCCCACTGGTTACTGAGCACCAGCCTGGTGTAACCCCTTTTACTAAAACTCTGTGAATCTGGCCTGTCAGCCATTTATTAACCTGGTGTATTATGGATTTGCCTAATTATCTTGCAGTTTATGTTGTCAGATGTCAACCATAATGGCCTCTGCGGGGAAGTGGTCACAGCAACCAGCCTGACAAAATTCGGAAGTGTTTGGGCAATGCTGTGAGACACACAGTATTGTTGGAAATTATATAATTTTCAACAATGTTTTATTTAACTTTAGTCAGGGGCTTGTTCGCGTTTGCCCATGAGAAGGGGAATTGAAATTGCTCTTCAAAAGACTGTTCACCGAGTTTGGGTGAGATCTGACAAGTTTAAAATCAAGGGATTGGGAGTAGCCAGAAGATACAGAGGATGTAAACACACATGTACAAACAGTGGTCACCAGGTGCAGTTGGAGACACATTGTCTAGAACTAAAGAATGAGGACCAAACTAAAGAACTAAAGAATGAGGACCAAATTAGCATGGAAGCAAAAGGATCGATAAACAATAGGAAGTCAAATACTAAGAATTGTGTAATTTGGAACAATGAATGAGAATTTATTTCGGTTTCCTATGTACAAATATGTGAAAAATCAGGTAAAACAACCCTGTGTGATGCAATGACTTTCTGTGTAATCCAGGCATGTGTGAATGATATAATTTCTATTGAACATCTTGTCCAGAATAACATAGTGGCCAGAATAAAGTAATGCCTAAATTCTGTAACATTGAAAAAATGTTGTTTGAGAGTTTCTGTTTTCCTTGGTGTTTTGGTGACAGTGTGATTGGGGTTGTCCTGTGCAGGGCCAGGAGTTTGATTTGGTGATTCTTGTGTGTCCCTTCAAACTCATTGTGTTTTCTGATCTGTGAAAATGGTTGATGCTTTAGTAGGAGAGCTTGGTCTCAGTAAAATATGCAGAAGGCTACATATCACATGCAATTGATAAACAGATGTACAACGTGCTCTGCCTACTATGAAATGTACAACAAAGCAGTTGCCAAGAGCTTTAAAGTTTCAAGACAAGATAGTGGTTATACAAATAAATCGATAAACAAGACAGACTTTCATGTTTGGAAATCAAGTCAATTCTAGTGATGGAAACTCTGAAGCTAGTTGGTCTCCTACATATCCTAATAGTGTAAAGGAAATTTAAATAAAATTTGAAGGCTGAAGGAATATCATGTAACTCATAGATAGTATGAAACTACTTTCAGTAAAATACTTTGGGTTTAAATGTGCTGGTAATCACAGAGAGTAGTCAAGGTGCTGTTAAAATGAACATGCATAGTGGGAACCCAAGTGAATACAAATCATATTTTAAAATAAAGGAAAATGAAAAAGAGTTGCTGGAGAAGGCAGTGTAGATGGAAACACTATCCTGTATTGTACAGCTTGGGTTTGCTGTTTATATTCTACCTTACACGAGATAACCGTAGCCAGTAAATCAAATACTACAACTTTGGATGGCCTTGAGGCATGAGCAAGAGCTTCAACACAGCAAAATTATGCTCTTGATCATGAAGATCGTCTTATTGAAGATCCCAAATTAACAGTTAAAGTACAAGTGTCAGACAGCATTGCTGTGGTAAATTGTAGGTTCAAGGATTCCTTATCCTTAGGGGTTAAATTCATGTGGAAATCATGTGGAATGACAGTTCTTTTGCCTTTGCCAATTTTTGAGTGCAAGAATGCCAAATCTTTCATAGGAAATAAATTTTAGCAAAAGCAGAAGGCTGTTTCTTCCCATAAAGTAGAATTAAACTAAAAAGAATGTAATTAGTTTTTGCATGCCTTGAACCAAGTCATAAACACATCAAAATAGGGTAAATTATAGCAACATGTAAGCATTTTCTAGCACTGTAATACTGCTAATGACATAACTGGTATCAACCTGTAAGCGTCTTGTGAAGCATCAATACATAAACAATACTAAGCTACAGAGACTTGAAATAGAGTTTCACAGCCAAGGTGCAGGAATACACCTGAACAGTAGTTCAGGTAGAAAACCTGGGATATGAGCACTGGTACACCAAACACAGGGAAAACAGAAAAATTCTCTAGAATAAAGAGGAAATCTGCCTGGTGAGATCCAGCTCCTGAAATCAGATGAACAATCCTGGGTAAAGATGAGATTCCTCAACTTTTTATTGTTGTGCTGGAAGTATCAAGGATCACAGCACTATCAAAGGTGTTGACATAAAGATGAAACATGTTGTCTCCTTTTGATTTTAGCTTCTCTACTCTTCAGCAAACAGCTTTCAAGTCTGAGAAGCTGAACCTTGATTACTAATGCAGCAGAGAATTATAGTCATCAGTGTTATCAGCATGGCATTAACTCTTCATTTAAAACTGATTTCAGATGAGATTATTAAGAACTAATTTTGAAAATGCAGTGGTATTGATGGAGAGTAAATAAAAGCTAGCCATTGGCAAAGTATATTTTTAATCAGTGTTGGTATATTATAGTTTTGTTATGAAGACTAAAACTGGTCTGATTTATTGATCTCCTATATACCCTAGTGAAAGGAATAAATAAAATATAAAGAAAAGCTAAAAGCTGGAGAAGTATCACATAGCTGGTAGACTGTGTACAGTCATTTTGGTGAAAGATATTATTTTAAATATCAGATTAACACCCTTACTATGCAGTTACATTGATTTTTGTTTTTATTTTTTGCCTTAAGAAGTCATGAATATCACTCTGGTGATTGCTATTGTAAGGCTTATTATTCTCATTATTACCAGAAAAATTAAGAAACATGCTACTACTTTTTATGTAGGGAATTAAGGTCCTTAACTATTCTGATGGTTTTCAAGAACTTTCCTGAAGTAACTTTGGTGGCACCTGGTGGTTTCAGTGGCTGAAGCCAGAAGAGTTGATCTGTATTGGGTTTTCAGCCGGGGGACTTCAGGAGTGATCTTTGTGGGAAAAGAGCAGATCCTGCCCAAGTATTGGACAGAGCAAGCATCAGCTGGCTCCAAAACGGACCCACAGCTCCCCAAAGCTGAAATAGTCAGCAGCACTGGTGTTTGGCACCTCTGTGATGTCATGCTTTATAATATAGAGTTAAAAATTATACACAGCAGCTGAGAGACTAGGAAAAACGTGAGACTCTGCCAATACCTAAAGCATGGGACTGTGGTGGTGCAGGTTCTCCCCCTGCAGCTCCCTGAGGAGCGTGCTGGAGCAGATATTCCTGCTGCAGGCCTTGGGGGACACTTGTCATGGTTTGACCTTGCCAGCAGCTTATGCGGGTGCTTCCCCACTTTCCCCTCCCCTATACTACTCTCTGTGTCATGGAGGGGAGAATCAGGAAAACACTAAAACTCATGAGTTCAGATAAAAGTGGTTTAATAACTGAAATAAAATAAAATTTAATAATGCCTAGACTGTTTGCCAGAGGCAATCAACACCTCCAGACAACACTCCCTGTATACTGGGCATGATGTCCTATGGTATGGAATATCCCTTTCACCAGTCTTTGACCCACCTTGGAGAAGTTTAGAGGGACTGTATCCCATGGAAGGAACCTCTTCTTGTAGCAAGAAAAGAGCATGATGAGAAAGAAGTGGCAGTGACAAATCATAATGAGCAGACCACAGCCTCTGTTCCCCATCCCCTGCATGGTTTTTGTGTGTGTGAGTGTGCAGGAGTAGGGGAGTCAGGAATGAAGGAAGGGAGATGAGCCCCCAGAGAAGAGGAAGGTGAGAAGAAGGTGGTTGTAGTCTTGTTTGTATTTCTTGTTACTCTGCTCTTAATTGGCAATACATTAAATTAATTTTCTGCAAGTTGATTCAGTTTTGGCCGTGCTGGCAATGAGTGACTGATCTCCCTGACCTTGTGTCAACCCATGGTCTTTTTCTTGGTATTTTGTTCACCTGTCCTGTTAAATAGGGTGAGGGGGAGACAGTTGGGTGGGAGGCTGGCAGTCAAGGTCAGCCTATCACGTTGTCTCACATAGCCTTATTTTGTTATTTTCTCGCTAACACCAGTGGAGCCACAGCACTTCCAGCATGTTAAGAAGCCAACTACAATGCATATTATAAATACAGATTTTCTGTAGCAGGCAGAAGTAGCCTAGCTATGAACACACTCATTTGCTGAGAAGTAAATAGTTTGTAGCTGCAAATTAATTTTTAAAAGCTTGCACCGCCATGAAAGTAGCTATTGCAACACACAATTCTAATAAAAAGATGCTATTTTACCTGCCTTACTGTAGCTAATTGAGATTAGGTCCAACTGTGGAGACATACTGCTAATTCCTATGGTACTAAGAACACCCTTAGCTACAAGATTCAAAATACCAAACCTTCCCCCCTCACCCTCCTCTCCCCTCTTCCTAGTTAATTTTTCTGATATAAAACCACAATTTTTCGTAGCTGTAATCAGATGCTTAAAATCCTTGTGTGGCTGCCCTGGAAGCAGAAAGCTTACAAAAAACAGTGAGAAAGGAGGTGAAGCACGAGTGCGTGTTTGTTAATTTCTGAATCATCAGGCTGACCAAACCCACAAAACAAAGAAGAAGAAATGATCAATGTGATCATACAGATCTGAAGCAAAACTTAGTGGTCACCAGGCCAGATTTAAGGGGAGCCCTACACATCAGCTAGCCTCCAGTTTTCATCTACCATTATACTTTTGTCCGAGGGAATGGTAATAATAATTAAAAACACACCACCTTACAAAGGGTAGTTAAACTTTAAAATTACTTTTATATGTAGCATAAACAAGTGTCTGAAAATCACAGTCATCTGAAACTTTTCCTATTTGAACCTATGATAACTTTTAAAATTGCTGTGGTCTGACTCATACTTGGGAGAGCAGCCTTCTGGCCTGTTCAGTCCTAAAATGAATATACTTTTATGCGCACAAAGAGCAATATTTTATTAATAATCCATGCTTATTGAAAAAAAAAAACAACAACCCTGTAATAAGGATTTCTACAGTCTTATTTCACTACTTTCACTGTTTTTACAGAGCAATATGTTTAAAATGGTTAAAAGTAGTCATTTAAATAGCTGGTTAGTTACTATGCTGTATTGTAATCAGTTGTTGACAAGACACTTGAACTCATTTAACCATCTCAAAGTAAAGTATAACCCTTTTCCTAAAAGGAACTAAATAATCTACTTTTCCTGCAGCAAGCTAACATTTACAATCTTAATTTAAATATCTATTATTTGATTTTTTTGAACTGTACTCCTCTCCTCTTTTGTGTTTTGTTTTTGCCTTGTTGAACACAGCACAGTCTGAGGACAGATAAAATCTGAATTCCAAAGGCAGCCAGCCAGCAACAAAAGATGCATTTGGAGATTTGATCTTCCTGTTCCCAGTTTACCCTGTTCTATCATTGCCCAGGAAACTCCTTGCTACCCTGTGCTGACATTCATAGCTTAAAAAGTTCACGAACTCCTTTCTGGTTGCAACATAGTGAAATGGAGTTTCCCCCCCGGCTTAGAGAAAAGTATCATTTTTGATTGCAACAAATTGCAAAGTGTAAAGAACATTGTGAACACTTTCTTGAAAATGGTGTCTTTTACTTTAAGAATTTGTAAGCACTTTATCTTATTTAAAGATGCTGTTTTCCGGTTTTGCTCATTATTCCTACTGACCAGATGGTGAGGGTATCAGAAACAAGCTTTTAATTCTCAAAGGGGAGCTGTTAGGTTGCAATTATGCACTTCATAGAAGAGGGCACACAGATATAGCCCCCTTAAGTCCTTGTGATCCTCGGACTATTAGGTGTAGTTTAAATCTCTACTGTGCCCAACACAGAAGGTTTTTGTTCTATTCTTGNTCATATCATATCATATCATATCATATTATATTATATCATATCATATCATATCATATCATATCATATTATATTATATTGCAAATAAATACCAGCATAAAATACACATATTAAAAACTTAAGAGAACAATAAAAATGTTTAATTCATAAACAGGATTTCCCCCTTCCTGACAGATAACAAACATATAACATAATAAAAAAAATCCCCATCACAAACATTGGAAACTATCTACTAAATATATTTTTAATTAATAGGGGTACACCACACACCATTTATTTTCAGGGCCAGATTTAAAAGAGTAGTGAGTTGGCTTGACACCTTATGGTACAAAGCAACCTATTTATATCCAAAAGGGAGATACAGCTTAATGCAGAGAAACAGATGACTGAAATTCTTGTCCTTAGTAATTTGAGTGTGAAAAATGATGAGGCTCTGAAAGAGGATACCACTTCTTCTCCAAGAAAGAAACAGAAATTATTCACCTGTTACCAAAATATTGCAACATAATTTATATCTGGACTCTTCTATATGAAGCTATAATTATGTCCTTAGCCTTTCCAAAATTTCTGCATTGCAGGCGGTTGCTATGATTTTTATTTTCATGATTCAGCTCAAATACCCACCTCTTTTGTTGTGTATGTGACCCATTCCCATCCTAACCTTGCAACACAAAATCATAGAACTAACATATAAATAGCAACCAACAGTCACAGATTTCACAGGGAGGATAAGCATTTTTTCTGTTTTTTAAAGCTCACAGAGGGCAAAGAGGTAAATTTTTGAGGATTTGATAAAAAATATTGAGTGAAAAGGAAAAATGCACTAAATATGGTGATGTGGAAATTTAATGAAAATATTCCTCCATAGTGGAAAAGCAGCCATCTGAGCAACCTTGTGAGATTAAAATCCTATTCACCGAATTTGAAACAAGACTTCCACCATGCTCTTCTGCTGGGTTTTTGTAGTAGCACATAAGAGCTTGGCTATTCATTTGGCTCTGGGTTGTTGCTGTGATCTTGGTCACATGAGGAGGATTTCGGCAGACTGTTCACATTCCTGTAAACTCTTGCATAATAGAAAGCCGTTGCTGAACATGCTGCTGAATGCTCTGCTGTTCTTCTAGCCTCTCCTCAGCATGGAGAATCTCCTCCTGCAGGGAGACTGGTTGTGAAGCCTTAGATGAAGCATTCAGATAGAGCAATTAGCATGGAGAATTACTCATTACTTGGTCATCCTTCATCCTATCATTACAAATTCTAGAGAGTTATGGCTCTAGTAAGCTTAAGTGCATGCAGAGTGCCCCCTTCACTGCAACAAACCCAAAGAAAAAGCCACAAAAATACCCAGAGACAGAACAAAATAAACCTACAGGGTCAAGTGGTAGAGTTGTACTGCTGAGCATGCCCTGTGCAAAGAAACACAAAAGAATGAATAATTCAGTTCTGGTTTTGCAGGGGAACAGTCTTTCCTCATGCAAGACAGAAAAGGTTTACCTCAGGTTGATTGCCAGGGCTGACAGTGGATTTGCCAGGAGGTGAGAAGGTTGCAGTCTTTTCCTTGCCCTGCTAGTGCTGCCCAGTGTTCCGGGTCCCATACTATGATGGGACAATAAATGTACAGACAGCTCCTCTTCTGTCCAGCCCCACTCAGCCTCACAGGTACCCTCAGCCTTGCCAAGAAAGAGCCCTTCCTCATCCCTAGAAGTAGAGGAGGCAACACCATGAAGAGATAGCTGTGGTTGGAGGATGGGAACAGTCCTGTCATCAGGAAGTACAGGCACATGCCAGGTCCTGTGACTCAAACAGAGCCAGGTCTTTATTCCTCCACTAGTGTCTCCCAGGGGAGGGTCATCATTTCCCAGTGTTGAAAGACTAAGTGGGGGAGGCTGGGAAGAATTCAAGACAGTAGGCATGTGGTTGGTTGTCCCATATACCGTTTATATAATTCAGGACAGAGCAGTTCCTAAGAACTCTCTTTGTTTGTGCTGGAATATGAGTTTGTAGGTTGTGACTCTCCTTGCCCTCTAAGATGTCAGCCATTGTATTTTGTCCTTTTTTTTTTTGGATCACAGGTCCAGTAAGTCAGTCATATGAGAAGAAAGTCAGGAGGAGACTAATTCATGGATCAGCATGATGTCCTGGTGGTGGGAACAGTACTGTCTCAGTTTAAGTTCCTGTGTATAAACCTATTGCCAAGGAGAGGATGCTCCTTCAGGATGCCATGCAAAAAATACAGTATATACCACAAAAAAGTCCAATTATTGAGTAAAAATCATGTATAAATATTGTTTACTAAATGTTACTACTACTCTCCATATATAACTGTATACTGTATATATGTTTGTATAGAATTAGAGTATGTATTAGTACTAGTATTAAATTGACAATATAGAGT
>VZTB01009916.1:91040-103065 GCA_013397245.1 Thryothorus ludovicianus
AATTGACAATATAGAGTAAAATGTCCTAAATTAATACTAAATTGTATCCCCATTCGTCCGTTTAACTCAGAAATAAATTTTGTACCTTTAAAAATAAATCTAAGAGTAAAAAAGACACAGTAAAATATCTAAAGTAATTATTTTCTAAGCATAAAAATAAAAAAATCTAATTATTGAGTAAAAATCATGTATATTACATTGTTTACTAAATGTTACTACCATTGTCCATATATAACTGTATACTGCATATGTGTGTGTATAGAATTAGACTATGTATTAAGAAGCTTTTTTCTTTCACCAGATTCCTCTCAGGCCAAAACCACAAAGGCTGAAGAAGGGTTTGCAGATATCTGCAGGTGAGTGGTGTAGCATCTGAGATCTATCAGGGAGTGGTGAGGAACAGGGAGTATGACGACACTGCCAACCCCCTCTTCCAGCTCAAGTTCTGCTTCTGTCTGAAAGAAAGATCCAAAGCCATGTCTTCATTTAATGATCTTGTGAGAAGGGAAACCACCCTCTCATCTGGAAATGCCTCTCCTTGTTATAACTGCAGAAGGCTGTGTCTGCCTTTGCTGTGATAAAAGAAATGTGTCTTAGTAATGACAAGAAAGCCTCACTTCACATGGACCAATTACAATATTTTAAATATATGCAAGTAATAACACAATAGAAGAAAAAGGGGTTTGTTATCTTCCTACAAAATAAACTTTTTTTTGATTCAGTTCATAATGTGGGAGTTTCATAATAATAAATTAGGGCTTAAGTAGAGCTGTGGTGAAAAAAATGTGCTTAGTATTTATGCAACTGTTCCATTCCCCCATGTCCACAAAAAATAACTAAGTTGGATAAAACACCAAGCATAATATTTGAAAACAATTAAAACTGTTACTCATAACAAGCAGTCAGTAAATTGTTCTAACAGTTCCCTGGAGTATTTAGATAATAGAGGCTGTGTATTATGTTGGTATGCAGTATTCAAGAAAAAAAGAAAATTGTTTTGCAGTAAGAACTGTGTTCAAAACACTTATGAAAAGGATTCTAGTGGAATGTGCAGATATACCCACAGCTGTACATCCTCATTTGGAAAAGGTTTGCCCTTAGTATATGGATGTCTCTCTCTTCTTTTCTTGTCATTCTCCAATCTGGCATGAGTGAGGCTTTGAGTTTTTTTCTTTTTGAGGATCCCGTGCAGTTCATGTTTTAAAAATAAAAGATTTAAAAAATAAATAAACAGCCTAGTATCTATTTAGTTTAATATATCTGCCCATGATTTAGCAGATGAAAGCATAATCCAGAGATGTCACTTTTCTGATAAAATTTCTTGAAAACAGATTCCCATTTAAGTTGACGTCTTTCTTTACATTGTATTTCACTTACTTTTCTGTTTTGTAGGCAACAAGAAACACTGCAAAGTGTAGGCATTTACTATTTGAATGTCTGGTCCTAAATATCCCAGTCCACGTTCATTTGGCTAAGTTTTGCTTGTGTGATGTATGGTAATCAGCAAATATTTGTACCTGAAGGGTTCAACATGTGAGTGAAACCTGAAACCTCATTCTTCTGTAGCTGTTCTTTCAATATCCCAAGGAAGAAACATAATCACATATGAGATCATTGGCAGGGGATTCCCAGAATAGATCCAATGCAAGTCTGAAGCTGCACAAGTAAGGATTATTTTTGTAAGTTTGGTCTGAAAATTGAACTCCAGCATTGATGACTGTACAGCTAATGGCCTAACAATGTTGCTTGAAGGAAGTTTTTCACAAATTAATGGAAAAATTGAAAATGAGACATAATAAAAACCCAAACTAGCAAGTTAGGCTATGGGAAAAAGTGGTTAGAACTTATGCAGCAATGTATGGGTACAAAAAGCCCCACAAGAAGGGTATACAGCCATGGAAATGGTAGTATTGTAATTGCTGAGGTTAAGTTAATGAACCATACAGACAGAATCTGTGAATGATAGTGTATCACATCACAGGTATATGATTATTGATATTGTACTAACTTTAAATAGACCAAGTTTTAAAAATATGGATCTTAATATTTATTGGAATCTCTACCTCAGAGCTGTTTGCATCCTTTGCTGAAGTCCATATTTACCCTGAAAGTTACTTGATTTGCTATTCTGAAATAGCTGTTTATTAGGGAGATATAAATAGA
Source organism: Thryothorus ludovicianus (assembly GCA_013397245.1). Classification (NCBI taxonomy): domain Eukaryota; kingdom Metazoa; phylum Chordata; class Aves; order Passeriformes; family Certhiidae; genus Thryothorus; species Thryothorus ludovicianus. Next base: position 93,204 of record VZTB01009916.1, read on the forward strand.
CTATTACAAGGATTTGTTTGCAGCTCTTAAAATTAATTTCTTTTTCTGACCACTAGGAGGCCGTTTGGAGTCTCAGATGTGTGTTAAGTGATTAATCATCAAGCAATTATAAAAAATGGCATCTTAGAAAATGTACGTAACTTGCTGCATTCACTAAGGCACATGTCCAAGCTGAAAAGGTCAGGAACAGACAAAAGAATCAACTAAATGTAAGCAGTCAAAGAACTGAAGTAAAACTAGATTAAATTTCTAAGTGGATATCCTCTTGTAGTAGTAAAATGAGCTTTGAGTTTCTCCACATAACCAGGTCCTCTACTGCTGGGAAGGATGAAGCAGGAAAGCCTTGTAAATATGATTGCCTCATGGAAGACTTTAAGAATGTGGGAAACTGTAAATGAAATTGAAATGAAGGCAACCTTTGACATACCAAAACCCTAGTTGCTGAACACCTGGAAAGCTGGTATGTCCAGCTGAGAGTAATCCCCTCTTGTTTAGATATGCAAGACCCTCTGGTTACTGATAAGTATGGTAATGTAAGGATTCTTATAGGCTGTATGTAAATGCCATAGAATTTGTATCTTGTAGTAGATTGGTTAGTGGAATTTAGAATATTCAACACAGAAGAGGATTTATTGCATTGTAACCAGAAGCTAGCTCTCTTCTTCTTACTCCTTTTTACCTCTTGTTTTTACTCCTCTTACACTCTTTTACTTTGGTTCCTGCTTTCCTTGCTCTCTTGCTTCTGTTCTTATCTGCTCCTATCTCTCGCTCCTCAGCCTTTTGTCCTCCCCCACCTGGGCCAGCTCTGCGCTGCAGCTAGCAGCTCTAGGCAGGGCCCTAGCTTGCACCCACACCTTTTGTAATAAAAACCAAGTTCTAGGGCACAGCTTCAGAGATCTCTCGTCTCTGTCCGCCGTCCCATTCACTGGGCACACAACAGTCTCCTACAACAGTCTAACACTCTACTGCTTATTCTTATAAATCTTACAGTCTTAATACAGCTAAGAGTAGCTAAGCTGAATTTGACTGTGATTCGTGTACAACTACAGTTAAATCTTTGGATATTTATTGTGACCCTGAAGCTAGTGAAAGATCATTTTTCTTTTTTCTTCTTACAAACTCTTGCATTCTTATTTGGCATTTATTTTTGGAGTCGTTCAGGCAAAAATATGAAGGCCTATCCTCTACTTGGCTGTGGTTTGTCTGGTTAAAAGAAGAATAGAGAAGAAACATGGAAGAGCACTAGAAAAGAGGTTAAACAACTGAACTCAAAATAATGAAGGAAAAAGGATTGGCTTTTAAGTTTCCATATTTGGTGGACAGTGTTCTGTATAAATGTTTGGTTGATTCTAATGCTAATATTCAATTCCAGCTATTGTTGGAATAAGTGAGTGAGTGATTAAGTGAATAAGTGTTGGGAAATACAGTATTTCATTGGAGTGGTGAAACATTGAATGTATCTGGCAACACATTATTAGAACGAAGGCAATTAGGAAAAGACAAATTTACAATAAATAAATTTTAAACTTCTTCCATAAACAGCAGAAATCTCTCGTTGGAAATTCAGACAATCTATTCTAAAGAGCTGCAGCAACCCATCTGAACAGCACTTACAAAACATCACTAAGCCTTAAACAGGAAACCTCTTCAGCCCTGATGCAAGAACTGTTTGCACAAGGAATATATGCTTTATCAACTAATTTTACAATGATTATTTCTTCAATATTCCTGCACAATTCATGTAATTATTTGATATCAAATACTTACCTGTAATTCAGTTGAAGACTTTTCCAAAAAGGGCTGAATCAGTTAATTTGGTTCAGTTTCTGCTCAGTTAGTACTTTAAGCTGATGTAAGCCAGTCCTTCTGTCAGAAGAATCAGTCCCACTCGCAATTACCCACGACTTGCACCCACTCCCTTGTTCCAGCACAGCTGTCTGCATGACTGCCAGGTTAGCTAAATAAGGAATTGTGCTGATCAAAAATAACAATTTTACTTATTTCTTCCTGCCATCTAGTTCCACGATTGGCTTCACTGCGTGGCTGCACAAATGCTTGTGCAGGAGGAATGAGTAGGACCCCTTCCCATGGCATTGCAAAACAACTGTGGCCATTCAAGCTTTTACAGTTTGCTCTGATCATTCTACTGAAGGTTTCCCAGTGTACAAATATTCAGAATAGAGGATGCAAAAATGGAAAAAAGAATGTGTTTCTGCTGTTCAATATGAAGTTTGGACTCCTACCTAACTCACTATCATGATGAATTTAAGACAGTCCTCCATAGTTTCCACAGAAATCTATATTCTTCCCTCTACAGAGGGATTGAATTTCTACTTTAAGGGTGGCGTAGTCATTGGACAAGTAGGATGTTTTTAGCTTCTATGTCTTTTTATCAGTGTTTTAAATGCAGGAAGGCAGAAATAGGAATGTAAAGACCCTAATGAAAACCTTGTTGAAAACAGCTATTACACAATAGCTGTTCTGAGATTGTTTTGACTATAGATGAGCCATTGAGCATGGTAACAAAGACAAAACCCCAATGTGTTTAAGGAATAAAAGGGGATCCCAAAAAGGGATAGGAGATGAAAGACCTGCTGAAACATAGTGCTGAGACTTTGTACACTGGGTTTGGGGCCACAAACAACTGTATGTGAAATTTACAGCTGTGGTGAGGAAGGTTAAAAAATAATTAATCCTGACTGACACTGGTGAAAAGAGTAGAAGCTATTAAGATCAGGAGTATTGTCAGGCTATTTTTTAAGTTAGAGTGAAATTTGAAAGGATTCTACATGGTTAGGCCCAAGCAAAATCTTCAAGTGTTCTCCAAGAGAGCACAATGAAAAGACCAAACAAAGAGAGGTAAAGAATTGGGAAAATCATATCCCCAGGATGAGAAAACCTTACCACATGTTGCTGATACTCATGTTGAAGCAAATAACTCCTTTCACTGTAAGCACCTCTGAGTGTCTTTATAACAACATGAAAGCCATTACAATTCCACTGCCACTAATAAAAAACATAATGTGGAAGATATGAAAAATGTATGAGACATCACCAGGAACAATAAAATTCTGGGTGCATTAGTCTTGTTCAAAATGCAGGCGTGTACAGTGACTTAGTTACTACCTTAACATTTTTAATGAATTGCACAGGAAGTCTGTAGGAAAGCCATCTAGATCATTAAGATTTGCAAGATTTTTGAGAGAGAGAATTATTTTCCTGACCAGGTTATTAGTTCAATATTAATAGCAATCAGCAGCTCAGCTCCAAGCTCAGGAAGAAAGAGGCAATTATACAGAAAGATCCTTGCTTTTTAAGGTTATCTTCACAAAGATTTCTCCTTCCCCTGCTCCTACACACAAATTTGTCAGCTCGGTGCTGAAGAGTTGCTGCAGGAGACAAAACATTGTAATATTATCAGGCATAAACATTGTAATATTATATGGAAGGCAAGGTTTACCAAAAAGAAGGTTACATTTACCTATCTATACTACTGCAATGGAAAAACAGTACAAAGCATTGTTTGAATACTTGGGGCTCGCCAGAGAGACATTGTTGAGAAAACTGCTATGATATACTGAAAAACAGAACGGTGAAAACTGAGAAAGCAATGTAGTTGAACCTCAAATTCAAGTGCACAGTGATGATTAATCATAGCAGCAGAAAGGATGAAATTTTCAGAGCATGAAAATAGCAAGTGAATGATCTCTATTTATTTAAGGGATAAGGAAATTTCATAAACATTTTAGTTATTAAGAATTAATATTCGTGGGATTTCTTTCAGTACCACCTTGTCTTCAAAGAAATTGATTCTACTCAAGGCCCACAATGTAATCGCACTTAAAACCTAGTTCCAAACCTTTAGAGGTAAAGGAAGAACATTTTTAGAAGGCTACAGAATCAGTGGTTTATAGAAATAAAAAGTTATATGTATATTCTTTAAGAAAAATCAGTAAAAAACATACAGAGCCAACCCTGCTACCTCCAAGCTGCTACCACAGGATAAAAATCTGGTGAAAAGAGGTTGTATATTACAGAAATAAACCCAGAAGTTTAATTTTTCAGAGCCTCAGGTTGCCTTGGAATTGGGTAACCAAGGGACATAACAGTGGGTTAAGTTACGTAGTGACATATTACAGTGTTTGTTAGGGCTAGAAATGACCTTCAACACACTGTGGGAAAGTGTTGCTGCATTTTCCATCTTGTCTTTTGCAGTGGTAAATTCGTATGAAGACCAAGGGATAATTACAGCAAAAGGTGCAACACAGAGCAGGTGTCCACATTCTAAGGAAAAATCAAAGAAAACAAACTCCAATACAATAGAACTGAGAAAAGGAGTTTGCCAATGCAAAATTTTCTGTAAAAGGGTATTTAGGTATGCAGAGGATAAATTTTATATATATTCAAGTTTCATTTGATTTATTCCTATTCTTTCCTGGGTACTGACTATTTGATCTTTAAGATTCATAACAGATTCTTATATGCCACCTCACAACTCTGGATCAAGAGGCGTGTTGTAAATTTGTTATTGCATTATAATTAATTTTCTTCAGATAAAAACTTACACAGAATCCATGTGCAATTTATTAATTTGTTTATTTACTAATTTATTTAGTTCAGCTCGGAAAATGAGGAGTGCAGTCCATGTAAACTTAATTCTCAACTGAATTTATTAATTCTTTGCCTATCATATTTCTTTTTTTATCCCAGAAGGGTAGTTTCCATGTATAAAAGTTGAGGAGAAAAACTGCATCCAGATGTCTGTTGCCCAAGAAACTTCCTTCATGTAGCCCTTATTTAAAGACAGCATTTTCAATTTGTGAGGTAATGCAGAAAGCACACTGAAGGCACATAAATATGCACACCAAGAAGGTCATTCCATCATACAGAGAAAGGAATGTGTGACCATAGATTTCACATGGTAGCATTTGATGGTACCTCCAGGATTCTCATATCCCAAAAATTTTTTTTAGTGAATGACCAGGAGGGGGAACCGCAGACGTGAGTCTCACACACCATGGGAGATTCCTGTTCAGCTCCATATGGCAATGAGCCAAAGAGTAAACACAGTCTGTGAATATGGAACCATTTTTCGTTACACTGGGCTTGCCTGCCAACTTACCTGCTGCTCTTTTCTCAAGCTTTGTTTTCCTAGTGAAGTAATAGAGAGTTGAAACTGTTTAGATTTTCTTCCTAAAAATTCTAAGAAATAAAAAACTAGAATACTTCTTCTATTGAAGTTTTGTAAGTCCTACTGCAAATATGCTAATGTTTTTAATTTTCTATAATAAAAAAAGTGCTATCATTTGAAGTGAATATCTATTTTCAGAAACCTGACATGGGATATCAGTGTTTCTAGTGGGTGCACATGCTGGATGGAGCAAAATAATATAGGATAAGACATCTGAAACATGCTCAGCTTACAGTCTGTTCTAATTTGAGAATGCAGTAACCAAAACCCACCAATTTTCTTTCTAAGAAGTGGGCACGTTCTGAAGAGGTGAAACAGCAGCACAACTCTTTTCATAGTACCGAAGATGTACCTGAGGAAGGCTCAAGCAGCATAGCCTGAGCTGGTTGCAAAAGTGTAATTCAAGATGAATATTAGAGACCATGATGATACATAGCACATCCCCATGCATTCTTAACAATTTTAGATGAGTATGTTATGTTGTATATTAGTATAATGTGATATATAGAGGTGAATTTTCCAAAATAGCAACGAACTCAGATGTCTCGGGGGCTCTCCAGATACCTATAAAGGAGACTTCTCAGTCTGACAATTCATGAGACTGGCAGTCACACTCCCACCACCAGAGACTGTCACTGCTGGGACCAAAGCCCCTTCACAGCAGGTGGCTCCAGTGACACACCGAGAGCATTTCTTGAGTCCCTTCCCACCCCACTCTCACAGTCAGAGGAGGCTTCTCAGGGCAGAGTCCATGATGTCCCATTTCACAGAAGAATTAACTCACAGCACAGTAACACAGAAACAGCCTGAGCTGGTGCCTCCAAGGAAGATCCTGAGCAAAGTAATCTCTGAGCTTTTGTACCCTCACAGTCTAAGTGAGACCAAGTCTCACTCTTCCTCCTGAGTTCTCAGCTCCTGCTGTGTCTCCATTCACCTGGCTGGGACCAGTCATCCTGCCCTTTGTTATCCTAAAGGTTGTCACTTCACAGCTCCCCTTTCCCCAGGCTGGCCAACACCAGACTTTGTGCCCTTTGTTATGCAAAGGGTCAGCAGTTCAGGCCTCTTGTCTGAGTTCCCACCCAGAGCTCAATCTGCATCTCAATCTGCATTTTGAAAACCAAGCCATCTGCACCCCATGTATTCCTCAACGCGTCTTTCCAAAGTTCTTTTGTTTTCTGGTTCCAGGCTTCTCAGACTCTCTTGACACCACATCAACCAAAACAGCTAGGATGAACTTCTAAAACCATGGCCCATACTGGAGTCTGGATGCACAGAGAGGTCTGTCAAATAAAGTAAATTCCACAAGGTAGAAAATATAAGTAAATTTTGACAGGAAGAAGCCCCCGTGGAATAAGTTGGAGAGGACATACCTTCAGGATCAAAGATACTTGGATGCCAGGCAACTGTCTTTGGACAGAATGAAGAACATTCTTCCACCTGTAGTTGCCAACATTGTTTAGCAAAAGTTGTGGTGTGGTAGAGCACAAAGTTCCCTCTCAGTTCCTCGGTCTGAGGAACCTTCCTTCTATTGAAGGAGCAATTACATTATCTTCCCTCATGATATAAAGCTGCTTGAGATGTGTCTGGCCAAATTCTTCCTTTGTCAGGACTTCTAGGGAATTCTTTCTGTACTTCAACCTCTGTCAGAGCAGCTGTGACTAGAACTGGCTAGATTTGCTTGTGTAGAAAAAAATTGTTTTGCCTGTGTAGAAAAACATTAGTAAAGACAGTTTGAGCTACTACAGAAGAAGAGAAATACTTTAATTACTATGAGCTTCTGCTAACCTCTACTATGGTATGTTAATATCAATCCAAATTTTCTTGTTAAGATCCACTGTTTAGCTAACCCATTTTTACCTTTTGGTGACAAGTGGAGGTTTGACTGTAGCACTGACCTGCCATTATTGGTCATTATTCCACAATAGCCACTCGCCTCAGAACCTGTACCTAATTCAAATCAATTATTTTTAAGTTTTCTCACCCCATCTCACTTTATAGGCACTTTAGTTTCCCTGTTCCCATAAGAGATTTATTGTAATACAAATTTTCCTTGTTTAGTCCCTTTTGCAGCTCTCCTTGTTAAATTCCAACGTCTTAAGTAGAACAGGCATCTTCTATGTCTCCTGGAGGCAGGGTTGCAACTCTGCTTAAGTTCAGACTTAAAAGACCTGCATTCTTTCCTAAAGGGGATGACTCTTTGTTTGAGTAGTTAATAGTAATAAAATAATGCACCCATTCTGCTAATACCTCATGGAGGATTTTTTAGTAATTTCAAGCCATGCAAGATGAATTAATTTTTTTACTGAGCAATGTTTTTATTTAATATTTGAATGCCTATTAAATATTTTACTAAGTAAATTAAGTACTTGGTAGTTTACCTGTTCACTGCTCTTGTTACTGAGAGTAACAAGCAAGTAAGTGAAGGAATGTGTGACCCATTTAAATTGTTCCCTCTGGCAAATAATTTATATAGTAATTATACGGTAGCAAAATTTTTGAAATTATATTCCCAGAAGACCATATGCAGGTTGTACTCTAAGCCTGCAAACTCAGATTTTCTTGAGCTACCATAAAAAGATATGATATTGAATTAAATGTGTTTTACCAAATGGATTTTTCCAAGTAAGGAGTTTATTAGTGCACAGTTTGAAAGTTGTTGCTCAAATTTCCATGTATTTGACAGTAATGATGGAAAAATGCTACATGCTCCATTTTTGCTGTCCTTTGCTATCCATTAAAAAAACCCTTCTAAAGCTGAGTGAATGCTTTGTAGATCTTAACCAGCAGAACATGAATCTTGTCTTAAAGATAAATGTCATCCTTGTTTCATGGAGAATGGAGACTACCTGTGTTTTACCCCAGTCAAAAGCATATATTGGCACTGTTGGGAAAACCTAAAAAGGATATCAAAATGCGTCTCTTCTACTTTTTTAGCAAGTTTATGCTAAAACAGAGTCCTAGCTCAATGCTGAGTTCATCCTAAGCACATTTACTGTCTTAGAATGAGCCTTCCTTTTCTTGTTATTGGTTCTGGATTAGTCAAGTACTGATGGATCTATCCAGCACACAGATTCAGACATAGGTATGGAGACATTTTGAGTAGGAACACTGGGCTTTTTCCATCTTTCCAAAGTCATTCTCTGCTCCAGGGATGTGTACAGAGTCACTCCTAAATTTAGTATTACCAATTTTGACATGTGCACTTTCTGGGACAAAAATATATTCTTTCCCATTCTTTCCCATTCTTTCCCAACATCAACTCTTTCTTGCCCATTGATGCTTATCTGTGGGACTTCAGCCTGGTTCTTGTTCAGGCTCTTTGTGCAGAGCCTGAGAACAGAGGAGTGGGAGGACTGGTGTCTTAGCCAAAATGCTTGCCATCCTCAGGTCTGCCTAGCCAATATCTATCCATTTGGGAGCAAATACAGGTACACTACCTGTCTCTGAGTCAGCTCTGCAGCTGATAATGAACAGGTGGATGGGCATCAGCCACTAATAGTTCAAGTCCTCTGGAATTCAAGTTTCCAGAGGCTAGGGAAGCAGACAAGGAGCAGCCATTACTGCAGACACCCCTGGATCTCAATAAATACATTGTGAAGAAGAATCACTCCTGTCCTCTCTGGCATGCAAATTCTGAGGCAGGAGTGTTTCTCCCATGATTGTTTCTTTCTCAGGCAGAGATGTCTATATAAAACATGCACTTAAAAAGCAAAAAATAAGACCCAGCTCTGAAAATATAAACAAATAAGAAAGTGTACCTGTAAAGAAGCCATTTTGCATTTGCCCAGAGGCATAAGATGCAAATCATGTCCAGTGGATTCAGGACACCTGTCTTTCTTCCTTGCAGTAAACCTGAGAGAATGAAGTAGATGCAATACTTCACCTCTGCCTGGTTTACTTTTAGATAAACATGCACTTCCTCAATGTATCTAACAAACCTACAGGGCTGGCTAAGAGAAATAACTGGAGACTCTAGCTTTGCTGATAAGGAATTGAGATGCCTATTGTACTGCAGGCAGGTGTCCATCCTAGTGTGCAGTGGTGATTCTGTTAATTTGTGGTTTTGTTTGGGGATTTTAGGAGTAAACTTCTTCAAACACACACACAGACACACAGACACACACACACACACACATATACACGCACACATTCTGCAACTGGACAGATTTCAAAGAAAGAGAAAATTCTCTGTAGGAAATGAATGCTGCTTTCCCTTCATTTCATCTGGAAATCTAGTTTAGTGAATGGAAGCCCAACTCCAAGTTCGTATCAGCAGAATTATTTGCAATATGTGGGTAAAAATGAATAAAGCCATTAGACTAGCATAGATGTTTGACTTCAGTCTGCTTGTTTTCAGCAAATTAGCAACTTGAGTACCTGAACATACAGCACTGACTTCTATTTTCTTTCTTATTACACCGAATTCAGTGTCCCTGGTTTGTATTTTATATCATCATTTATCCTTAATTACTAATACCAGTAGATATTACCATTGGGTCAAAAAACCCCTGCTTATTTCACCTAACTACTCACATTGCATCAGAAGTGAGTGTTGCCAGGAAGGCAAGGTTTATTAATGATATTTTAAGTTCCCAAGTATTGAAAACTTTGGGAATTTGAAAACTGACTGTCCCTGAAGATTGACCATACTTTCAAATTACAGAACTTTGT
>VZTB01009916.1:110871-146568 GCA_013397245.1 Thryothorus ludovicianus
GAGTTCTTAAAACTGATAGAATGTATTTGCTGTCCAGGAAGCGTAAATGGAGGTGTGGAAGGTGTTTCCAGCCTCCCTTCCTCATGTCCCATTTGGTCATACAGTATTCTTGTAATCAACTTGAAGGTTAAAAGTAGTTTTATATATGAAGAGGCACCTTTAGTGCTTGGTACGTTTAAGGCAGTGAAACATTAAGGTAACAACTCAGTAACAAAATGGATGTCAGTTCCAAGGGAAGTGGTAGCTAAACAGCAAAGGAAGAGTGATCAGAGTTCACAGGTAGCATTGTGGAAAAAAAAGAACCTACACCAAATTTTGCGTTCTCTGGGCAGTACAAGGCATCAGACAAGCAGAGCAACTAAAAGTTAAACAGTACAGAAAAAGACTTCTTAAGATTAAGTACTGGAAATATTTGTAGAANTGGAAATATTTGTAGAAGTGCACTGGCAAAATATTTGTGTAATCTAAAAACAACACCGTAGATGAGTAAAAGAGATAATGTATTCTTGAATACCATTATTAAAAATCCCTTCCACTAGATAGATATTAAAAATAGACATTACTGGGATCTGGAGAGAAGATCAAACACAGCCTATTCGTTGCGGACCCTTACAAGTGCTCAGTTTCTGTCTGTAGATGTATGTGAAGGAGGGAATGTTTGGAACCTGACAGCGAAATTTCAGAAGTGGTGATAATGCCACTAAATCAAAAGTCTGGTTATTGTTACATCTTGGATTTGAAACTAATTCCTAAAGGAAGGATCACAAATTGCTAGTGCTGTTTGGATGTTCTTTGATATAGTTCCAAGCAGATGCAGAGAGGAGTACAATCTTGTTTTGTTGCCTGAGTGGATGTTTATCTAGGATACTTCTGAGGGGTGTGTCATTCTATCCAGTAATTAAAATCCATGCTTTCTGACTAATCCATCATTGCAGTTTTGCTTGTCTAGATTCAGATTTCTTACATAGTTCCCTGGTTCTTAATTGAATCTTTGGACCTATGTAGTCCTCTAAACAGACAGGATATAAAATAGGCATGTCCCCATACACAAATCAGCATCTTATGCAAAGTCTAACAGAAACAAAGTCTCGTAGTACCATAAAAATTTACCTTTCACTTATGGAGGAAAAAAGAAAAAAGTTAGTGAAATAATGAAGGATCTCATAATTTATTACCTCTTATTATGGACATAAGGTAAAAGATGGGATCTACTATGAACCCTTTAAGTAGATCTCATTTACTAGGGAACTCCTTGGGTACAATCTATATCCCAAGTCAGTTTCAGTATGTCCTTAGAATCTAAGATATTTACCATATTTCTCATGTTCTAGTGAAAGAAGAACAAACCTCTAGCTCTTGGGAAGTGAGGAGCATTTGGAAGTGCAGCTAAAAATAGTGTTCCATTTTGGAACATGGATTACCTGATGACAACAGTATGTCTGTATTTTCAAAGGAACACACCTGCCAGCCAACACTCTCAGAAACACTTCTCCAGGGTGATTGGAGGTGTGGCAAAAGAAGAAATCATGAAATGAACAAATTATGGCCTCTTTCTTTCTGATATGAACTTAGTGCTTGCAACACTGCACACTTGGAAATTAATCTCTCACTTATACAGCCCTGAAAAGTAGTGAAATTCAGAAAAATATCCATGATGTGCTGCTTGGGACCTTCACCTTAGTGCAGGAAATGTCCCACCATATAGATGAAAATATTCTTAAGTTCTTCTGTTATGTCTTCTGGATATCCTATAGTGTTGCTGATTTTAGGAACTCCCTAGATACAAACAAAGACTCTTAGAAAATAAGTATTGTTTATTCCGTGTAGAGTGCTAGGTGGACATTTTCCACAGAGCATACATGTCAAGGAGTAAAAAGAAGGAGAATTTATGCATTGAAATCTACATAAACCCACGTATCTAGTACATAGTTACACCTACATATTGCATAATTGTTTAGCTTGGGCCACTTTATGAAATATGAGTCACTGTGCATGTGTGGGCCTCTTAGGGGATCCGTGGTGGTTTTTGGTTTGGGGAGGTGCCCCCTACTCAGTTTTGAGCAACATTCAGTTCAGTATGCACAGAACTCCAGGTTGAGTGCCAGAGAAGATCTGTAACTCAGCACCACATCTGCTCAGACAATTGCAAAACAGGTCACAAAATACAAAAGCTTTCCATAAACATTGAGCAACATCTGCTTAATACACCTGATAACATCTTTTTACATGCAACAGAGAGGTTAAAGGTGAGAATGATACCATCTGGTTCCATCTGCAACAGAGATCAAAAGAAGGGACAGACAGTGAATTCTGCTTAAAGACTCAGAGCTTAAAAATACAGAGAATTCTAATTAAAATACAGAGAAATCTGCTTAAAAATATCAGTAAGACTTCCAACTGTAGGTTATTAATTTATTTATGTGTACAAATGGCTCACTTGACTGATCCTTTCTAAAAGTCAAAAAGCCACTAAAAAGCAATGCTACTCAGTCATCAATCCCTTGAAGTTCTATGAATGACAAAGTTTGGAGAGCCCTTTTTGGAAATCTAGGTCTAGGAGTTGTACCTAGGCCTGCAGTATAGCTCAGGGATGTCAGAGTCAGGACCAGAGTGCAGGATGTGGTGTCTTTTTTCTCCCCTTCTCAGGCTGCTCGAATACACTGCTGCTCAGCAGGCCACAGAATGGAAGGCTGTATGGAACCCTCACTGACACTGCCTAAGTTAGAACTCTGCAAATGGACTGCTAATGTATTATTTTACACACCATAAGGAAAATAATTTTGAACAGAGAGATGAAATCAGGTGTTACCTTGTCACGGTGTACTGTGAATGTAATGATGTGTCCTTGCAATGGGTGTTTCTCCTTTGACTTTGCTGTGCTGTCACATCACCTGAGGAAAAATGGCTTAGAATAAGTATGTAATTTCCATTACTTCCTTCCCTGTCTGAAAACTGTATTTAAAATTTTTTCTCCTCCCCAACAAATCTCAATTCTTTGAAATGCAGCTATCAAGGGAAAGATAACCATAAATAAGAAATAGTACCGTCTCCAGTCTAGGGATTGATGAAAAATAGAGAATGATCTCCCTCTACTTCTTTCTTAGACTCCTGCCTTCTGAGAAAGATTAAGACAGTCTATCTGAACTGCAAGGGAAACATTGAGATTCTGCTGTGACCCTTTGACAGACACCAAAAGGGCAACAGACAATTTTTTTTTTTTGTCAGAGCAAGCTTGTTTCACTCTAAAAATGTCAACATCTCAGCAGAAATTACTAATTTCGAGATGAACCAGATGAGCAGGAAGAGGAAAAGTGGGGGGAAAATATGTTTCAGTAATAGTCCTCAAATGACAAATATTTCATAGGAGCATAGCACACTGTAGGGTCAGTGTTGCTTGCAAAACTCTTCTACATCTCTGTGGTTGCTGAGTTAACAGGGCTGATTGAGAGGGCTTTAATCCAGGTTTGAAGGAGGAAAAGGATAAGACAATTCTCACTAGAGATGAGCCTGGGGTGACACGCCGGTGTTGGGGGTGGCATCGACAGCCCAGCTGAAGCACATCTGCACCAGTGCACCCAGCACGGGTAACAAACAATGGAAGCCACTGGCAGCAGAAGCTGTGATGTGGTTATCACCATGGAAATGTGGTGGGATGACTGCAGTGCTGCAGGGGATGGCTACAAGCTCTTCACAAGGGACAGGGGAGGAAGGAGAGGCTGTGGGGGGGTTCTGTGCCTGGGGAGGTTTGGCTGTACAGAGCTCAGGGACAGTGGGATAAGGCTGAGTGCCTGTGGGTGACACTCCGAGGGATGGCCAGCCAGGCAGAGATCCTGCTGGGAGTCTGTCACAGAGCACCCAGCCAGGATGAAGGGAAATATTCTATCAGTGGATGTTTCATCACCTCTGCTTCTTGTGGGAGACTTTAACTGGCCAAATGTCTGCTGGGAACAAAACACAGTGGAGAGGAGACAGCCTGGGAGGCTCCTGGAGAGTGTGGAAGGCTCCTTCCAGACACAGCTGGTAAGGGAGCCAGCCAGGGCACGCCCTGCCAGACCTGCTGCTCACAAACAGGGAAGGGCCATGGGGGATGTGGTGGTCAGGGGCCGTCTTGGGCACACTGACCATGGAATGATAGAGTTTCTCTATTCTTGGCGAAGTAAGGAGGGGGATGAGCAAAAGCTCTACCGTGAGTATACTGGGGGCAGACTTTGGCCTATTCAGGACACTGGTTCAGAGAGTCACCTGTGGAATAGCCCTTAATAACAAAGAGTCCAGGAAGGCTGGACATAATTGAGAAGGAAATCTTAAGGGTGCAGGAGCAGGTTGTCCCTGTTTGCTAAAACATGGCCTGACTGAACGGGGAGTTTTGCCTCAGTTATTACCAGAAATCCCAGTTATCCTCAGGGCAGGCAGCCCCCTGAGCTGGTAGACAGGGATGGGGAGCAGAATAGACCCCATGCAGCCCAGGAGGAAGTGGTTAATGACCTGCTGTGCCACTTGGACAGCCACAAGTGTATGGGAATGGATGGGATTCTCCCAGGCAGACTGAGGGAAGGAAGGAAGCGCTCACCAAGCCACTCACCATCAGTTATCAGCAGTCCTGCTTAACCAGGGAGGCCCAGAGAGCTGGAGGCTGGACAGTTTGCTGCACATCTACAGGAAGGGTTGGAAGGAGGATCCAGGGAATAGAGGTCTGTCAGCCTGACCTCAGTACTGGGGAGGTTTATGTAATAGATTATCTTGACATCAGGCATAATTTACAGGACTACCAGGGAATTGGGACCAGCTGTTCAAGAAATGACTGAACATGGCACTTAGTGCTGTGGTTTAGTTGACAAGGTGTTTGGTCAAAGGTAGAACTCAAAAGATGATCTTGGAGGTCTTTTCTAGCCTTAATGTTTCTGTAATTAGGAGCTGTCAAGAATCTTCTTCTTTAACCTAATAAAAATGTAAGGACATTAAATGTCTTATGAAGGGAATAAATTGTGATACTGAAGCGTACCCAGATTCAATACATACAAATCAGTAGAGAATGTCCTTCATTAGAAAAGCCCCCAAACATAATTTCTCACACTAGTTTAAAAACACAACCTGAAAAGAAGGAAATAACTGCTGAATCCAAGAATATTTGTAGAGTTAATTAAATTAACACCATCATTAAATTCAAGAATATCAGAGTAGCATTAGATGCAGTTGAAAAAAATACAGCAGAAAATATATTCTGTTTACACTGTTGTCAGTAGGAGTTTCTTCCCTTTTCTGAAAAAATTCCAAATCTTATTTTCATATTTCCAGTTTGTTCAGTTATCACTGAAGTACTAACTCTTCTTACCATGGAGTTTCCTTAATCCACATTTCTGCATCTGTGAAGAACAAATCCCCAGATATACAAAATAATTATGCTTTGAGGGAGGAAACTGTTGTGACTCATGCTCTGATTTGGATTAAAAGAGATCATGTGATTCCTCCTTGAATCAAACATGAAGGCATACTCCTTTCTATGAAGTAAGTGAATGAAGGCATACTCCTTTGAATCATCTTGAATTGAATGATATAAATGTCCACATAACATTAAAAAATCCAGAAAACCCCCACATTTTATAAAGGGGTCACTCATCTATTAGAACATCTATTTAAAATGTGTAAGACTTCAAAAGAACTTTTCAAGTCTGAAGTAAGAAAATAATCGCACCATGCAGAACCTTATATAACAACCTAAGGTTCTAATTTTCCAACAAAATTTATTAAATTACCAGAAGGTCTGTCCTTTATCAGTTTTTATAACAAATCTCTTACTCAGAAGTGTGTGTTTGGACCTCCATAATGGAATTGAGAGAATCCATGATGGTACTGTCATAATGATTACTATTCCTTCGTATTGTGGGTTATCACATAAGATCATTTTTTATAAACCAAGGCCATGTTATGCTGGGTAACACACAAACAGAGAACGAAAAGACAATGCTTATCCCTCAATATTGCAGTCTATAGCATGGCAGGTTCACTGACTCCACTCTCTCATGTACAGAAGGTAAATGTGTGCATCCAGCTGTCCTGATTCATCCTGATCCTGATTCATTTTCCTGATCCTGATTCATTAGCAAAAGCCCTGGGAAAGCTCTGATATATGTTCACTGTGCTCTCAGAGTAGGATGCTGTTCACTGCAACCCTGCACAGCTCCTTTCTTTAAAGTCTATTTAATCAAAGTGAGAGGATTTAAATCTACATACCAGCTGTGTTTTATTTGTAGTGAGTAGTACTTCATAATGGAAATGTAAATATGCAGACAAGGTCAGAATGCACTCTGCAGGACAACCTGTTCTTTCATAACCCAGACCTTGTTGATTTTTGCTGAAAAACTTCTTATGGTAAAGGTGGAGGCATGAGTAATATTTTTCCATGACAATTATGGCTCTGATAAACTGCAGAAAACAGGATAGATGATTAGTGTTTTGATTAGGCAGTTGGAACCATAGCCATGAACAACCCTAGTCACAATGTTCTTAAATTCTGCATTCCATATGAATTCAAACTCCTTTAGTAATGCAAGTGTAAAGTGTTGAAATTGTACTGTGGTGTAAGTGGGGAGCTGCAAGGATTGTTCTGTTGCTGACAGTTGTAAATATGACCTAAAGCTATTATCTGTGATTTATAAATAAAGTGTAATTATTCCTGATTTTAACAATCATGTTTGCTTCTTCTATCATTAACCATGATAGTATAAATACATTCATGCCTGTTAATTAGATAGCAAATTAAACTGAAAAGTAAAAGGAGATGGCTAAGAAAAATCTTTGTATACAATTAACTACGAGTGCTGCATCTTTCTAAAATTTGTTGTACCTATGATTCTGTCAACTCTTACAAACATATTTAATTTAAAACAGAAGCAAAGGACAGAAGATGACAGATGGTTATGAAAATAACTCCATTACTAAACTTCCTTGATTCTGTAAGCAAAAATGCAGGGAAAGAGAAGTATCTACACTTCATATCAACCTTTGTGCACTTTACATAATTTCATTTTACTTGTACTAGAATATACTCTATTAAAAAATATCCAGATGCTTTTTTTGGGTCACAAAAGGTGTTTGTTTTCCCAACCTCAAGGAGTTTCAATGAACTTTATTTTTCAAGGAGCTTCCCATTAAACAGTAAAGCCCTCTTAGTGTCATGTTTCTTAGTGAGAGTATTTCTCAAATACAGTTCTTATCACAGATCATTGCATGAGACAAAGAAAAGGATTTTTCTTCACCTGTACCCTCACTTAGTTCCTTCATGACTAGGATGACTCGCACAATAAATGCTAGGAAACATTAAAACATTTATTTTTAGTAAGAAAATACTACACTGGTATTTGTCTCTAGTATTTTTCAGACTGGCTAAACATTTAGAAGTCTTGCCTAGATGGATTATCTTATTATCCACCTTGGAGGGAATTTAATTTCTATGACAAATTTTAGGATTTTTAGAGTCAGGCTATTTATAATAACATTTTTATTTGTTACCATTTTTCGTTTCTAATGAGAGATAAGAATTTGTGTTTTACTATGAGTTTGCAGATTTTAGCTATCATGATTTAAGGCATGTCCTACTGACTCAGTTTTGGGTGAAGATGCATCTTAACACTCCTATAGTGTCCTATAAGGTCTCTAAACAATGCTTTTTCATTGTTGGGT
The DNA here is from genome assembly GCA_013397245.1 of Thryothorus ludovicianus. Taxonomy (NCBI): domain Eukaryota; kingdom Metazoa; phylum Chordata; class Aves; order Passeriformes; family Certhiidae; genus Thryothorus; species Thryothorus ludovicianus. The sequence continues at coordinate 118,552 of VZTB01009916.1, forward strand.
GCTATGTTATGCAGAAACAAATTTGTTCTTTAGGGCATATTCCATTAAAAGACACTTGTAAAGCCTCAGTTGAGTTCAGAGTTTTTTACAAAGCTGAGATTCAATTGTCTGCCTTACATATATGAAACTCAACATATCTTCCCCAGACGTTTAGCACTTTTAAATTCTGAATGATATTTTCAGAATTTACAAATAAAGAAATAAACTGAATTGTGGAGTATAAGGAACTAAAAATGAGTCAGAATTTTAGCATCTGTATAAGCAAGTTCTTTGTCTAGAATAATGCAAACAATGGAACAAAGTAACCCTTCAAGGGTCATTACAAAAACTAATTGAGATTTTGTTGTATCCCAGCTGTATTTGAAGACACTAAAGACATAGCTGCTAAACCTTTTTAATTGGAAAGGCCTGAAGAGATAATCAACTCAGACGACTTTTAAAAGGAATTGAGGGACCAGGTTAAATAATGACTATTCATCCTAGAGAGTTAACTGAGTGAGAAAGTCCTGCTGGTGTTTGCGACGTGGAGATGAGGATGAGACCAAAATTATCAAATTACCTCACCACCAGATTACATGGGTGGATATCCCCGCCTGTCGTTAAAGCTCCTGTGGTTGCAGACCAGCTCGTGTGTCTGATGGACACCGGGGGGCAGCAGTAGCTTGCTTGTAAGCTGGTTAAGCCTAAATGTTTTCCTTAAATATGATTAAACGCTGAATTGTTCGGAATTTTTCAATTTGCAAACTAGACCCTAACAGCCTCCATCAACCCCCACTCCTGACAACTTTGTTATATGTACATATGTGGCTATGTCATATGTTATTACACCAAAAGGCTTTAGCAAAATCTTCAGCTCGTGATGAGAAAATGTGAGCTTGGATGAGAAAATTGGTCAGTCAGTATTTCCACACAGTTTTTGGCTTCTGCAACAAGACTGTTAAGAAAGATGTTTATTTGTCTGCTGAGAAAAGGACAGAACCTCTCAAATCTGTTCCCCATAGCTGTGTTATAAAACCTACTGTGGTCATTGCTAACATGAGACAGGAAAGCAGAAGCAAAAGTCTGATAGTCTATTTCAGCTCATGTGATCTTGCTAGTTTCCTGAAAGCTAACGTATTGTAAAGAAAGGAAAAGCAAAATAAAAGTATTTGGGCTGAGAGCAGTTCCTAGATTGTTCAATGTGTTTGATTTTGATTTTGAATCTTTGGAGAAACTACATAAAGGAAAAAGTTTTAAGAAAATTGTTAACATCCCCACATCCAGACCCTCAAACCATTCTAAATCTGCCTATTACTGTCTTCAGAAACTGAGGCAAAGGCAAATATGTTCCCACGCCACCCTAGATGCAAAGTCAGAAAATAAATGGGATTAATTTATCACTCTTGAGCACATGTAGTCTGTACCTTCATGTTTCCCTGTTTTCTTCTTCTCAAGATCTTTCTTCTTTCAGTGCACAGCATAAACATTAGACTTCTCACAGTGAGGAAAAAATGGGAAACCGAAATACCATTGCACAAAGCCATAACTTCATCTATTGACGTAATAAGAAAATTCTCTGAACAGACCCTCATGCTGGAACTAATAGAGTAACGTTGTGACATTTTGCCAGCCTGTTTGGATGAGCCCTAAAGGAAGCCTCTCCTGTGGCTTTTAGTGTCAAGTAAATAATGAACCTACAGAAACAGATTTACCTAGAGGTGTCTTTTTCCTTCACAACTCAAACTGCTGTGAAAGGGGAGACTAAGAACACAGATAAATTAGATAAATCTTAAATCATAGAATCACTTATGCTGGAAAAGACCCTTAGGATCATTGAATCCAATTGTAAACTCAACCATGCCAAGTCCACCCCTAAACCATGTGCCTAAGTGCCACATCTACACATCCTTTAAAAACCTCTAGGGATGGTGACTGAACCACTTCTCTGGTGAGCCTGTTCCAATGCTTTACAAGCCTTATGGTGAAGAAATTTTTCCTATTATCCAGTCAAAACCTCCCCTGGGATATCCTGAAGCTATTTCCCAATGTCCTTTTGCTTGCTACCTGGGACTAGAGGCTGACGTCCCCCTGGCCACAGCCTCCTTTCAGGCAGTAGTAGGGAGCAATAAAGTGACCCCTTGGTGTCCTTTTCTCCAGGCTAAACACTCCCAGCTCCCTCAGCTGCTCCTCACAGGACTTGTGCTCCAGAGCCTTCACCAGCTCCACTGCCCTTCTCTGGACATGTTCCAGCACCTCAGTGTCCTTCTTGAACTGTACACAGGATTAAAACCACAGCAGCTGTTTGGTGCAGCCTCACCAAGTTCAGGGGCACAATCCCTGCCCTGGTCCTGCTGGCCACAGTTGCTGATCCAGGCCAGGATGCCATTGGCCTTGGCCACCTGTGCACAGCTGGCTCCTGCTCAGACGTTGACCAGGACTTGCAGGTTCTTTCCCACTAGACACCTTTCCAGGCAGTCTATCCCAAGCCTGTAGTTTTTCATGGGGATTTTGTCATCCAAGGGCAAGACTCCTCACAAAATTTCCAGTTATGTTCCAAACCTAAGCTTTGTAAAAAGAATGTTTTCCAGAAGGTTGCAGAATTTTGAAGCTTGGACAAAACAAAATAGCCGGCATTAGTGGAGAGACATACAATTTGTAAAACTGAAGTTACAATGTTTTTGCTTGTCAGAGTAGTAAGACATGTCATAGTGAAATATGATAATTGATCTAATACTATTAGATCTGCCTGAAGTATTTGTGTGTGTGTGTAAATGTTTTAAAATTTGTATAGATCATGAATGAAACAAACATATTAGATACTGTGGATTTAATCATCACAATGATTCTCGTTTCTGTAGGGCTACAATCCTCAAATGACCTTCAAGCAAGTCATGAGGTGTAAGGGGGTAGAAGACAGAGAGCAGCAGAAGGAGCAGCAGCAGGAGTGCCTGCAAGGTGTTCAGAAGCTCAGCTTCTCTGAGGTGAGAAAGTCAGAAAAGACCAATGTGACCTCTAGCAATCATTTGTCAGCCAAGGACTTATCTTTCATTACTGGCAATCACTCGGTTATTCCCATTTTTCATGGCTGGCAATCACTCCCTGACAGTTATGCACCTTTTTACAGCACTCTGTTCTGGACAAGGCAAGTTCCTAGCACGAGTTCATAGATTGTGCCAAGGACAGAGCTTGAAAAGAGTTTAACCACCAATGGAATACACTTACCTATACTAATATCCAAATACCGCCATACTAGAAAAATTAGATTTTTCTTTAAATTACTTTAAAATCCCAAAATTCCATTAAACAAAGCTTAAAAGACTTGTGCCTTCACTATGTCTGGTGAAACTTTAAAAATTGTTGTCATATGTATTCCTACAGTTATTGGCATACAAAGAGACTCAAGCATAAACTCAAAAGGTCATGATGTGGCTTTGAAAAGACACTAACAAAAACTGCAAATTCCATGTTATGTCAAATTTACTTTAGAGCTTGAAAAATCTTGCTCTGCTCTTCAAGCATTTTCCCATAACCGTAGGTGATAAAATACAGTTTTTCCAGCATTTCACCAACTGAATTGTGGGGTTAGCAGCATTAAATTGTAGATATTTTTGATAGGCTTAGCAATATTTAGTTTTAATATTAAATTATGTAAAAGCCTCACTCTGAAAGCAAACTAACAATGACACTGTGTGAGGAATGAATGAAGATTTTTACCCTTTGAAACATCATAAATAGTAACCTTTAATTTGTCATTTTGTGTTATGTTGTACTGTTGCTTTTAATGGTTGTTACACTGGCTGCACATTTAACACTTACATATGCATATTAGCATATTTCTTATGTTGAAAATTGCATTGCAGAATGTTAATATTAAAAACATTATCTCTTATTCTATGAGAATAAAAAATTTTGCAGCATTCCAAAAGAATACATATGAATATCCTTGTGGAGGCAGCAGAGATTTACATTTAAAGCAGCACTGAAAATTTCTTCTTTCAGAGTTCTGACTTCAACATTTTTTTCTTTTATCTTTTTGAAGACAATTAAACATTTTGTGTTACTTGCATTAATACTTGCAGAAGATTATTTTTCTTATGTTTGGTCTCATGCACCAGTGTAATAGTTCTCTCAAAAAAATTGCTGTCTTCATTTGTCTTCTTATTATCTGGAATATAAACTGCTCAAGCCAGTTAACTGACTTTTCAAGGACAAAACATTTTAATCACACAATTGTATTCTACTTGCTTCCAAAGAAATGCCTCTTAACTGCGCATCTTGCAGGATTGTGTCTCAGTCTAAAAATAAGAATGCATTGTTTCTAGGTGTTTACATGTTAAAAAACTTACATTTTCCAGAGACAGCTTTGAAAAAGTTTAGAATTGTATAGAGATATATATGCTGCTCAGTGCTTGAATTTCAACTTGAAGCTGAAATTAATTGGTAAATCCTTCATTCATGAGTTCACTTTACTTCAAATCTCTGAATCAAATAATTCTTGATTCTCTACTATGGTAGTCTTAAAAAAATTCATCATTGATCTGCTATCATATGCTGAACTAGTGGTTTCAGCAGGGGTCTAATTTAAAGATTGTGACTAACAGTGTGGAATTTTAAACTGGAAGTCATAGTAACATCAGGGTAATTGATTAAAAGTCGTACCTCTGCAGGAGTCATAAATTATCCTGAAGAATGAGAATGCTATATAACAGTACAGAAAGGATCTTAAAGACCCAAAAGCATTGTCATTACTTTAGCAGCCTTAAGAAAGTAATATGCAATATAATCCTGTATTTTGCCAAGACCAAAAAATATGCCTAAAGTTATCCAGCTGTATAACTCGTCTTCATATATTTCATGATAAAAAAAATTTCCATCTGACTAAATGTAACATGTGAGTATCTGCTACATTTAGAACTAAGTTATTTTCTTTGAAGCATAAATATATCTTTTAGTAAAGAATATGAGCAGAAAGATAGTGTGTTAGATGTGGGTCCTTAAGTCTTACTTTGTACTGATCTCAGGGGAAACAAGAAGAAATCCATTGAGCAATTCAGGTTATATAGCGTATGTATGAAGCTTTGTAAGCCTGATTTTTTATCATATTTTTTGTCCATGCAATGCTGCATCTGCAAACAGAACTTTACACTTTCTAATCACAATTTTCCCTGAAACTCCACAGACTTTGAAACTCAGATATATTGTTTTGAATTGTGAGACATGTTTCCTAATCACAGAAGCTGTTTAGGATGGTGTTTTTACTTGAATGAAATCATACACATCAGTGATAAATTTCATCATAATTAAGACCATGATAGACAGAGATACTTTCTGTTACCACAGCTGAGTTGTGTCTTGAGTGCCTAATGTGTGATACTAATAGCGTTCTTATATTCTGGCATATTGGAAAAAAAATAAAGAAAACAAGGCAGGAAGTAGATGGGAATGTCATGAGGTCAACACAGGCTGGAGATGAACAGACAAACAGCAGCCCTGAGAGAAGGACTTGGGGATGCTGTGGATGAGAGGCTGGACATGACCCAGCCATGGGCACTGCCAGCCCAGAGAGCCAAACGTGTCCTGGGCTGCATCCAGAGCCCCGTGGGCAGCAGGGGAGGGAGGGGATTCTGCCCCTCTGCTCTGCTCTGCTGAGACCCCACCTGGAACCCTGCACCCAGCTCTGGGGAACCAGCACAGGAAGGACATGGACCTGCTGGAGTGAGTCCAGAGGAGGCCACCAGGATGATGGATTAGAGATGGAGCACCTCTCCTGCAAGGAAAGGCTGAGAGGATTGGTATTATTCAGCCTGGAGAGGAAAAGGCTTCAGGGTGACCTAACTGTGGCCTTTTGGTACCTAAAGGGAGCCTGCAAGAAGGATGGTGAGAGACTATTTACAAAACCATGCAGTCAGCAAGCTTGTATCAAGCAAAGTCAGTGACTTTCCATATGCCTACCTCTAACTTTTAATTCCCACAGTTAATTGAAAAAAAAAAAAAGTCACAATTCATTTTTATTTCGTCAAACATCAGACAGAAACATTTCATCAGTCAGAAACTAAAAATAAAAAGATCAGTCTGTATTCCATCTGGCCAATAAGAATGCACGGCATTTGCACAAGAATAGCATTTTTGGGATCCCATTGATGCCAAATGGGTTACAGATCCATTTTTGAACTGCAGAGTACTTAATCTATATTTCCTTCTCCAGCAATGCAGGTTTTTGAACATATGTCTAAAGAGACTGAGACAGAATTTAATCCCATATTTCTTCTTAATAAATAACTGGAAGGACTTATCATGCATCAAGTTTATTGAACCTCATAATTTTACGTCACCTCTTTGGAAATGATAGGTTTGATACATGTTGTTTGGCCTCAGAATAACAATTAATTAAAAAATCAAGGCCAACACAGCAAGGGATATAAAAAAAAATGTGCAAAATATCACCTTGCATGAACAAAGCTGATGAAATTCTTATTCTCCAACACTGATGGAAAAACTTGAAAGCAGTTACAGCATAAGTAGTAATAAGAAAATGCAAGGCCCCAGATTTACATTCATGTTCTACCTCCTCATTTCCCCCAAGAGCAAAGTAAGCCAATATATTCTGTGTCCTCAGTCTGAAGCACCAATTCTACTATGGCTCATAATTAGAGAAAAAAAATGGAGAGAGTTCCAACTGACCCAATTAAGTTGCTGGCCGAACACTCTTGGGTTGTTCTTCCCACTAGGAATCACAAACACAGTGTGCAAAAAAATTTTCACATTTCTGCAGCATCAGAAGCTTCCAAGTTGCATTCACAGTATCTCAAAATTGGCCCATGTGTGAGAAGTTTTCTGTCAGCCTAAGCATCCATGCTGTTCTTTTGCTGAAAAATTTGTTCTTACATTGCTCATGTAATATAAAATAAACACCATGAGAAGATGGAAAACTTTAATGCTGCTCATGATCAAGGGAGTAAACATTCACTGTTTGTAATAGCCATGGTAACAGGAAGCAAACTAGACTTAGTAGGCCTTATCCTGATAAGTGTAATAATAAGTCATTCATCTTTTAAGAAATCAGGAAAGTTGAAAAAAAGGTTCTTTTCGGGGTTATTGTTAGATTTGTTCCAAAGTTCCCATGTTTCACCCCATTCATTTACAAAAGCAATCATATTGCAGTCCTGGATTTGCCCTCTGGCCCTTCTCTTGCCATTTCTTCTTCAGAATTGCTTCAGTGATGACCATCCCACTGCCTGTCTTGTGACTGCCCACACAGCAACATCCATCTGCAGTGACCTTTATCTTCCTGTCTCAAGCCAGACCCGCGGGGGCTGCTAAAGCATTGCTGGGAACTGGATCTTGCCCATAACTGCTCCATGGATGAAGCAGTCCAAAATGTATACACATCTTTTCAGACAAGAAGTTGTCTGATTCAGTGACACTTTACCTGTTGGAGTTGTTTTACCTTTTTTTTCCCACTCTATCAGGAAATAGAAAGAAGTATTTTGTGTTTGGTTTGTTTGTGCCTTTCTCATACAGAAAGACAGATCTCCAGGATAGTTCTCAGATAGATGTCTTAATCTTTCCTACCAGAATTGTTCCATTTACAGTAATTGACTTAAACTTACACACAGAGAATTAGAAAAACAGTGAATAAATAGTCTAGTGGATGGGTGGGTACCTCAGCTACGGATCACATACTTGTTCACTTGTAGGTTCACATACTGTTCTCCCAGGATGTCCCATGGAAGTAAATAATCTGTCCCATATTCTTAGTTCCTCAGGTTGTTGGTTTGTTTTTCCAGGGGATCTGATGAAGGTAAGGGAAACTTCAAAATATATTGTTTCCCCTGATGGAGAGGCAATACTTCGGAAATCTTAATATATTTCTTCTACCAACACACTTTGTCTACACACAATGTCTGGAAACACTTTTCAATGTGTATTAATTAAAGTTCCTATCTTTATATGACCACTGAGGATGACACTGCTAAAGGAAATGTGTTGAGCCTGCATTTTGCTCACTGTTTCAAGCTATGCTCCTCTATGGAGCTAAGAAGTCTGAAGTGGGACCTGAAATGCTGTACACTAAGAACTAAATTTGGGGCATAATTAGCTGTTCATTCATAAAGATTGCAACAACCTTTATGACTCAATCACTGAATCAAGATGCCTTCAGAGAATGAAGTAAGGAGATAGGTAAAAGAGGCATTCCTATGTAAGATGCATTCCAGGTAGGTCTCTATGCTTCTTGAGAAATAAACTCTAGAATTAAAGAGATATCTACACATGTAAAGAAAGCTAACCTGTTAGGATACTGATTTGCACTCAATTGTAGTACCAAGAAGCACATTATCTCTGTAGATCTGTCTAAATTCTAGTAGCAAACTTGCCTGAAAGCATTCTCATGGGAAAAAAATCTCTGCAAGTGCAATATTTTCAGAACCCAAAATAGGTTTTTCAAGTCTTCATATTTGTAAAGCAATGATTTTCTAAGGAAATTGGTAGATTTTTTTTTGCCATGTAGTGTTACATGCATTGTAAGTATTTAATATTTTATTTTATGTAGGATATTCTAAGATATACCAATATAATATTCATAATATACCTTTGATGTGTGTAGAGGTGATAAGGATATAGGGAGTTCTACTAGAGTACAAGCTAATTAGATGACAGTCTTCATCACCAGCTTACATTACAAAAACACCACTGAAAAAAGTTACATATTTGTAAAGAATAAAAAAAGAATCCCAACCTTTCCATTTGGCATTACCTTTGTTAAATAGTGTTCCCTTTGAACATTTCTTTGCCAAGAACATATCTGTAGATTACTGACCCTCACCATCCTGCACTGCACAACTTGCAAATAAATGTAACTTTTCTTCTACTACACTGAAATATAAAATAAGGATTGAATGACTCCAGCCAACTCCTCCCAGCTGATGGACTGGGCATGATGTCCTATGGTATGGAATATCCCTTTCACCAGTCTTTGACCCACCTTGGAGAAGTTTAGAGGGACTGTATCCCATGGAAGGAACCTCTTCTTGTAGCAAGAAAAGAGCGTGATGAGAAAGAAGTGGCAGTGACAAATCATAATGAGCAGACCACAGCCTCTGTTCCCCATCCCCTGCATGGTTTTTGTGTGTGTGAGTGTGCAGGAGTAGGGGAGTCAGGAATGAAGGAAGGGAGATGAGCCCCCAGAGAAGAGGAAGGTGAGAAGAAGGTGGTTGTAGTCTTGTTTGTATTTCTTGTTACTCTGCTCTTAATCGGCAATACATTAAATTAATTTTCTGCAAGCTGATTCAGTTTTAGCCATGCTGGCAATGAGTGACTGATCTCCCTGACCCTGTGTCAACCCNCAGTTGGGTGAGAAGTTGGAATGATTCATTAATGGTGCAGTTCCTGAGTTAATAACTAGAATATCTATAAAATTCTGCATGTTTTCAGATTTGTTCTTTATAGTAAGTCAAATATGTAGAACATATAGTGGATTCAGGCATAATAATCTGATGAAAATTGGAACTCTAACATTGCTTGAATATAAAGCTTCAGTCTACTCTTCATTGTACTGAAAATACCTCAAATAATTTTAAAAAGTTCGGAAGTTTTGCAGAAAAATATTTAGCTCTACTTTTTAGAATTAAAATGCATTTCAACTCATTATTGAGTAACTAAAAAGAAAGTGATGTTTTGAAATCTCTTTAAGCAAAATACATCCCCTGTGCACATGACAGTGTCTGTAATGAAAGATGCAAAGTGCATTTTCTTGTAAGGTATCCAAAAAAGCACAACAAAAACTGAAAAGTATTTCTAAACCAAGGAAAGTAGAAGCAGTGACTTTTATCTCAAAAACTATATATCAGTCAGTGTTTTTAAAGAAAATTAGTATAATTTGAAAGCCTAGAATGCAAAGTACATCAATGTAAGCTTCTTTAGCTGCAATTAATCACTGCAGTTGAAATGCAACTGTGTTATTTTTCCTTCCTTTTAACTAATGTGGAGATTTCAATTCTAGCTGTATTTCCCCAGATTTTGTTCTAGTTTAATTTTTATTTTAACAGTTTTCATTTTTGGATGTTTTACACTATCTTCTTGGCACCAAGTTTTTATATTTGGTGCTTTGGAGCAATCGATACCTTTAAGTATTCTGATGGAGGCTTTCAGTAAGCTTTTCTTACTTTGGAAGTTTATCCTACTCTTCTGTGTTATGTATTACACATATCTGAGCACTGGACACTTTCCTGATTAAAAATGGCACACTCCCATAAAGATACAGAGTTTAAAAGATGCATATGTAATTTTAATATACTGTTAATATTTGAAAAATGCTAGGTATATTTGATACAGTTTTCTGACTAAAGCACTATCTCTAAAACAATGATACACTAATTGAGAGACCAAAAATCCAGGTAGTTATTTCTTTTGAGAACAGAAGGTTCAGTCTATGAGAGTCATCTCATATGTCTTTTCTATCTCCAGTAGAAATCTGAAGTCTCTGCAAGGAATGGAACTCTTAAAGACTTCTGTGACAAGCCAAGTGAGTCGCTGGTATAGTGATTATTTGGATTATATATATGTGCTTCAGAAAGACATGGTTTCAAAATAGAGCTATGTGAGTTTTCTTCCTGACAGTACTTTTGTACATCTCTCATGGTTGAGGATTCCCTGCCATGAAACTATTTGGCTCTCATGTTTTTCATTTGTTTTTGTGGCTTCAGCATGTGAAATCAATTCCAAGCAACAAAATAAAATATTTTTGAAAGTAGAAAAGAGTAATGAGTTTTATGTTCTTACTACAATTCAGTTATTTGCAAGAAAACATATCACAATGACAAATAAATGTGGAGTCCAGAAGGGCGTTCTGAGAATCAAGGCTCAAAGCTTCTGGGCCTTATACAACCATAAACTTTCAAAAACAGTAAACCAGTTTTGTTTCTCATTCTTCTCATCTTTTAAAAGGAAGCAAGATTAAATGACTTCATAGGAATTGCTGCAAATTTCTGTCACCTGATATGCTAAAGAGTTTTAGTACTCTTAGAAGTGGCAAAATGTTATTACTTCTTTTAAAATGTCAATTTTTTTCTTTAAGAATGTATGTCTTTCCAGTAGACTAATTGACTCCATATGGGAAAAGCCTGTGCAAGAGGCACTGAAGACAATGGCATAAATCAAGAGTAATGTTAAGGACCTTTACAAATCATTCCAAAATTGTTAAGAAATGCGGTCTTTTGCTGCAAGATATTTTCTGTGGTGTGTTTCCACTTAGCACACAGATTGTGTACTGCACCCAGGCATATGCAGTTCTCTTGATGAGCATTTCCTAAGAAGCCCAGTGCTGAGAGCAGAGCTTTGTTTAGCTTAGAGACAGTTGCACCAGCAAATGCTCTGCTTCACCTTATGTGGTACACTGCACTAGAAATTTGCTCAGGAATATATCAACATGATTGTACAAGAACATCTCTCTCTAACTTCCTCTTAGCTAACCTTTCTGAAATAGACACACATAGCTGAGTGTCTGTACCCTTAAGCAGCAGGCAAGAGCCCTGAGCACTGCTTTGTGTCATGCATGTTAACAAAATATTATTACTGTATTAAAATGCATTTTATCTCAAAATTAGGAACTAAGTGTACAATTCCACAACAAGAATAATAAAACAAACAAAGGTGATAATTGGTCTGGGATGCAAGAGGATACCCACAGCAATCATAACTCCCAACTTTCCTTCAGGGCACTCGCTGTTTCTCTGATCGCAATATTTTTACAGATTATCTTCTCCTGCCTTACTATTAACCTTTGATTTCTAGAAATGGGATAAATAACACTGCAGATGTATTAATGAGCTCCTTATGAGAGAAAGAAAATACAGATAGGGTGTGGAATCAGTTGGGAGTGGGGAGAGGAATTTAAGCCTGTTGGAGGGGCGGGGGCAAGGGAGACAATTATAAATAATATGTGTTTGCTTAAAGGAGATCCATATTGTTGTCCTGGAGTCATTGAGCTGTTCAACTGACAGCACTAAGCCTCCACAGTTTTCAGGACATGTTGGCTTTTGCTTCCACCAAGAGGAAGAATTAGTGTCCTCTGGGGGATTCCTGAGGCTGCAGCCTATAAATCATGTTAGTTTGTACAAAATGGCATGTTCAGTTCTTGAGATTCTTGGGGGCCTTGGAGGCAAGTCAGGTCTACTGTGACAAAGTGTACATTGTGACATAGAGCATACATCTGCCATGTTAGCAGAGAAAGCACACATTTGAAATCTCTATGTGAAAAGGGAGTCCTTTGGAAAGGTATCTTTTGCAATTTTTTGTGCCAAATGTGTACCAGGCTCCCTGATTCTATTTATAAAAGCAGCTACTGTAATTTTGTTCCCATTTTGCGTCCTTTTTTGGAAGGAAAAAAGTCGTAAGTGCAATCACTTTGGATATAGATGACTTCTTCATTTGCTTGAAAAGGGCTACAAATGCCTGGTGTTGTTTGTTCCCCTGCACTTCTTGCAGAGGACTATGAAGAAAAATACTTGGAAACAAAGCCTTGAGACAGTAGTTTTATTCCTGGAAAAAAGCATTACCATTATTCATTTGTTATTTGAAGAGGAAGCAGCATGGAGTAAAGCTGAGCTGCCGTAACATTTACTACATGACTCTGTGAACTGCAAATGGGAAAGAGGAACATGTGAAAAATTAGGACTCAAATTTGTACAGAAGGGAAAATGTTTCTGAACTGATTCTAAAATATACACATACTGAAGCAGTTCTATAACTGCTTTGGTTTTTGTCCTTTCTGAAGCTCAGAAGACAAGATCCAAGAGTAAATATTCAAAATAATAAAAAACTCCAAAAAATGTGAAAGACAAACCAATATTCACACAAGAGGGAATTCTGAGATCTGATATAGGTGTAAATACAGCTGCAAGGGAAATAATTGACTCCACTAAAATTTAACATTCCCTGTACTGGAGGCACATATCCTCAGCTACTAAGTTTCTGTGCTATATTAGGTTATACCACTAGAATTCACAATTTCCCTGTACCTGGAACTTATTAAGAGCATTGTGAATTTACCCATTAATTTTCATTAACTATATTGATTCTTTAAAATACTGCTTTGTTAATCACTATTTACTAGTGATAGTTTTTTTCTGGTGAGCATTTTGAGAGCTATTTTCTTCCAAGTGAAAGAGCAATTTCAAAATAATCAGTAATTTAGAGAATGGTATGAAAATTCCTGTTAAAAAAAAAACAAAATTGAAGATGTACTATTGCAAGGTATTTATACGATCATGCACTAGAAACTGAAAACTGGAGCCAGTTATTTTCTGAATGGGACATTTCCAGGGAAATTGGAGTCAAGGGGTGAGCAGCAGTAGCTGCTATGATCATTACTTTTGTGGAAAGCTACCCAACACTGCTCTACAGTGCCTGTGGATACAAGAATCTGTCATTCAATGTGAAATCCTATAAATGCTTCAACCTCTAGGCATTTACAAAGAAATTAAATGTCTGTTATAGTTAATATGTTATTATTTTAGTAAAAATGATAAAAGGTGAGAACTTAATTCTTATTAATTGGTGACGTATGCAACATGAAAGGTTGGGGACATAGAGAAGTCAAAACATTTAGAATGGCTTTTCTACTACTTAATATGAGTAAAAGAAAATTGCTTCACACGAGAGAAGCAGAGGGACAGTTGTATCATCAAATAATCTAGTTAAGTGGCTAAGGGTAATGCAAGCTGAAATTTCAATAGAGAAAATATCTGGTATGCAGATGTATATATTGGAATTTTGACATTCATATTTTCTGTTTTTGAAAAAATTCAAGCTTAAGTAAGTATGTTCTGTCACCTTGGCATTTTTCATTTACTTCAAATTGATGGTCCTATATTCTTTAGTTTATCTTTTACATTGTACAAGCTGCTGTTAAAAACTGCATCTATTTGAGATTGAATGACTGTTATAATATGAAGTGAGTAAGCAACACCCACTACAGTTATGGCTGAACTTTTATTTCCAGCCCCTTCATGTAGCCAGTAAATTAATCTTAAATTATTTAACTCAGCTTAAATACAGTAGGATCTGTGTTGATAAAGGTCAAACATTATCTCTCCCTTTTTCTGTGTAAGTCTGAAGTCTTGCATTTGAGTTTATAGCACTGGTACCATAACTAACTGCCATTTTCTGCTGACAAGAATTCTTCAGCATTTTAACTGGTGGCATTTTTTAAAAAATTATTTTTACTACAGGAGAGAGACATATGTATTCAGTAGAGGTACTTTTAAAATATAGAACAATGGAAATAAAAAATGCTCCATATTTGTTGTAAACTGGATCTCACTTGATGAAGCTATATTTTAATAATGTAATTTTCATTACAATTCTTGATCAACAACTGATCCCAAGATCTAAACCCTAGCACAGTGATATCTGAATGTCTTTGAAATGTGGCATCAATGTTGACCTCACTCTGTGCCTGAAGCATCAAAGTTTTTCCTTTGCAGACTAAGTACAGAAACAAGAACCTAGAAAAAATTTCTTCTAACTCCTTTCCCATCAGAAATTAGCTAAATAACATTCTGAACCTCTAAATAGTGGCTCAATCTGGTCTTGTTCCTGTCTAGGGCTTCAGCTGTCAAGGAAAGGAGAGCCACTCCATGAAGTGGAAGTGAAGCAGCACCTTCTGATGCTGCCAGCAGCCCCTGCCATTGTGCCCACGGCTCTCCCAGCCTCACACCAAAGCTGTCCATTACATGCCTCCACGATGGCCAAGAGACACCTATCTTGAGGGAGCTGTGCTGGCTGTCACCAGCATTCCACACACCCTGACAAGGCCACTGCCTCACTAGAGGTCATGCCAGCAGATCAGCCCCAGGGCACCCAGCGAAAGAAAGGTACAGAGATCTTTTTGCCATTTAGGATTTAGAGAATTTCAGCTCCCTGTGAGAGCACTACAGGGTAGGGGTTGGTGCCTTATCTGTCCTGTGGATTATTGGCAACTGTACAGCTCAGTGGCAGAGGAATGAGCGACAGGAGTGTGCTATGGTCTGATCCAAAGCAGCCACCCTCCATTACCATGAGCAGCCCCTGCCCCCTTATGATTCCTTTCCTTATTTCACCTGGCAGCTCCCCTGCCAGACTGGGCTGGAACAGCTCTTTTCAAGCCAATCCTGCACTGTCATTGTCACCAAATGCTACCACCAATGTTCTGCACACAGTGGCACCACCACCTCTTCTCCAGGGCTGGTACCAGAAGATGGAGGCTGCCTTCTGGGGCAGCACCAGAACAGGCACGCTGACTTGCTCTGCAACATGGCTATTACCTTCCCCAGGTCCAGGAAGAAGGAACAGTTAAATAATTTTTATTTCAAGAAATGGTAATACTGGAAATGGAAAATAATTAACTGTAATGGCAATTTGAAGAGCAGCACATTCAACAAAGTTTGAAAGAGAATTAAAAGCACCAGGTCCTACTCAGTGCTCTACATTAAATATTTGTGATACTTGATAATAAGACTTTTCTATTTGAAATCTGAATTTTGGACCAGATCTTCTGCCCTCTTCTTCCTTCGCCACTCAGCCAAGGCATGTTGCAACATTCTGCAGAGATATTTACCTACTATAAAGAAACATCCTCCCCCGTGTCTCTACATCTTATCTAGATTTAGGTCTAGCTATTCTGTGATAGCATCATGGTCGTACAGGCAGCCATAACGTCCCCAGGGCTGTGGACAGAAGCAACTCTCCAGCATCCACATTGTTTTTTCTTTCATAGAGTGAAAAAAAAAGTTTTTAAACACAAATTTTCTGACTCAGTAAGCTATTTTTTCCTGAGTCTAGTTTCCCTGAAGGCTAGTAAATTTATTCTGCTGCAATAATAAAGTAAAATAGTATGTGGCTGTGGGATTCTTCAATCAAAAAAGACAGAAACCACCATACAAATACCTTA
This sequence comes from Thryothorus ludovicianus, assembly GCA_013397245.1. Taxonomy (NCBI): domain Eukaryota; kingdom Metazoa; phylum Chordata; class Aves; order Passeriformes; family Certhiidae; genus Thryothorus; species Thryothorus ludovicianus. The sequence continues at coordinate 134,459 of VZTB01009916.1, forward strand.
TGTTTATTCTGGGTATGTGTATATACACATTTCATGATGCAAGTGAAACTGAGTAATGGTAAGAGCAGGTAAATTTTTGGATACAAAACTAGATTTTGAACAAACCACAATGCTAAACTTCTTATTTGTGCTATAACTGTACTAAATGCATGATCTAAAAAAAAATTGCTAAGGGGACTTCTAGTTAATTCTAAGATTAAAGCACAGAGAAGAAAAAAAAATGTTGCATATAAGCAAAGCTGAAATTCTTATTCATGAATTAAGTAAATTAGCAACACAAAAGTTTCATCTGAGCTGAACTATAGCGTAATGCTTATTTGAAATTGGAATCTGGCAAGCGCCATATAAATTAATATAATATATCTCAGTATTCAACAATCTCTAATAGCTCATAATCCAGTTTCCATTTACTGTGCCATCTTTGAATAATCTGGGGAAAAAGGTATGTTTATGTTCAGCAAGAATGTTCAGAATTATATTAATGAACTCCATTATTTCACCTAAGGAACTCAGAAGAAAACAAATTGCCACTGTATATTCATTGTGCTTTTCCTGGTTTCATACAGTAAACGACAGTACTCCTGACAGTTCCCAAGCTAGAAATCTCTTTTGCTAGGAAAAAAGATAAAGTTCAAATGTTGAGAGACAGTGAGCCAAAAGTGAAGTAAAAAAACACAGGCTTTGTTATTTTTCCTTTTACCTTCATCTTATAGACTTCTCATTTGTCACAACTGTTGTTCACACTCCTATTGTGATGACTGACTAACTATAGCTTCAACATAAAGGCAGAAATTCCATTATCAGAATTTGAGCTAAATCAAAACTCATACTATGGGAAGGGAAGGGAGATGTTAAATCACTTCCAAAACCAGAGTTTTTTAAAGATGCTTGATTTTGCATTCTGCATTCTTGTTCTTGTCCAATTCCTCCTTTTTTTTCTTCCTTCCAGTGGTTTTAAAAGACAAATTTCATTTGTCATCTTTTGTATCAAAAATCATAGATAGAAATGATTTAGTACTAATCTAATTCAATTAAATTAATTAGAACAAAGATGACCCTTGAGATTCCTATCATCATTCTTAAAGTATAAAATGCAAGGCATCCCTATAAATATTAATTAAACTGATATAGGAATTAAAGTGTTCTAAGCATAATAACAACAAATATATGGTACAAGAATATTAATGGAAGTTTTTAAATAATCACAAACCAGACAACATCAAAAATTAATTTTGTCTTTTACTCCCAATTTGTTTTCACTGGATTTTTGTGCATGCATTTTCTCTTTTGGTTTTTGATATATTTGATTAATTCTTATTTGAGAAACTTCTTTTAAAACTGAATAGTAACAAGGATGGAATTATTAGAACAGTTATTACTTATATTCAGTGTATTTATTTAATATTGACTTCAGGAGAATTCAAACCCAGTTATATCCAGCATCCCTGTGCTAACCAGTTTTCTTTCACAAAAAAATAATAAATAAACAAAACCTCTGTTTCAAACAGTTCACAGATTATGGCACCAGTGACCTTGGTAATGCTAAACTAAAATTATTTGTGCTAGTTTTTTCCTTCTGTAACTGCTGTATGGCTGCATATAAAATGGTAATGAAGTGGTGCTAGGGACAGCAAAAAAAACCCCCAAATTTCAGCCACTTAAATCTATTAACAGTGGCAACACTGCCCCAAACACATCAGTAATTTACTCAGATAAAGCTACAATAGTTTGTACTGAATGTGGAAATGGACAAAAAATTTACTGATGAACTGAAAACAGACAATGTATTCTAACTTCACAGGATTATATTGCCAATTTGAACAAATAAGAAGCAAAAAAAAATGCTCGTCCTCAAAACAGATGAGAAAATATTCTTCCTTTGAAACTATAACCCCATCTAGTGGGACTTCTCTTTAATAGCTGATAGGATTTGATCTTTTCATTACTCTGAGTATTTTGTGTTAGCAAAGACTATCAAACGAAAGTGGGAGATTCCCAGGTTTTGTCTATACTAGATTTCTCCTTAAAGGATTCTCTTTGCTACTTTTATGATTATCTCATCAATTACAAAGTGTTGGCACAGGAAGGAAGCTATCTACTGTATTACCTGCATGAGCTCTAAAAAAACTTAGTGCAACACTGTCAAAATAAAATGATTTATGAGATATTTGATTATAAGTAGAAAAGTACAAGTAGAAATAGTGTTGGTCATGGTCCTCAGAGTACCTTGCCTGCATGAATTTCCTTCAAAGTTGTTGTCTTACCTCATTGGAATTAATAAATCACAAGGGTACCCAAGAGTGCAGTAGAACATAATTGTACTGTAGTGAATATTGGGGACAAATGATGAATTTGAGCAAAACAGTGACGAATTCTTGCAGCGTTCACAGCAAAATTGCAGTATGAATATTCCACTAGTTTTGTTCTTTGTCTTTAATGACAGAAAGAAATTGAAGAGTAAAGATGGCTCATTGGTTCTAAACTCTTCTCACTGGGAACTATGACATATGGAGATGGGAGAGAGTGGAGGGTGTTTCTGGTCTCTAGTACTTGTAGTTTATCAATTCAGACTCAAGGCAAAAACCATGGCAAGTGCCTGTGCTGCAGAATAAGCTGGCCCACCTCTTGTACCTGCTATTTTGCCACTGACAGAAACCCTCCTATTGTTGTATTGACAGCTCACTGAGTAAGGTCATCTTCATCAGAACCCTGCCAAGACAAAGCACTCTCACAAGCTGCAGGGATCACTTTCACAAACTGTTGACCCAAACAACATCATCTTCTGCATTCAAATGATTCTGCAGTCCTTGGTATTTATTTGATTAGTAATAATAGTTATCAGCACTGACATACAACTTATCACCTATTTTCAAAAGAGCACATCCAGTGAAACAAATAGGGCAGTTACACTTTTTTTTCCACTGCATACTTGGAAAGTTGGTCAGACAGTGCAATTATTGTTTCTGTTTCAAAGGCTCTGAGTCTGTAAGACTGTTAGGACTTGAGACTTAAAACTGAGGAGCAGATATGTAGAGCTATGCCAAACTTCCTCCTATCCTTGTTGTGTATACTTATGAAAATAGCTGAAAACACAATCTACAGCAGAGGGACTCCTGACAAACTTCTCCACCTGAGTGCAGCCAACAGCTTGAAGACTTTGTTCTGATTATTAGCTCTTATTAGAATTTTATTTCATAAACTTGTGTAACTGCCTTTTAAATCACTTGTAGTCTTTTAACCAAAATTTCCTGTAGAAATGAGTTTAATGATTTAGTTACAATTTGACTGGAGAAGCATTTCCTTCTGTTGGTTTTAATCTTGTTTCTTGATAATCCCATTTAATGCCTCCTTTTCTTGCCTAACAGAATATCAAGCAATGACAGCACTTTCTCCATGCCAGTAAGGATTTTATAACTGTTATTCTATCATTCCCTTCCCTCTGTTTTCTCTCATATACAAAAGCCATTCACTGACTCTTTTGTTAATTACTTCCTTTTTGAGGTAGGAATACAACAGCACAAAGACTTCAGGGATTCATGACATACTGTAGTATTTTCATCTTCTTTCACATCTAGCTAATTCCTAATATTTTAAAAATGTCTATTTTAATTTTCAAACACTTTTGAGCATTCAGAATCACAGAATCACAGAATTGTTAGGGTTGTAAGTAACCTTTGGAGGTCATCTAGTCCTGAGGCAGGGTTGCGTAGAGAAGGCCGCAGAGGAATACGTCCAAGTATTCCTTGGATTTGGAATATTTCCAGAGATAGAGACTATGACGTTTTGGGCAGCTTGTTCCAAGTGCTCTGCCAGTTTCAAAGTAAAGAATTCCTTCCTTATGTAGGGGTAAAACTTGTATTTTTGTCTAAGGCCGTTGCTCCATGTCCTGTCACTGGACACCACTAAAAGTCTAGCCCATCCTCCTGACATCTGCCTTTGAGATATTTATATGCATTAATCAGATGTCCTCTCAGTCTTCTGTAGACTAAATAGGCCCAGCTCCTGCAGTCTCTTCTCATAACAGAGATGCTCCAAACCCTAAACCATCTTTGTGGCCTCCACTGGACCTTCTCCAGTAACTCCATGTCTCTCTTGTACTGAGGACCCAGAACTGGACATGGCCCTCCAGATGTGCCTCACCAGGGCTAAGTAGAGGGGCAGGATCACTTTCCTTGGCCTGCAGTAAGGAAAGAGTTAATGACATTTGTAGTATATGCCTTAAACAAACATTCAGTTGGAAAACTCGTTGCAAAAAACATCAGCTGTCCCTAAGCACAAACAGCAAAAGAAATAGTTTCGGTTCTGTCTTTGCCTAGGCAGAACAGAAACTGATACTTTTCACTGCAGTGTTCTACAGCTGTGTGCTATAAAACTGCCAGAGTAGACCACAATGACCATTGCATTAAGACTTGAACTTGAGTGATAGCCAAAGCCATTCCTCCTCTCCCTCTCATGCTAATGAGGAACTGACAATTACTCAATTACTCCTACTAATGAGGAACTGAAAGCCATTCTTACCTTTGCTTCTTTTGCAAATAAAGTACTATATAAAAATTACTCAGGAACTGAGCCGGGGTTGGGTACCCAGCACCAGAAGAAGCTCAGGGAACTGAATGACAAACGGGATGATCCCACATCCATAGTGGTAATTATCTTCTACTTGCACTAGCTCTCTCCTTCTCCCTCTCTTTCCCATTTTGTTATACAAGCAATTTTGTATTTTAAAGCTGTACTGTTGAACTGATGATGTTGCACATTTGGTCTCTTTTGCACCTTAATGTGGTCAGAGGACTTCAACATCCAGTGAATTATAATACGTGTTGGCCACACCCTTCCTCATGTACCCCAGGATACCCTTAGCCATAAGGGAACTGCCAGGCCATAGTCAACTTGTTATCCACCAAGACTCCCAAGTCTCTTTCTGCAGAGCTGCTCTCAAGTCCTTTTCTTGCAGATAGCCTTTTCTGCAGAGCTGTTCTCTTCTGCAGAGCTGGAACTTGGGGTTATTCCTCCCTAGGTACAGGACCCTACACTTGGCCTTGTTGAGCCTCGTCAGGTATCTCTCCACCCAGCTCTCCAATCTATTAAGGTCCTGCTGAATGGTAGCATAACCTTGAGTTGTGCCACTTCCCCAGTTTCATATTACCATCAAACTTGCTGAGTGTTGCAGAGATTTTATCTCTGGTCATCCAACACACTGATTCATTAGCCATCACCACCTCCTTGACTTTATTTGACATACTCACACTTGTTATTGCAAATTCTTATATGATTCTCTGGGATCTGTCTTCAAAATCCAGAGTCCTTTTTAGGTGGCTGTTCCTCTACTCCCTGCTTTTAAGCACAGTATCTGTGATTTGCATAACTTCTACTTTGTCAGACTTACAGAGCTGAGCTCACATCCTGCTATCATTTTGCATGACTTCTATTTCCATAAGTTACATCCTTTATTTATTTCTCTAAAGCTGAGCAGTTGTGTTCTGGGGTCCTTTGTAAGAGTAAAGGTTGTTCTGTTCAACTATTCTTATTGAGTGAGTAAAATGCTGTTCTACTGTCCTTATCAGGAGAAGACATCAATCTGACCTGGTGCTTGAGCTGCCCTTGTTTTATTTGCTTCTAGAAACTCTTCTGTGAATATTATACAAGCCATAACACCAATGAAATTTTAGAAACATACAATTGAAATTAATAACACTTCTTTTTACATATAAAACATTGTGCTTTACATGACAGTTACCAATTTCTGCTCCCAAAAATACTACTTTCAAGTAGAGAATATTTGAGCTGAATCTCCTTTTAACCTCACTAAAACAAATACAGTGAATCCAACCACAGTGCAACTTTATTTCTGCCTGCCAAGGCACATAGCTCCCATTGAATGCCACAGGAATTGGACATGCTCAGAGACAGGCCACACTGAGCTTCTTAAACTTGGCTATGACTACAGTCGTACTGTATATCTCAAACAAGCATGAAAACCTCTGAGAGAGCAAGGCTTCCATCATACAGGTTCTAATTTCCATTAATTACAGACAAGTCTACAGGCTCTAATTTCCATTAATTACCGACAAGTCAGCTTTCCTGTCCTTCTTCAAAGAGTACAAGGTCTGTAGATTTCTATTACCTGTCTGCTCACTTGTGTGGCTACATATATGAATTTTTTTTTCTGAAAACAAACCATTCAATGCCTAAAACTAATGTTCTTCATGATTAATACATGTAAAGAATGCATGTTTTCATTACAAAAACTCCAACCTTTTAAAAAGGTGCTCCAAAATAAGATTGGTAAAACCCTTCCATAATGTAAGATAGCAGCACTCAAGTTTCCCAGAAGCCAAGTTGCACAGCTACTGTACTCCACTGCAAAAGGTCATTTTCATTTTGATCCTCTGTACTTATAAAAGTAGCTGGCAGCATAGTTTTTTATTCAAGATGGCATTATCTGCCATCCTGTGAAAATGACAAATATGGAACTCTGGTGGTTTTGATGGATTAGGTGCTGTGGCAACTGTTATCAGACACTGTGTGTGTGGTGTTATCAGACACCTGCACTGAGAGTGGCTGCTGGAGTCAGCTGCCAGGGCTCTGTTATGCCCAGAGACCACTGTGATGCTCTAGGGCCTTGACCTGGATTGTGAGGGCATTGAAGGAACTCAGAACCCTGGAAAGCCCAGAGAGAGAGAGAGCGCAGTTCTTTCAGGAGGCAGCACCTTCCCTAGATGCCCCTGGCAGGTCTGTGGCAGCGGATGCCAAAGACAGCAAAGGAGATCCTTTTGGAGAAGAAAACACCAGCTTCCAGCCCCCCAGACGACTGCCAAACCTGCAGGTGAAGGTTCTGCAGAGGAGCAGCTGGGTCTGGCCCAGGCAGAGGGCTCAGTGGAGCAAAGTTACCCTGTAGTGGTAGCAGGACAGTCTGGAGAAGGAGCTCCTGCAGCCGAAGGGTGAGGACCAGCTTGCCTCCCTGATGTGGTCTTGGCAGCTCAATAACAGACCCAGGCAGGTGAGCGCCATGAACAAGATGGGATGGCATGGGAGAGGGGAAAGAGTCTCTCACTTCTTGGTTCCAGCTGTGGTGCCACATGGCTGCAGTCCCATCATCTCCTGTCCCAGTGGCCAGCACTGCCAGGTCCTCAGCAGACATTTGCAAACCAATCACAGAATCACAGAATAGTTGGAAATGACATCTGGAGGTCATCTAGTCCAACTGCCCTGCAAAGAGAGAAGGTTACAGAGGAATGTGTACAACTGGATTTGGAATGTCTTCTGAGAGGGAGACTCTATGACCTCTCTGGATAGTCTATTCCAAGTGCTCTTCAAGCCTCAACATAAAGAGCATGAGGAATAACTCTTGAAGAATTCCTCCCTCTCTCCTTTCTCATCTACCAGGTGAATACATTTCCCAACATTAGGCAGCCAGAGCTGACAAGCCTGGAGGGGACAGAGGCCATCCAGAGCATGCAGAAGGTGCTAGAGCATGTTGAAGCCCATGTCTTTAATGAACCAGGGACCTTGGCTGAGGAGGAGGACTGGAAATGCAATTTTGAGAAAAAGCTGTCCTATGAGATGTCTGAAGAGAATAAAAAATGTCCAGTCACCTTGAAGTGGTGGGAAGACTACAGCAAAAGCCAGGTGTCCTGAGATGTGTTAGAAGACCACAGTGGTCAATACCTGTTTCAACATGATGATGAGAAGGGCACAGTAGCATCAGGAGAAAGATACAAGTGCTGCAGAAGGCAAAGGCAACCCAAGTTCTTGTTAAAAAGTCCTTTAGGGTGAAACGCCACTGAACAATTGGTGTTTGTAAGTATACATATGTGGGGTTTATCATAGAACAATTCAATTGCAAAGGAAAACAGGTATGTAGCAGTTTTGGTTAGTATTATCTCTAGTAACATAACAACAAGAAAGCATTGCAACATGAAAACGAAACAACAGCATCCAAGGACATGCTGTTGACATGTTGACACACAAGGGAAAAGAAAGAGAAAGCACAAAAGTGTGAAAAAAAAAAAAGAGAGAAGGAGCACAAGACTCTCACCACCCATAGGCCTTTCACCAAGACATGGTTGCTGAGCAATCTCAGTCAAAGTGGTGGTGGCAGAACTGATCTGTTGCATGGTGGGAGAAGCACCAAAGAAATGTTTGGGAAATATCCACAGGAAAATCTGCTGAACACAAAATCTATTTGGTTTATAGTCAGGTTCAGGTGGGAACACACAGGTGCCCAGGTACCTCCCCCAGGGCAGGGAGCTCCACATTGGATGATGTCATTTTGTGGATCGCTGGACACTTTGATTGTCACTGTGTGACACTGGACACTTGACACCTTACAAGAAAACATAGCTGCCCAAGACAACACACTTGCCCACTGCCAGGGCAGTTGAGTCAATTATGGCCCATTGTGGCCCATCAGCCCATCAGGGAGAGGGAGGAGGGGAAGGGAAAGTAAGGGGAGGGGCAAGCAGGGGTGTGATGGTGGTTTGCACAAAGGAGGACAACTTAGCATGACAAGATGCACCATCCTGTCTCCACAGGATTATTTCCGATCTCAATCGTAGTCTATCAGTCCCTCTGTGTCTATCACATCCATCACATCAGGGCCTAGCCACTACACAGTCAAAAGCTCAACTCTTCATCAAGTGGGCTTCAACAAAGCTCCCTGGTCTCTGAAAAAGGGGAATGTTTCAAGTTGTTATACAGGGGCCTCAGTTCAATTCAGTCGCCCACAAAGAGTATCCCGCAGAGCATATCCCTGCTGTGGGTGGTCACATGGATGCAAAGAATGACTCAGCCAAGGGTTGAGCATTGCCCCAGCAAGGGCAGGCCTGGCCCAGCTGTCCCACAGAGCAGCATGCAGCTCAGACCAGCAGCATCATGTCAATACATCACTAACGCTGGTCATTTACCATACCTACCACTCCATGGGAAGAGCACTCAGGGCCATCCTGCCCCTTAACGCCCTGCCATGACAGCAGCAACACTCCCTGTTCAGGAGGGCACTGGGCACTGTGTGCAGGGTATTTGTTGGCACCGGTGTTCCATGAGAGCACCAGTGCCTGGCTGCCAGCACCATGCCAGAGCCTGGAGACACTGCTCTGTGCACCAGCAGAGTCTGTCTGAGAGAGCAGCACCGGGCGGCATGGCAAGGATGGAGGCAGGGAAAGCCAGCCGCCCTAAGAGCATCCTCCTAGGGATACTCTTGGCCATGATTTATTGAAATCAGCATGTGTTTCATCTTCAGACAATTTTGCTGATCCTGGACTTCGTTCTTCTGCTTAGAAATATTTTGTTCAAACAGTCTTTGAATCCTTCCCTTCCCTTCCCTTCCCTTCCCTTCCCTTCCCTTCCCTTCCCTTACCTTCCCGCACCTTCCCGCACCTTCCCGCACCTTCCCGCACCTTCCCTTCCCGCACCTTCCCTTCCCGCACCTTCTCGCACCTTCCCTTCCCTTTCACAAAACCTCACTAAACTATGTGAAAAAAATATTAGATCCAGTACATATTTTTACCATCAATATTTTGTCAGTATTGTATACTTTTTCTTCAATAAAACAGGCAATTTAACTCCATTAACTACAAAAAATGGATTAAAATACAAAAAACTTACCTATGCTGAGATAAAGTTTAGTTTTAAATTTTAGAGAATATTTTTATCTCTAAGCAAGTGACTAACTACTGCTGGATATAAGAATTTTCTCAGAAAACTATACTTTCTAGTATCTTTTTAAAAGTAGAAATATCTAACTTAGAAATCTACAAACACAATGACTAATTAGAATTCTTTTCCCCAAGATGACCTCTCTTCACTTACCAACACTTTCAGCTGACATTTCAACACTCAAGTTCATTATATTTTTACAACTCTTTATAGTATTGACTAATCTGAATAGCATTCTCTAAAAACCTTTATATATTTGTTACTAATAACCCCTCCAGATAGCTTAAATAAAATTACTAAGAATAGTCAAAAAATCATACAGCACAGAACTGAGGGGAAACATACTAATAACTACCCTCTTCACAAACTGAGTGTTTATTCCTTTGCTTTGTTTCCACTCATCTGGGTAACAAGCTCCTAATAAGGATAATATATGTAGCTCAGCATGTGAATAAAACTGTTCTAACTTTAAATTCTGTATGAAACAAAGACATAAGGAGTGGTCTGTTGAGCCCAAATAAATAGCCATTACAGCTGATCATTTGATATTGGTTTGTATATGAAGTGAATTAAATACTTCAGTGATATATGCAAATATTTTAATGGTGAAATTTTCAAAATACATTGATGAGTTAAAGTAATACATTTTACATGAACCTTGTAAACATGACAGGTTTCTGGTTGATACATCAAGCTTATAAATTCATACCTTTCTGACTGAAGAATCTGTTTGAATTTCAAAAATTCTCATCCTTTGGAAGACTGTTAATAAGAAACCCCAAATAAAACCCAACACTGAAAACTGTACAGAATAAAATCCCTTGTCTTTCAAGTCAGTAGAAAAAGGGTTAAGTCTTGTAAAGAGCAAAAATATTACTATAATTCATGGTGACTATTTTTTTGAAGAAATTAAATGTTTTCGAAGAGCTTCTAGGCTACAAGAACAACAAAAAAAATTGGGAAAGCAAGCATGAAATTTTACACACAATTGGCTTGGGCTGGCAAGGAAATGTAAAGAATATATTTTGATTTACTAATCCCTATATAATAGGAAAAATAATTTGGGGTATCCATTTAGTTCACAGTAACCAGTGTTCCTCCTAAAATGGTGATGTCTATAAACAAAATGATGCTTTAAAAGAAGTTCATACAAAGAAAGGCTTTTATGTCAATGTACACTATTTTCATAGAAAAGAATGTTTGTTAAATTACTGGATAATGAATCATAGAAATCAAATTTCATAATGCACTATATTTAGGAGGTACATAGTTTGTTACACAGAGACAAAACAGAAATAAAGCAAACAACATTTTAAATTAACCTTTACGATTCTAGCAAACTGAAAATTTTCATCCTGTAACCAGCTTGGTACTTTGCAGAGAACAGTTGAGGAACCAGTTGAGGAAAAGCAGTAGCTTGATTCCAGTAGCCTATCCAGATGGAAGGATGTGTTACTGCATATCTTTCTGCAGGATATGAAAGCCTCATGGTGCTGGCCATGCTGGGACGTTTTGAGCTGTCTGGTGAAGACTTTATGCCAGACATATGGGCGAGTAGTTTGCTGTATTGATGTTCCAGGGTGTGTCAGTAGCTACAACCTTTACTATCATCACCATGCTGGCCCAAAGCATCCTGTTGGAGCACACCTGGAGCAATGGGAGATAACCAGTTCTGCTTCTGGCGATGAACCTGGGGCACTGCTAACAACAACCAGCTGGCCTTGCAGTGCTCCAGTGAGAAAAAACTGAGCTTGCCATTACACCTATGGTGACAAAGGACCAAGAGCTTCAGAAAGGTTTAACTGAGGCACACAGAATGCTATTTTGGAAGACATTGACCTCGTGCATGAGCAGTAGTGTGTCCATTGATCCTGTGGATCAGCAGTAGTGTGTCCAGCAGGACCAGGGCAATGACTGACACCTGTACTCAGCACTGGTAAGGCCACATCTCAAATCCTGTGTCCAGTTCTGGGCCCATCAATTCAAGAACATTGAGGTGATGGAGCGTGTCCAGAGGAGAAGGGCAGCAAGGCTGGTGAAGGGTCTGGAGCACAAGTCCTATAATGGTTGAGGGAGCTGGGGGTGTTTAACCTGGAGAATAGGAGGCTCAGGGGTGATCTTATCACTCTGAACCGCCACCTGAAAGCCAGGTGGGGCTCCGCCTCTTCTCCCAGACAGCTAGTGACAAGACAAGAGGTTTAAGCTGTGCCAGGAAAGGTTTAGGTTGGAATTTAGGAAGAATTCTTCACAGGAAGGATGACTAGACATTGGAATGGGCTGCCCAGGGAAGTGGTGGAGTCGCGTTTAAGGAAAGACTGGATGTGGCAGTCAGTGCCATGCCTAGGTGACAAGGCTGTGTTCGGGCGTAGGTTGGACTCGATGACTCCGGAGCTCCCCCCACGCTCAGTGTCCCCCTATTCCCGGAGGGAAGCTGCCCGCCTCACGCCCCCCCC
>VZTB01009916.1:146654-159223 GCA_013397245.1 Thryothorus ludovicianus
CATCATGCTGGCAAAGAGGGTCGGCCTGACGGCAGGCGGCTGTGGCGCGGTGAGTGCAGGGTGGGAGCGGGGGCTCCGCGGAGGCGGCGGCGGCTGCGTGCGGATCCTGCCGGCCCCGAGGGCAGCCGTGGGTCTCAGCGGTCCGTGGGTATCAGCTCCCGGCCCGCCCGTGAGGGGTAGCTCCCCCTCAGCTGCCCGCCGAGGCGTTTGCTGGAGCGTCCTGCCCCTGGGTGCCTTAGGGCAGTTGGGGTGCGGCGAGTTCTTCGGCCCGGCCCTGCCCTGCCCTGCCCTGACAGCCCCGGTACATTCGTTACGGGTTTGCCCCGGGCGGAGTAACCTGAGTAACCGCACCTGTGAGCAGCTGGCAGTAAATAAGCTTTCTTTTAAAATATATGAATCCGAGGTGCCAGGAAGGTAAAAATCAGGTTTCCCTTAGGAGCTCTTGGAGGTACTCCGTGTTGAGCCTAGCCCACGGGGCTGCCGTATGCTGTTTAATAAGTCGCTGTGCTTTCTGTTTCGTCTCTTCACACTGAGCACGGAGATCCTGTTCTGCAAAAAAAAAGAAGCTGGAAGGCAGTGATCCGTGCGCTCGCTGCAAAGTTGAGCTGGTAAATGCGATAGCGATGCGTAATTGCTTTCCGAAGGAAAAGGCATAAGCCTTTCTGTCAGTACGTCAGTGTTCTTACAAGGTTTCTTAAAACCAGATCAGAGATCACGTCCCTTGAGCTTTGTGCCGTAGATGACAGTCGGGTGGCTTGTTTCAGGCATGATGTACTAGCTGAAGCGATATAACATCCTGTTTTGTTGGAGTTAGCCCAGAGATCAAGATGGAGTACAGGAACCGAGGGGAAGACACAAAGTAATAAAACAGAAAAGTGATAAAACATGTGGTCCCGGCGTTGACAGTTTTTGAAGGGGTATAGGTGCAAAACAAGGTAATGCCTTACCATGCCGAATCTTTTTCAGCGAGTTGAAATCACATACATTTTTTTTTTTTTGCATCTGAATTGCAAGCTTTTAATAACTTTTCTTGGGGTATATTTATGTTCATGTGTACCTGAATAATTTAGTATTAGTTTACTCACAAAATTGGCTATACTGAATGCATTGCATGGGGCAAAAGTTATAAAACAGTGCTAGGTTTGTGTCAAGGAGCCTTTGTGTGTTACCTGTCTCCCACAGATAAACATTTCTACTATCAGAGATAGTGTGCTGTTTTATGTGAAGACAAAGAAGTATTTTTTAGCGGAATATTAATAGTGTAGTATTAATGTAATATCATGGCTAGAGTTGAAGAATATAAAAAAAATCTTGAAACCATTTGTTTGATGCGCAGACATTCTTTCTACCTTAATTGTATTCAGTGAAGATTTTAGGGTACTTTTAGTAGATGATTAACACCGACAGAGAAGATGTAGAAAAGTGTTGTTCTATGGAATTCATTAGTAAAGTAATTTCTTTTATGTAAGTTAATTCCAGAATGACTGCTTCACACTTTTTATGGCATGTCACTTCTGTATTTGAGTCTTTCAGTTGTCTTTTAGAACTGGTTATGCCCTTCTTTAAAAAGCAGGTTGGACTCTTCAAGAAGTGCAGCCGATGTCTGCTGTGTGGTAGAACTGTTGTTCAGGTTTGTGTGCAGCAGTTTCTGTTAAAGAGACTAATGTTTATGGGATGCAGTAACCCAATGTGAAGTCAGACTACAAAAATATCTCTGGAAAGAGATATTTGGAAAGTTAATGTTTTAGTTAAGAAACAGAAGGTTTTGGTTTTGTTAGCTCAGAAGATACAATGAAAGAAGCAGAGGATTGATCTCACTTTATAGAGGAAAAATAGTTGAATTTTTTGATGTATGAACAGAGGCTAGGAAATGGAAGTGCAGGTAGGGAAATTTAAAAAGAAATCAAAGAACTGATTTCTTTCTGTGATTTTGAAAAGTAAAACTCAAATGGAAGTTAAATCCATAAAAGGTGCTAATCCATTTTTTTATTAGTGGATGGAATGTTTGGTAAAGTTAGATTAAGTGTTAAAATATGCTTTTGAGTTCTTAATATATGGTCTTCTGTAAATTTGAAAATTTAGCTCCAAAATGACATAAATTCTTATTTATGTAAAATGATCTGAGGTTTGGCTTTCTGAGTGTACTTTTTGTTGCTTCGCTCTTAGTTGAAGGACTTTGTGTTCCTCTAAAGCATCTCGTACAAGACACAACGGCATGAGGCTCTAGATTTCAGTAGTGCAGTCATATCACCTTTGGGTTTGCATGTGTTCCTGACTGAACAGTCTACTTTGTGACTGCAGCTCCTGCACCTCCTGTGATTGTCATGTGGTTGTCATGTTGCTAGAACTCTCCCTGCCTAGAGTTTATTGAAAGAGTTTATTCACAATAAAATAAGTGGGGCCAGATCAGGGCTTTAGATGTAGTTGCAGAGATCTGTTTGATGTGTTTGGAAGTGCATCCTTGGCATTTGGAAGAGGAAACTTGCTGCTTGGACTGCTGCTGAAGAAATAAATGCAGAAGTGAAAATTTTGTGAGCTGCTTGTTTGGTCTTTGAAGAATGTCTTAGTTTTTCATTTTTATATTTACTCTTTCTTCATATCAGATCAGTAAGATAGTCAAAGAGTATGACCAAGTCTGTCAAGTTGTGTAAGGCTTTCTCCTTTTACTCCTCTAGCTTGGGTGTAAGAACCTTCTGGTTTTTTTGATGTAGCTGATAACTAACTTCACCTTGTTGAATGTGTTGGCTTCACTGAATTAGAGAGCTGAAATACAAATGCTGAACAAATGACTTCCTATGAATTGAGTTACTGCCTCAAAATTAATAAGAACAATAGTATGTTTAACTAAATTACAGTGGAATTAAATAACTTTTCTTGGCTGTATTACTATGACCTCAGTGATCCTCAGAAATTTAAGTAAGTGATGCCATGGGACATTTTGTTAGCTATTGTGCAATCTTGTTACATCTGAATTATGAATGCTGGTAGTATAAATTTTAGCATGGCATTCAGAATATTTGTACTCTGCACTTCGTTTCTGTGCAACCTATTGTCAGTAAAATGTCACACTAAGGAACCTTTTCAGCGAAATACAGTGTCATACTGTTTAAATAAAGTGCTTTTGTGGGAGAAGTCCTAAATAGGGTATGATAAGTCACATGTCTACCTCTTTGAGAATTAATTAGACATTAGTTTCATGTTCTTGGACACTGTAAAACACCTCAGTTACTATGAAGCCCAAGACCTTTATATATTTTGGAAATATAAACATTCTGAACTGTACATCTCGGAAGTTTGCCAGCCTTTATTTTTATTTAAATTATTTCACACACAACAGCACAACTGTATATACCCAAAGAATTACATATTCTTGCCCTTAGTGTTAGCATTTTTCTTTTTTATACTCCATAAAGAATACAGCACAGTAAAACTATGGCAGCATGATTTAATGTTAACGAGACTTTACTGAAACAGGTCAGAATTCAGTAAGCTGTTTTCTTAAATTTCTTGCTTGTAGAATTTAAATTGTATTTTTAGTGGTAAAAACATTGTTCATTTGTCAGTTTGGGTGTTTAGTCCTTTGTGGAGCACTGTTTTCTCCTGCATAGGGTATTTTTACTGTTAAATCTGAATAATCAGAGATGAACAATATTGCCTTTTCAAGACTTCCTATGTCTTCTGAATCTTCCCGTCCTGTTAAATTGACGTTAAGTATGAACTGTTACCAGGAATGTTTAGCTGTTCTGTTTAAAAACAAATCACTCTGGTTTATGTTTTTGCTGGGAGGGCACTTCTGTTACAAGTCTACTGTTGCTGATGCTCCAGGTTCCGTCAGTATGGATGACGTTGTGTTCCGAGAGAAGTACTTTAGGCTAGAGCAGTAAAAAATTATCAAGGCATAGTTATATAATTAATTATGAAGATCCAAACCTAGCCTGCTGCGCAGGGAATTTGAGTAACTAACAAACCATGGAGAAGCATTAGTATTAACGGAGCAGCCAGGGCTTTTTAGAGGAATTTCTCAGTGTTGTGCATGTTTCTATATTTTATGAAGAAAACTTCAACAGATAATTTGTATTCCAACTTGCTGTAATGTAATATGCTGGTTGTGTTATTTCTATATGAAGTAGTTTGACTAAGCAATGAGGTACATCTAGAGCAGAATTTTCAGAATGTGGCAGGATGTATGGCAACTGATTTCTTGACTGGTCTTCCTACCTCAGTGGCTTCAGCCATGAAGATTGAACCAGAATTGTTCTTCATGCTTTACGTGCCTTAGAAGATTCCTGCTTCTAAACTTGTTCAGTCTAAACTTAAACAGGATTGTGTTCCCAGCAGGAAATACAGTATGGCAAGACATTTTAGATCTCAAGAATAGATTGTGTGAAGTGCCACTTATTTTCTTGTGTTTTAGTACAAGGAGGTAGTGGTAAATTTTTTTTAACACTCTTCATGTCACTCCCAGTTCAATGAATCCCGTTTGTATCTTTCTGCAGATCTTTTTATTACAGTTTGGAGGAAGCTGCTTCAGCATTCCTCCATACCTTTAGTAGTGTACTTTTTCTTTCTGTGGGCCTCTTGTGCTTCTGCAAAATTCAACAATGCATATTGCTTAAAGCTTCTGTATGAAACAGTCATGGGATAAGAGGAGGATCTTTATGGAGAGCTAGTAAAAATGGTCAGAACACTGGAAGAACAGGATTAAGAAGGCAGGCACATCACATGTTAATGCAGTAATACAGTGATAATCTTTTTCCTAACAGTTCTTTTGCACAGGCTTCAGTAAGCTACTGCTGAATGCTAGACTCATTTCTTTCATTAAACTCTTTTTACAGGATCACATTCCTATGTTGTAATCTTTTTATATGTGGAAGTAAAATAGTTTCTTGTTTGCATTGCTTAAACTAAAATACATTAATTTCAATCTGCCATTTAATTTATTCTGTGGATTCAACAAACTTCTGTTGTTCTTTACCGTTGCCGTATAACTCTTCCAAAGTGAATTGCATTTTGTCATCAATGAACTTTGTCACTTCACCTTCATCCTTTTTTTCAGCTCATTTCTGAATTTGTTGAACAGCATTGATGCTAGAACAGAGCTGTAGGAGTCATCTGGTAATGCTGCTGTGTTGTGTGAACAGATTGCAGTGGGTTTGTTTTTTTAAATTGTCCTGATTTTTTTTTTGTGTATGGTGTTTTTATTTCTCTTTTCTTTTTTTTCTTTTGTGTGGGTTGTTTTGTTTGTTTGTATACTTTCCTTCTTTTTCTTTTAAATTCCTGTGAAAAGTTTGCTTGCTTTAAGAACCTTTAGTGAGCATCTTTGAGTATGATTACTGAATTTTCAGAAGGCTTATTGATGTGATCTGCCTTATCTATACATTTGCTTTTGAGAACTCCAGGAACTTTTTAAGGTGCAGTTTCCCTTTGCAAAATCTTCACAGGCTTTTCCATTTTGAATGAATTGTTGTTCTGGTTCTCTAGACTTGTGCAATATGATTTAGCTTAGCTTTCTGTTGAGAAAGTGTGTCATGATCTTCCAGTCCAGATAGAGATCTGCTTAAGGTATTAGTTTTGCAACTGAAATACAAGTCTGGACAATGTATAATCTGAATAAGTTACAATTTATATTGCAAGTCACAAGGCATACTTAAAGTGCTGTACTGGATCGGAAAGCACTTTCACTTGTGTTCTGTGTATTCGTGAACTGAATTTTGGCCAGTTCCAACCAATAGACCATTTGTGGTGAACGGTTCGAATTAGGGTGGATCCAAAATGTTTCTGTTTAAAAATTAAAGAAAATAGTCACTAGAAAGACGTAAACGTGCAGTATCCCCTGAGAACTGCCTGGGTAATATGTGTGAAAGAAAGAAAATTCATTATGAAGTGAGATGGGTTGGTGGCATAATACTTGTGAAAGAAAAAGCTAAAATGATTAAATAGTCTTGCAGCAGCGAGACATATCAGGAAAAGTTTGCATATGAAATGGTTGTATTTTGGGATAAGCTAATGATGTAGTAGTGAAGATAAATGTGTAAAAGGAATGAAGTTTATAATTTGTCATGAACTGCAAGATCTGAATGATTAATACATGAAAGCATGTTTCTTGGAGTGTTTTACTGATTCTGTTTGTTCAGGTTTTTGTTTTCTTGAAAATATTGACATAATGGACTGCAGTTCAGGTGGTAGTATAAAAAATGGCTATTGAGTCAATTAATTTTTGTAGGGGAAAATGTTTCTGTAGGCACTTGAAAAAGTAATAAAACTCATACTAATTTATTTGAATGTTGTTTTACATATTGTAGGACAGTGAGTGCTCTTCGCTAAGGTATGTCTGTACAGCAAGTAGAACAAGCAACTGGCAGGCTCTCCTGAGAAATCCTAGTGCCTGGTGGGAAGGAATTTCCCAGAGGATGGTGTGGGGGGACAAAAGCAAGTTCCTGTGGTATATCAATTCAGAAGTTCAGTTTGAGTTTGGTTGTTACCTGCCTGAAAGATAATAGGATTATGTGACTGGAAAGGTACTTCAGGGAGATATCTTCCTCTTGAGGACAGGATCAGCTGTGACGCCTGAGCAGGTTGCCTAGGGCTTTTCCAGTTGGATATAGAAACAAACCCTTCATGTCCAGCTCTGCTGCTTCATCCTTGTGGGAGGAAAAAAAAACCTGCTGTATTTATCAAATTGAATCTTCTTCTTAATTTGCCTAGCAAGACTGTGTGGCCCTCATAAAAATAGGAAAAATTTGAAATGGTACTCTGGAGGACTTTGGGATTTGAACAGTGAGAAGTGATTTTGTTCTCAAGAAAGCATGTTTCTTCAGAGAAATAAACAGTTGGGCATGCTTGAAATTGATGTTAAGATGTTTTTGCAGGCATTCAAACAATTTAAATTATTGCATTATAGATTTGAATTTACAGATATATAATTACCTAAAAGCTGTATGAATAATAAATGCTACCTGTTCATGGTTTGCTCTGCAGATCTGGGACTAGCTATAAGATTGCATTTTGCTATGAAGTATTTTAGGGTGAATTGTACTAGCTCTTCTTCAGAATGTCCTAGATAAGGTATTCTTACAAATACTAGAATGCATTTCCCTCCTCCTTTTCTATGAGCAATTACCACCAGCTGGATTTATCATTTTGACATTCTTTCATGGGTTTATTAAGGTTCAACAGCTGTTTTGCTTTGAAAAAAAATAGTAGTACTGCCTCCCAGTAGTTAGCGCAGTTTCCTTCAAATTAACTTTTGGATTTATTCTGATTCCAAGAAAGGCAGAAGAAAAAGTGTTTTTTTCGAATTGGGCCGTGAAAAGAGGCATTGAAAGAGTGAAAATGTAAAACTGGAGAAATAACAAATGTTTCGTTAGAACTTTTGGGGCTTCATGTTTTACACTGATGGCCTCAAACTTGTATTGTTAAGCATTTGAGATTAAGTAATGTTTTACTCATTAATGATTGTGCAAGTATAAAACCTTAACAAACAGCTGCATTTGAAGGCCGTTACAATGTTCATACATATTTTCTCAGCCCACACACAGGTCTGTCACATGAAGATGGTCCATGTGAGTAGGAAAAAAGCCCATAAGAATTTTAAGGCTTTCCTGAGGGTGACACTTCCAATTTTGAGGACAGTGAATGAGGCAAGCAACTTGTATGATGACCATATCCACACTATTTCTGATACCCTTTTAAAGTCCTTCTAATCATAAGGAATTCAGTAGATTTTTCCCATATTGTTTATTCAAGAAGCTTAAAGATCCTTGTGTTTCAAGGTTTATAACCATTTTTTTTTGCATACTCAAAGTTCTTTGTGTAAATTGTATGGAGTTTTGTCGCAGGATGTTTTCTCAGTGCAGAAATTAACCTTTCCTAAAGAGTTTTCATTGCCTTTTTAAATCTGTGGACCAGGCTGTGTACATGATCAATCATAAACTATTTTGTTTTCTTAAAAAATAAGGTGGTGCTTGAATTAATGATGGGAAGCTTCTGTGATACTGTTTTTGGGAACTACAGTAAAGATGAACATTCAGAACTAACTGTCTTCATCAGTCCATTTAATAATGTCAGTGAACATTCCAGGTTTCATGATCTTGTACAATGTAGCCCTTAGCACAAGATTTTTAATTAATCTAGGGATCTAGGACACTGAAAATTGTCAACTACAGTCAGTGTGGATCATAGATTAGTTCTACTAGTATATTTCACATAGAATACTTGTCATAGTTTTAACAGGTACATGTTCCTTTCAAGATCTGAATTTTAGTTTTCCAGGTCATGGCTTGAATCCAAAAAGCTGGAATGTTTTCTGGTTTTTTTAGTAGGTCAGTGCAGTTAACTGTAAGCTCCATGATACTGCCAAAACTGATTTGCAGACTGTTTTAATCTCCATGCATGTCTTTGAGTATGTATGTACATCATCTTTCTGCTCAACCATATGAATCTCAGATCAAATTGATGTGCAATAAAAACGGTATTAAAAAACTCCAAATGCGCCAAAATTTCATTTTTCATGGCATTAGACATGCTTGCTAAATGTAGACCAGATATTTATGATGCAGCAACATGCTTAGTTGATACAAGGTTGTGAGGGAAGTAAAGCAGTAGCAGGAGGAGATCTGAGGAGTACCATGCCTACACTACTGTAAAATTTGTTTTTTTCAGAGGAAACTGCTGTGGAAGGGGTCTTCAAACTTCAGTGGAATTAGTTTTAAGTGCTAGTCTGGCAGACATCTTGACATAAAAATATTCATAAAATTGTTATCCTATTATCGTATATAGAAGTACTCACAGACTTCTTATATGAGGAGGATTTTTTTTTTTTTTTTTACCCACATAGCCTCTGGAATCTTTGCTATTTAACAATTAAAAATTGCATAGTAACCTGTGGAGAAATCTTAATAATGTTGAAATTTATTCCAGAGATAATATTTGATCTATGATATATTATTTCTCAGGAGAAAGAGGGCTGTTTTCTTCAAATCTTTATGCTTTGAAGCAAGCTGCAATGTAGAAAATAAATTGAATCTTATTAGCTAGAATACATTGTTGCTACAGGTTTTGATAAACTGACAGATCTAAAAATTCTTACAGACCTAAGCATTTACTGTTTAAAAAATAGGAATTTCTTTACAGTTTTTACTATAGATGGTTGGTTTAAATGTATTTTTTTCAAAACATGAGATTTCTTCCAATTTGGATGAATGTTTTTGGACACAGGAGAATCACCTGGGGTGACTGCACTTTACCTTCATCATAGGTTTTCTTGAGTTTTTTTGTGTTCACTGGGAGATCCTGATTCTCATGCTCACCTGGCTCTCCACTTTCTGAAATGAACCGGGTTGATATATATCACTGGAAAGTGTCCCTTCAACTGAATTCTGCATTATTAAATTGCAGTCTTTTGTTGGAGTGCAATTCCCTTGAATTGGCTGGAAATACTGAAAAATAGTCTTCTGCAGGACAGTTAGGAGAAAGGCAAAGAGTAATTTTAGAACACAAAAACTATGTAAAGCACTTACTATGCCAAGGGGTAGTCAGAAATTAAAACATCATGGAATACTTTTGATTGTGAGGATGATGATCATCTAATTCAATCCCCTCCACCAGTGGAGAAGATTCCACCCACTAGGTAAGTTGCTTAGGGCCCCATCCAGCTACCCTTTAACACTTCCAAGTATTAGATGTCCATAACTTCTCTAGACAACTTGATGCATTGCCTCACAATTTGTTGCATAAAGAATTTCTTCCTAATATCTGATCTAAATCTCCCCTTTTTCATTTTAAACCATTCCCCTACTGCTATCACATTCTGCCCATGAAAAAAGTTGCTCTTTTTTAAAAGTCACTCTTTTTCAAAAGACCCCTTCAAGCAGCGAGAGGCCACAGAGGTCTCCCTGGAGCTTTCTCTTCCCTTCTTGCAGACTGAACAACTCCAACTCTCCCAGCCTGTCTTCCTAGGAGAGAAGCTCTAGCCTTCTGATAGCCTTCTGGCCTCCTCTGAACCCACTGTGACAGGTCCATGTCCCTCTTTGTGCTGATGGCTCCAGGGCTGGACACAGTATTACAGGTGGGGTCTCATGAGGGCAGAGTAGAGGGTTAAAAATCCCCTCCCTTCACTTGCTGGCTACTCCTCTTTTAATGCAGCCCAGGGTGTGGTTTGCCTTCTCGGTTGTGAGTGCACTTTGCTGGCTTATGTCCAACTTTTCACCCACAAGGACCTCCAAGTCCTCCTCAGGACTGCTCTCTAATTCTTCTCCCAGTCTGTGTTCATGTCTGGGATTGCCCTGACCCAGGTGCAGCACCTTGCATCCAGACCTGTTAGCCTTCATGAGATTCTTGTGGGCCCAAATCTCAAGTTCATTCCACTCTCTGTGAATGGCAGCCTGTCCTTCCCTTGTGTCAGCTGTACCGCACAGCTTTGTGTCATCCACAGTCTTGCTGAAGCTGCACTATGTCCCACTGTCTGTGTCATCAGTGAAGATACTGAAGACCCCTGGTCCCAGATTAGAGTCCTGAGGGACATTACTCATCTCCAGCCTCCACCTGGACACAGAGCCATTGACCACAACTCTCTGGCTGCATCTGTCCAGCCAATTCTTATCCTCCAAATAGTTCGCACTTCAAATCCATTTATCTCCTCTTTGGAGATAAGGGTGTCATATGGAGCTGTGTTGAAGGCTTTACAGAAGTCTAGCTAAATGACATCTGCCAGTCTCCCCTTGTCACCCCTTGCTGTCCCTGCAGTGAAGGCGGCAAGATCGTTCAGCACCTCTGCTTAAATCTCTTCCGGGATGGAAGCAAGCAAGCAAACAGCAGTTCTGGTTAAATATACCTTTCCCAAGTGTTCTGCCTATTTAATCTAAATTTAAAAATTTCATTAATCTCATCTGAGATCAAATCCTTTGATCTTGAATGGCAGCAGTTTCACAGAATCATGTGCACTTTGATAGTTTGCTAATTCTTTCTGGAATTACTTGTTGACCAGTAGAATAGTTCATCAGTCTGCAGTCTGTATTGCAGACACAAACGTAGGATCAGTTGGTCAGCAATCAACAGAAAACAGTTGTACAGATGACATTAGTAGCTCCTTGTTTTCTCATACTTTGGTGTTTTCAAATACAAAAATTGTTGCTCTTCTGATTTTGTGCATTGTCGTAGTTTTGTTGAAACAGTTCTGTGATCTTAATGAAGCGGATGTGTCTTGTCACTTGTGGAGGAAGCAGGCACAGTTACACCATTTGTCACCCTGTTGTGGAAGGGTTGTGAATAATGCTTGAGGGAGAGAAAGCCTAAAGATATGTTGGAGATGTGAGCAGTACAGGGCAATGAATAGGGCCAATAATTCTTTTCAGCCAGCAGGTGTTCAAGGGAACAAACCTTTTTGAAGTTCCCTTGAGGTCTTTAATTATTATGTAATACAAAACAATTTCTCCTCCCTTGTTTGGCTTACCATTGTTCCCAAGGGCTTGGTTAGTAGGTCATACTGAAAAGTGGTTATGCTCAAAACATGTTTGCAGAAATAGTTGCACATGTAATGAACTGAATATGTACAACCACTGCATTTGTTTTTTCTTTCTTAGCAACAAGGTATTGGTCGGCCAAGTGTATACCATGCGGTGGTAGTCATATTTCTGGAATTCTTTTCCTGGGGGCTCTTAACAACTCCAATGCTAACAGTAAGTATCATTAATCAGCTTTTATCTTGGTATTGACAAATGTTAATTTGCTAATTTCTAGGGATTTGAGGTTTAATTTGCTTTAAATTAATTTGTATCTCATTACCTGACTTCCAGAAGTCTTAGCAGCTGAGATCTGGACTGCTGAAAGACTAGAAGATAAGAAAAAATAAATTAATTCTGCTGTACTGCTCTTCAACGCTTATTTGCCTTGTAAAGTAATACCAATTTAATCTATTGATTAAAGTATCTCTGGAAATTCTGGCTTTTTCAAGTCTTCACAGTTCAATTAATCTTCCAGTTGTAACAAATAAACTATGCAACTCTTCTTTACTATGTATGCTCCTGTGGGCTGGCTGTTTTGTCAGCGTATAACTTAGAGTAAAATGCAAAGACATTTATGTAAGAAATGAATTTCATAAGTATTTAATCAGTTCTGGTTATTTTCCAGATCAACAGATAATTGGAGTGTTTGGTAATAAGATATGAAGCATTTCATTTGAGGACATGGATCTTGTTCATTTTAGTGAGGCCTTTGATTGCCTGTTAGCAGTCAAAGGAGGTCTACTAGTCCAGGTTTTCATTGCCTAATACTTGAGACCACTTTGAATACATGGCAAGCAAAGTTTTGTGAGATTGAAATAGTTAATTTTTTTTCTTGTCCAAACTCCGACTAGGATAATGTACATAACTCTTGGAATGTGTTTGCCTAACTTTTCTAAAGACAGTCACTGAACTTCTTAACATAACTTAATAATAAAAAAGTTCACATAAACAGTTAATACATTTCCATAAACCAGTTGTTTCACAAAATGGCTATCCTGCCATCCTGTCTTGCCAGTGTTAAAATATGGGGAAGCTTACTGGATGCTCTTTCTTGCCTTTTCTTTTTCT
>VZTB01009917.1:0-12781 GCA_013397245.1 Thryothorus ludovicianus
TCAGCCCGTGGGTTTCTCAGGCAAGTTGTTCCTCTGGGGTAGAGCACAGCTGGGACGTGAGCAGGACTCACTCAGGTCACATTTACTGTCTCAAATGTGTCCTGATCTAGGTCCTGGTTTAGGGCAGATTTGGGAAAAAAATCTCCAGATGGGGTCCCTCTAGAGAGCAAATCTGAGCGGCCCCTTCCACAGCTGGTTTGGGACAGAAAAATTTNCAAAGGCCGGGCCCAGGCCAGGCCCGGTGGGACACAGGTGGGAGCTCCTGGGGCCCTTTGGGTGTTTAACCAGAGCAGGGTCAAACAGTGCCAAGGAAAAGGGAAAAAAAACACAGTGTGGAGAACTTGTGTGCCTCAGCTGGCCAAAAACAAAAAGCAAAGCAGAGCTCTGTCCCACCATCCACACTGCAGACAGCACAGGCCGCGTGTGAGGGAAAGCTGAAAACTCTGATATTTGTGATTTGAAAACAACCACCTCAGACATTGCACTGCTTCTCCTTCACTCTCAGATCCAGTTTTAAAGGTGCAAAACTTATTTCTGAGCTAAACAGACAAATGAGGATCCAATTCAGCATCAGCCCAGGAGAGCCTCTCAGCTGCCTCTGAGCCTTTTCCTCTCCACAGCTGCAACCTGAGACCCCTCAACTTCATTTTCTAAATGCCTTCAGCACCTCCGGATGGTGAGTCTGTGAATTCCAGCGTGCTGCAGACATTATCACCTTCAATACCAGTTAAACACGTTTTGACTCTTGCTAATTTTTTATTTAAGGCTTTGGAGCAGACTGCTAAAACTTGTCCTCCTAATCATTCTCTTTAAATGAAATACTTCAGCCATAAAGCATGCATGAAAGGCCAGTAATCAGAAACCTTTCCATGGCTGAGTTGTAGAGGGAGATATTTCTGAGATGTTCAGGTCTAAATTAATGATTCTGTCCTCTGGTCAGGCCAGGTTTGTGATTTGAAGTGAAGGTTTGATGGCCCAGCTCTCCTGGAGTGGGAGGTGTAATAATTCTGTAATTGTGGTGCACTGATAAGGGTTTCTGTGTTAAATTTACAAAAATGACAGGGCTACTGGGAACAGCAACAGCCTCTTGTTAGACTGTATGACAGAACAAAAAAACCAAAAATCTCTGAGCCTTAAAGCCTTGTTTATAATGAATAAAACTGAGTGAATGAGTGAGTGGATCAATTAAGTTGAAAAGCAGGTATTGTCTGCCTGTCCCCTGAACAGAGTTAGTGACCCTGGGGTTTATTTCCTTCTGCCTGTGGATGGATGTGCAGCTGGGAGAAGGTTCAGTCACTGCCTGCTCCAGACACCCACAGCTTCCTCCTATGAGCTGCTGAAACTCTGCTTGTTTGTACTACACAGGAGACCAAGGAGATTCCAAATCTTTCAAATTAATGAGATTTTAGTTCTCTAATAGCAACACCTGCTTGCTGAATGCATTCTGAGTAGTCCAGCTGCACTAGGCTGTGTCTCTTAGGAGATGTGGATTTTCCAGTTGTGTCCCTGGCCCTGGAAGGGGAGGACAGATGTGCTGGTGCACATCTGAGCCAGCTTTAGTCATGGAGCATGCCAGGGGTTCAGGTTTGCATCAGTGTGACAAGTAAAATCTGTCTCTAAATTAACAGCCTTGAAGCTGAAAAATTATTATTTTGTTGGGAAGAACACAGGTGTGGAAAGAATGCTTGGCTTAATGAGCTTATCTAATCTCAGTTTCCTTCATAAGTCCTAGTCTGACTGTAAATGCTGAAGTTCTTTTTAGAGATAATAGCCAAGAATGCATCCTAACCACAGGAGGATTTACCATTCCTAAACAGCTAAAAAGCTGAAACTAATCAGAAATATGAAAACTGCATAAAGCTGAACATTTTGGAACATTGGTGTGTTGGAACTGGGAGCTCCCTCTGGGCTGGGCACGGGCTGGAGCCAGCCCTTGGCAAGAATTTGTGCATGAGCCTTAGGTGCCACAAATCCTCTGTATTCCTGCAAAATAACTTTCAGATTGTTATTATGATCCTTGAGAGGTTTTTCCAGTCTTTCTCCTCCTTGTGGACTGTGGCTGTGCACAGAGAGAGCAGGGGAAGGTTCCTGCCAGGGCGGTGCCACCAGCCTGGGAGCTCCCAGGGTGTCAGCCTGGCTGCCCTGTCTCCTCTCTGGAGACAGTTACTCTAAACACTGGGGATGGTGTTTATCCTCAGGGCCAGGGCTCCATCAATTTGTCCAGTTTATGTTGGGAAGAGACAGTAAAACTGGTGCTAACAGGAATTCATCTCCAGATGAGCAGACCCTGGTGTCCCCCAGCCCCGCACGAGGGGGGTGGTGGGGACCACCCCAGGAGGAGGTTTGGGGTTTGAGGGGGCTGAAGGGTTTGCTCTGGCTCTCAGTCCACAAGGCTGTGAGCAGCTGGGATGGGGAGAACACCTCTGGACACTGCAAGGAGGTGGGAGAAGAGTCCCCATGAGGGGATTGGGAGAGGATATTTGGGCTCCTTGTGGGACTGGGCAACATTGCAGGTGATGGGAAAGGTGAGACCTCCTGCTGCTGAGGTGGAGCTGGGAAGGAGCAAATGCTAAATCTGGGTCACACTGAGTGCTGGATGGCCAGGTCTGACATCCCAAGTGGTAGGGACTGAAATCATGGATACACAGAATGGGGAAAGGGAAAAGGAACTCTGCTGTTCCAGGGACTTCAGTGAGGGTGGGATCTCTTCACCAGCACAGGCTGAAATGGCTGTTTAGAGACATTTCACCTGTACTGAGGGCTGAAATCAGTCTGCAGCACTTTTCCTGCCATCCTCTGCTGCCAGGACTCTGGAGCTGTTGACTCTCTGTAGCTTCTTGGGTAAAGAAAGGAGGCTGGTGGGAAAGCAATGCCGTGGTGTGCCATGGAAAGATGCTTTGGCAGGGACACTTAGCAGGAGGAAAGGATCCTGATTGCATTGCTGTCATCCTCTGCCCAGCACAGGACCTCCAAAATCCAGCAGAAAAGGGGGACAGAGGCAGTGTGTGGCTGCCTCCGTGGCCTCCATCCCCAGAAACCCAGTGGGAAGTCCCTCACCTGGTGTGAGGCAGCAGCTGCGTTATTGAGGGGCTGTTTAATTGTTTTGCTAAAGCAGCTGCCTCTGCCTTATTAATTTTGAAGACATTACTGACTGATAAGACTAATTCTAGCTTGTACTTTACCTTGATTATTTTTCCTTTGGGGCAATGAGAGACTGTCCCATAACACTTCTCTACTTGAAATCACAGGATCTCTTGGGGATCTGCCTTCTGCCTTGTCCTCTTGTTAAAAAAAAGAGGATATTTAAAAATCACCTAGAGCCCACCAGGAGCTTCATCTTGTCAGCAGCCCAGGCTCAGAATGGGGGAGCTTTGTTCATTTAGAGCACTTTGACAAAATACTCAGTTGAGGACTCAGTGGAGTACTCCAGGAGTTATCATTCAGGTCATTTGTCCTGCATTTGTGAGAGTTACAACTCTTGACAGGTTTGGATTCCATTTCATTTCATTTCATTCACCAGTTTTGTAACCATGGGTAACAGCAGAGCTGACGTGGCTCTGCACTGCTGCAAGGAGGCTGTCAAGGTTGTCAGGTTTTAAAATCAACCTGCTTTGATGACTCTTCTGTTCTGCATCATTTATCTCACGGAGTTCGCCCCGAAAAAAACCTGTTAAAAAATTTCTTTTTTTTTGCAACATCTGAACTGAAAGCAAGGTAGAAGTTCAAGGATGCCTTTGCAAAAGACTGGTGTGTTGCCAGAGACA
This sequence comes from Thryothorus ludovicianus, assembly GCA_013397245.1. Classification (NCBI taxonomy): domain Eukaryota; kingdom Metazoa; phylum Chordata; class Aves; order Passeriformes; family Certhiidae; genus Thryothorus; species Thryothorus ludovicianus. The sequence continues at coordinate 3,765 of VZTB01009917.1, forward strand.
CAAAGTCTGGCTTGTTCTAATGTCTTCTCCTTTGCAGAAAAAAATAAGTTTACTTTGTTCTGAAGTGTGTTGGGAAGGATAAGGTTCAGAACAGACTCTTCCTTCCTTCCTACAGGATTGGGGTAGCCGAGAGCTTTTGGAGGCTTTGAACTTTGTCACTTTGGAAGTGCAAAGGAGATAAATCTGCCTGTGGTCTGTAAGGGCTTCAGGGCTTTGCTTTTTCTTTTCTCTCATTTATGAACATCTGCCACTGACTTCCATGCTGGGAACAAAGTCTCCTTATCCCATGGGCAGCAGGAGTTACATCCCACTGACTGTGCATGAAGAATATAATGCATTTAAATAATCTAGAACAATCTACAAAAGCATGTAAACAACAAGCCCAAAGCAAAATAATTATTTTAATCTTTAAATCTATTAACTCATTGTTTAAAATGAAGTTGTACTCATTGTGAATGAAATGCTGCTTCCCATTTCAGTCCATCCTTCAAAAGTTTTCCCAAAAATCAAACACAACCTTTTTGGTTACAAGCCTGCCTGAATTCACACACAGACACTTGACATTCTTTGTAAAACAGTGAAGACATGAAAATAAACCAGAAACACCTTTTTGTCTCAAGCACTGCCTTGAAGACTCCCCATAGCTTCTGGAAGCCAGTCCGGGCTCCAGAAAGCATCCTTTGGATGCTAAGCCTTCTTTCTAAACCTTAAATTATCAAACCCCTCAAACAAAAGAAACATATGCTCAGAAAATGTGTTGGACCAACAGCAATTCAAAAATCATCAAGGGCTCACCAGATTTTCTGCTGCTCACCCTGCCCGGGCTCTGTGCAGCTCTCAGGCTTTGCTGTTCTGTCTGTAATGTCTGTTTTTAACACTGGGTGAGAGTTTGGTCTCCGAAGTACCTGAGCAGTTGCAGGTGAGTTGTTTTTAATGAAACATCTTGCTGGAGACTGATGGCAGCTTCAGAGAGCTCTTAATTCAAGTGGAGCCAAATGTGGGGAGGGTCTGAGCTGGGAGGGAGCAAGGACCTAAGCCAAAGGCTTCCAGATCTGGGGAAGGTGAGCAATGTTTTGGAAGGCTAAATTTAGCAGTGATTAAACGAGCTCTTAATTAACCAAATACTCCTCCTGCTTGCCTTTGCAAATTATTCAATAACTGAACAATTATAAAGAGCTCAGCAAGTAATTACTCTCTGTTCCTCACCAACTGCAGCCTTGGAACCCAGCAGCTGTTAATGTGCTGGGAAATAAAGTCCATCCAGTGTGAGTCAGATCATTGAAAACAGAACAGGAAAAAGCCCCCGCAGGTTCCCAGGGCTTGCAGGAGATGTGGCTGGGCCTGCCTGCCTCTGGAAGGGCCAAGGGCTGGTTCTGCACACAGGTGCTGGCAGGAGGGGACGTGTCCCCAAGCCGGGGGTGTGGGGCAGCCCCTCGGGTGCCCAGCTCGTCCCCTGCACTCCCCACACCAGGAGTAAAGCCTGAGTTGCAGAGGCAGCCTGGAGATGGTGCAGCATTGCCTTCCTCAGGCTCCTCTCAGCCCAAAGCCGTTCCTCTGTGCTCTCACTGATGAGTAATTCAGGCTGACACAGCAGGGATTTCACGTCTGTGTTTTGCAGGGAGTGTGGCTGTCAATGCCTCTTGAACACAAGAACTGGAATTAGGGGATGCAAACACCTTCCCATACCATGAAGTTACAGATTTAAAGATTTGTCTTGTCTTTTATTGGACTAAACCCAAAACTTGTTGGTTTTTTTCTGAATTTCAGAGATAGATACCAAATACCTCAGAGCACACAATGCTTAGGAGAGAAAATATTCTCTTAAATGGATGGAAGTAAAAGCCCAAGTGATGCTCCAGCCCTGTCCCCATCCCTCCACTGTGGCTCCTCCCCACTTAAATGAGATCTGCAAGGAGCTTTAATGCTGGGCACCACAGGACACAGAGCTTCACTTTCTCATCTGGCCTTAAAGAAGCTGCTGCAAGGATTGAAGAAGTGCTTTGAAGTTTGAGGGACATTATCCACAATAAACTCGCCTTTGTATTAAAAACCCCCCAACACATGAAAGCAGCTAAGCAAAGTTAGCTGGTTGTTATTTCCTCTGCTTCTGTTGTTGGGAATTAATTGTGCTGTGCCTCAGGCAGGCAGAGGTTCCTCGACAGATTTAATCATTCTAAGAGGATGCCAACAGCAAAATGACAGGGAGGTTCTGTTGTGTTTAGCAGTCAGTAATGAGTGTTGGGATAATTCTTTCTGTCCAGTCTCCTCTGCCTGGGTAACGTGCTCTTCCAGCAGGCTGCAGCTCTGCCCTCACCTCCACTGATCCCAGAGCTCCCAGCCCATAATGTGGGCACCAGGCTCCCAGCAGGTAAAGAAGAGATTTTGCTTCCCTAGGAAGGGTTTTAAAGAAGGTACTGATGCACTGCAGTGATGCTGTTTTTATTTCAGCTGTGATCCCAGCTGGGCACAGCTGCCAAGGCCAGGGGTGAAGGAGCATTTTCACTGCCCAGCTGCCATGAATCAAAGCAGAGAGCTTGTGGTCCACACTCATTTCCTCTGTCTGACCATGAATAGCTGCCCTGAGCCCTAAGTTACCCTTACAAGGAGGCCTTTTCCCCTTCATACACAGCATCTCTCACCCAGTGACCTCAAAACCTGTCACACACATCAGTGACACCTTAAAACACCTGCACAGACACTGGCAATGGCATTGCTATTTTCCAGGCAATGAACAGCAGCACAAGGCCAAGTGACCCCCTGAGGTCATTTTCTAGGAGGATCCAGGACTTCTGAGCTGCCCTGTTTCAGTGAACCCCTCTGCTCAGCTCCAGCTCTGCCTGCACAGGCAGCTCCAACATCAAACCCTGCTAAATCTCTCCTGGCTTTCATCCACGGTCTTGTTCTCAGCCTGTCTGAGTTAACAACACCACAATTGCTTTCGGGGTGGAAGCCTCTGAGTGCCCAGCAGCAGCTGATGAGGTGAAGGAAGGTGAATAAAGGCCCTTGGCTGCAGGGCAGGGAGCAGGCAGGGGCTGCAGAACCCTCGAGTATTCCTGCTAGCAGCCCTTAACCTGGACACTGCCCAGGGGCAGGAAGCTGCTTTCAAAATGTGAGGCACCAGCTGATTTTACAATAATGCCATTTCTGTAAAATATTGCCTTCTATGGTGTTAAACGAAAGAAAAAACCCATCTGTTATAAAAAGAGAGGAGAAAATGGATTTAAACCTGTGGGGTGACTGGGATTTTGAGTAGTGCAATGCTGGGGGCTGGCTGCCAGCCATGCTCCCCAAAGGGGGGAGGCTGTGGGAGCCTCCTGCCATGCCCAGCCTGTCTGGTGGGACCTGCATCTCCCAGGAGGTTTGGGTGTCCTCTCTCCCATGCCAGGGGTGCTGCTGTCTCTCCCCTTTTAGCATTGCTGCATTGGAGTCAATTTACCTGCTCCATTCTTGCAGATTTTTGAAAGATGGGCTCAATCTGCCCAAGAATAATTGCTCTGTGGTGCCTTTCCCTGAGAGGCTCCTTGCAAGAGGCAGCCTTGTGCTTCTCAAATGTCAAGCTGATATTTAAAAGAATAACAGAGGTAGAAGGCAGTGAGTTTGATGGACGTCCCTGGCTTGCAGGAGCACACAGATGAACTGTCTCTAACAGGCTGTGTTTATGGACACACCACATTTAGCTCCAGGAATCTCCCTTGCTTTGTTTGGATGGAGTCATGTTTGGGTCTAGTTAAGAATTCAGGAGCTGAATTCAAGATCCTAACAGGAATGCACAAGGAAAGACTAACAGCATCTCAGAGAGATTGGCCAAAACAAGCTGGAACAAACTTGATGGATTTTATTTCTCCAGCACTGTCATGGCTTTGGTTTTAGAACTGTTCCCTCTGCCCAGCATGGCTGATACAGTTGCTGGTTTGATTGTGCACAAACTTATTTACTACTTTCCTTCCAGATATCTCGATGGAGGGGTGTGGGTGGGATCTTCCACAGTATTGAAGCTCAGCCTTTTTTAATAAATGCTTTAATGAATGCTCTTTAACTCTTCATCCCATCTCTGACTGTCGAAGCATTTCTAGTGCTCACCAAAATGTTTAAATTAAAATTTATATTATAAATGGAAAGAACCAGAAAAGCAGAGCCCAAATGCCAGAAGACTTTTACAGGATTCATTTCTCCCTTTCCTCTTTTAATTCTCTCTTTCTTGGGTGAGTGACCAAAGTAAAATGATGCAGCAGTTTTGCTTTGGTAAATTCCGCAGCCTGCATTTTCCTTAGGGATGAGACGGCTCCAGTTGTGACCAGAGATCACAAAGCTCAGTTTTGACCATTCACATTTGTTAAACTGAAATGAGTCTCCCCCAAAGGTGATATACCAGAAACTCAGTGTGGGCAGAAAGCTGCATTCTTGAGCAGAAATAGTTATGATTAAAAAAACCCCATTTTGATATATACCTCATTTAAGATTTGAATATACCTATGTCTGGTATAATATTAATATTTTTTCAGTGTTGGGTGTCTGACAGAAGCTTGTTGCATCCCAGAGGTTTGGTTGGGATGAGTTCCTGTATCTGCTTCACAAAGCTCAACCTGAGCCATCCAACCCCTCCCAACATTTTGACACATCCTTTCTCCCTGCTGTGCTTTACACACATCCCCAAACAAGGGCAGAAAACTTCTATGGTAATAGAAGTTTAATGTTATTAATGGTAATAACAATAATTTTACAGGGTACTTACACCCTGCGAAGCTGTGGCTACTGTTTTGAAGACAAAACAATTTATTTCTCATAAACCACAGTAATTAACTCAGCAATTCCCCAGAAAATCTGGAAACCAACAGCAAACCCCAACATGATCAGGCAGAAAATCCCCAGCTGAGCTAAACTGGAGCTTGTCCCCAGCTCTGGGTGTGCAAAATGACAGAATGAAATTAGGCTAGCTTTGGCATAGGAGAGGAAAGTTAACTCCTGGAAGGAGATTTTTCTCTTCTCTCCCCCTCCAGATGCTGAAGTAATGTTCTACTATAAAGGGATAAAATGTAATATAAAATGTAGTTACGTTGTGCTGTGATTTGGGGCAGCCCCTCTGTTGTAAAGCCTAGAAATAAAAAGCAAATTTTCTTCCCGAGACCTCGGGGTGGGAACTTGCTGCTGCCACCAGAGGGACTCCAAAATGCGACGGAAAAACCGAGTGTCCTCAAACCAGACAAACTTCAGGCAAAGCTTCCTGACTTTCTGGGGCTGCTCTGAGGATTCCTCTGTTTTCTGCACCCAGGGCTTGAGGGCTGGGCTCTGATATAAGCTTTATGTGCTTTCTTCTCTCATCATCCTGGTTATTATGAATAGATTATAATAGATTATGAATAGATTATATTAGATTGTATTAGATTATAATAGATTATAAGTGATTATGAACTCTGTCATCCCACCTGTTCCTCACAGTTAATCCCACTGAGCATCTTGCAGCTCAAGGTGCAAAATGCTCATAAAATCCCTTCTCTTTTGGAGGCTTCCTTGGTGTTCAGTCACACACCAAGCACCAAACCTGACTGCTGAAATAGGAGTTAAAATGTTGATGGTTTGCTTGCACTCGTGAGGGAGTTGTAATGTGGGGTTTTTGGGCTTTTATTGCAATTTTGTTTTTTGAAAGTGGGGAGAAAGATGATTAAAAAAAAAGTGACTGAAGGTAAAGGCTGCAAAAATTCCATAAGGTTCAGATGGATTCTCCCGTGTCTGATGAAAACAACCATTCCCACAAAGGAGTGATCTTTGTCTTTTTAAGTAAAAGTGGAAAAATTGCTATTGCTGCAGGAGAGAGTATTCAGGATGAAACTGCTTTGCCTTCCCAGTTTGGGTCGGGTTTTTTTGTTATTAACCCCTAAATCCTAAGAGGAAAAAAAAATTTCTGGTGATTAAATTATTTTCTTTCTTGTAAAATGTGTATGGAGTTTTTGCAGCCTCTGGCCCAACAAGAAAAAGGCTCCTGCCTTTCCTAAAATTCCCATTCCCCATGTTTCTGAAGAGGTAACTGTTGTCACTGAAAGCAACATTTCATTTATAATAAAAACCCCTCAAAGCATTAGGAAACTCAGGATTACAATGATTTAGGTATGACAAGTGACCTCAGCGTACACAGGACTTGATTTCCTGGAATGCAAAACAGCCAAAGTAAAAAAGTTTTCAAGATACTCTGCACATGTTGTTTTTCAGCTACAGCCCCACTGACTTTCCTGTTGTTACTCAGCCCTGGCCTGAAATCCTTCAGATTCACCTGAAGTGACACCAATCATAGAATTTGCGAAGTCCCATCGTGCAGATTCTGGTTATCTCAATTTTCACACACTTCTGTCACCTCTGTGGCTGGGGACACAAGATGTTTTTAATCTCCTGGCTTTGGGAATCCCAACTCTTGAGTGTCACAACTCTCCCTCATGTAGGAGACAGCCTGAGCTTCACCCAACCCGTGGATTTTTCTGTCAGCTGAGTGCACAAAATCCAGCGTGTCTCTGTGCCTGTTCTCTGCTCTCAAGCCCTGCCTGTGGTGGTGGCACACCCTAAAGTTTGGTGTGGGACACGAGGGGATCACCCAAGGACACGGGAATGCAGCAGAGTGGGACTCTGCCCAGGCAGATCGGGGTTGGAATTAGTAATAAAAAAGTGGAAATGACATTTCCTTACACTGCTGCTGCTGCTGAACTCCCTGGGTGTCACCAGCTGCTGACAAGAGTTTGTGCAACTCGTACCCTGCTTTTCTTATCCCCAGAGTCCGTGCCAGGACGAGAAAAAGGAATATTGACCCCAACTTCATCCCCACAGCTGGAAACTGCAGCATCTGCCCTGATAAATACCCTGAGCTGGGTGAAGAGACCAGGCGAGGGGAAACCTGAGGAGGGTCTGTTTTTAATAAGCATTTATTTATAAACTGACACTTTACAGTTAAGTGCTTACAGGCATCTCCAGGACGATCTGTGGTGAAGGTTTACTGTGAGATGCCAAGCAGGGAGAAAATGAGCAGAATACATTGAGGGAAAATGGTTTTGATCAAATGTCATGGAAAAATTTGTCTTTTTTATAATGAGTTTCATGATATAGGATTCAGTCACTTTTCTTAGAGCCTCAGGTCTTTGAGTGATAGGATTATAAATAATTTTTTATTTCTTCTAAGGTAAATTTTCAGGTTTGTCAAGCTCCGTTGACTTTTAAGAAAAGGACCAACTTTTTCAAGAAAAAATAAATCAGTGGCAAATTCAAACCACCTTAGGTAGAAACCTTAAAAAAAAAAATTACAAGGTTTTTCTTTTTAAGTAATCCTGTGGTTTCTGACAGCTTACCTGGTGGTTTTTGAATGCTTGGAGTTCAAAGTGCTGCTGCAATGAATTTTAAAATAGAGACTTTAAGCTTGATAGAACAGTAGTGCACCGTAATGTAACAGGAAATGGGAAGAGGGGCTTCAAAGTCTCTTTGCACACTGCAGGAACAGACAACGATAGCACACAGGGCAAACCCAAGGCTGGCAGCTCCGTTGGGTGATGCCAATCTCAGGTTTCTGCAGCTCTCACCCAGCCGTAGCCCCACGAGAGCACTGAGACACCACACGAGAGAAACGTGAGGAGCTGGAGCCCAAACTCGGCCAAGCGCGAAAACAGTTTGTGGCAGAACTGAGCAGAGCATCCACCTCATCTTCTGCACCCCAAACCCCGCAGAGTTTGTCCCGAACGAGCCGGCGGGACCCCCCAACATCCCCTCAAGCCAGATGGAAATTCCGACTCGTCTCGCAGCGTCTGCATTCACACACCTTCTTGCCCCTCGACAGAGAGAGCACCAGGAATGAGTTTTCAGAACCCTTCAGGGCTCGGGGGTCCCAAAGCCCTACCTTGGCCGGACGCTCTGCTGGTGCTGTTTGTTGGCAGCGCCTCCTCCTCCTCCTCCTCCTCACTTGTCCTTCAGCGTGGCCATGCCCAGCGCCTCCGAGCTGTAGTCGTACTGGTTGCTGGAGGACATGGAGCGGCCCCAGGAGCACTGCAGGTTGGAGCCCCTCTTGCGGAAGGAGGACGTGAACCTGTAGAAGTTGCGGTGCCTGTTGCGCAGGTACTCCCGGTAGTTTTTGGTGAGCAGGGTGTACAGGAAGGGGTTGATGCAGCTGTTGCTGTAGGTCAGGCAGGTCACCAGGTAGTTAATGCACTTTTGGGTTTGGGTGGTGAGCTGCAGGGAGCTGCTGTAGAGGCGCACCAGCTGCCAGATCCAAAAGGGCAGGAAGCAGGCCCAGAAGACCAGCACAATGCTGAAAATCATGATGAGCACCTTCTGCCGGGGGGATCTCTTGCTCTTCTCCTTACGGGGGGGGTTCCTCTGGGACTCCAGGTAGGTCCTGGCCAGGCGCGTGTAGAGGAAGCCGATGATGATGCCCGGGGCCATGATGCTGGTGCTGAAGAGCACGGTCAGGTAGGTCCGGTAGGCATCCACGCTCCAGGTGGGCGCACACATCCTCTTCACCTTGCCCTCCGCCTTGCCCCCCTCGGTCAGCGTGACCATCAGCATCATGGGCAGCGTGAGCAGCAGCGACACCGACCACACAGCGCCCGCCGTGACCTTCCGGTAGCCCCGCGACCGCTTCAGGGTGTCCAGGGGCCGGGTGACGGCCAGGTAGCGCTCGGTGCACATGAGGGTGAGGGTGAAGATGCTGGCGTGCATGGTGAGCAGGTCCAGGCTGAGCAGGATGCGGCACCCCAGGTCCCCGAAGTACCAGTCCTGAGCCAGGTAGGTGCAGACGATGAAGGGGATGGTGGAGAGGTAGAGCAGGTCGGCCAGGGCCAGGCTGACGATGGAGCTGTACATGGGGGCGGCGCAGCGCGCCGAGTGGCACATCACCACCAGCGTGTAGACATTGCCGGCCACCCCGGCCACGTACATCACCGACAGCACCGTCCCGAAGGCCGAGGGGATGAGCAGGGGGCCGCCCCCGGGGGCACCCCCGCCGCCCGCCGCCGCCGTCCCGTTGTCCCCCGCCGCCGCCGTCCCGTTGG
>VZTB01009917.1:13090-30264 GCA_013397245.1 Thryothorus ludovicianus
GGGAACGGGGCTCTGCCCACCGGGAACGGGGCTCCCCGAACCGGGAACGGGGCTCCTCGAACCGGGAACGGGGCTCTGCCCACCGGGAACGGGGCTCCCCGAACCGGGAATGGGGCTCCTCGAACCGGGAACGGGGATCCTCGAGCAGGGAACGGGGCTCTGCCCACCGGGAACGGGGATCCTCGAACCGGGAACGGGGATCCTCGAGCAGGGAACGGGGATCCTCGATCAGGGAACGGAGCTCTCCGAGCCGGGAACCGGGCTCTCCCTGCCGAGGACGGAGCTCTCCCCGCCGGGAGCGGCGCTCCCCGAGCCGGGAGCGTGTCCGGAGCGCCCCGCGCCCCCCGCGGAACGAGCCCCGCCGGGCAGCGTCAGCCTGGAAAAGTTTTCCTGGCCACTCCGCTGGAATTCGGCGCTTCCCTCCCGCGGTGGCATCGCTGGCGATGGGGCTCGGCGCCGCGCTTCAGGTCATCAGGAAAAAAAGTGTCAGTGGCCGACAGGGACAGCCAGGGGCGGCCGCGCTCCGCAGGTGCCCCGCGCAAAGCGCCCCAGATGCGCTCGGAGAGAGGCTGAGCTGGAGGTGGATAGCGAATCCGGGCTGAAACTGCCTCCCTTCTCCCTGGAAATAGCTCGTGTTTTGAATTTTACCCTGAAAAGCACGACAGTGCTGTCATAAGATTTAAAATCCGAGCTTTATTGGTGGCTGGTTCTTCTGAAGAGGAGGAGGCTCAGAGTGGTATTGAATATGAGGTTCACGGAGATAACTTTCCCCCTTAGGCAAGAAGTCCGGGGACAACTGCAAAATCAATAAGCACCTTACATTTCCATCTTATTTTAGAGAAAGCAGAGAGAGGGCAGTCCATAGCCAAAGGACAGCTTTCCAAGGGTACCAGAATGCTGTATTCCCTCAGCTACCATTGATTTCCAATAGGAATTAACTGGCTTTTATGCCTTCAAACACTTCTGTTTAAAGCAGAGTGCTAAATTGACCGAGATGTGTTTATTTGCTTGTTTTAGTCCTTCCTCAAAGTGCTTCAGTGCAAACTTCTGTCTAATTCTCTGTGGCATGTTATGAAGTGATGAAAGTCTTGTTAATTGTAGGAACAAGGCTCAGCCCTGTAAAAATATTGTCTTGAGTATTTGATTGTAATCTGCTGTGAGGTGAACACGCACTAAAACCCAGCCCTGCTTCCCTTCCTGGAGCTGCTCAGCAGCGTCCCTGTCTCTCTCCAACACTCTCCAAACTCTCCAATCTGTGTTCAGTAAAGGGCTGGCTCAAACATGGATTATGTGCTGGTGAGGGAGAAGAAACTAAACTGAATTATTTTCAGGCAGGGGGTTACTTTATCAGATTCAGCTTTTGCACTGACGAAGTTCACCTCCAAGTGGATCTGTGGTGGAATTCTGCTCCTCGCTGGCACTTTGGGCTCTGTCCCGTGCCAGCCCCTCGGCAGCCCCGCATTCCCCTGCGGCAGCTGGACAGAGCAGCTGTTGGGTTAGGCGGATGCTTCACCGGGGCCAAGTCCTGCCCGCACGGCGGTCAAGGGGATTGACTGCCACAGACCTCAAGTGAGATCCAGATCTGGCATGAAAAGATCGTCTCTGAGAATTAGTTTGCATGCAACTTTTGCAGTCCTGTCGCCTTTTGTTTTGAAGTTTTTCTTTGTTTTCTCATCTGTCTAGTGGACAGGACAGAGGGAAAAGAGAGAACAGAACAGATATTTTGTTTTCTGCTGTGTTACCTGATTTGTTTTGTGTGATCACTCAACATGTTAGAGGTAAGCAGAGTGATATGTTCTTCTAGACAGACAATTACTTCATCTGTTCAGTAAATACCTAATTTCAACTTCCCAATTCTCCTTCCAGCACAAGAATGTTTAATTAAGCAACATCAGGGAGCGTGAGAGATACTTGTTTTCTTGAACATGTAGGATACACACATATATCCATGGGAACTAAGTCCTGTTAAACTCTTCAAAAACAGTTTGTTGCCTGAAGTTGTTCTGCGGCACAGCAAAAGCTGTTCTCTGAACAAAAGGCACTTCTGCTGTCACCATGCACGGAGCCTTTCCTGCACACCCACAGGCACTAACAGAGCATTTCACACCGGGTGGGGCTGGGCCTGCAGCGTGTGAGAGCTGTGATCAATCAGAATTAAAAGGGGGACGATGCAGGAGTCTGCAATACTGATGTTTCCCATTTGTCTGTGTACACAAGGAACACATCTTTCAGCAGTGTGGGAGACAAGCTACCAGAAGTGGTGAATTTTCCATTTCTCCAGCTGTCTAAGTAAGGACTACAAGTGCTTTTTTGGAAGATGAATTCTAATCTAACAGGAATAAAGAGCTCAGTGTATAATTACTGTCAGAGTAAATCCTCAGGGACTTGCACACAAAGCCAAGTCATCAAGGATCAAATTGTCTTCTGAACCTCAAGATCTGTTATTCCCTAGGTAGTTTTCTTGTAATATTCTAAAAGGTATTGGTATGAAAATGATAAATAACGTAGAATCATTAACTCATGGAATCACAGAATGGTTTGGGTTGGAAGGGACCTTAAAGCTCATCTTTAAGCCATGGGCAGGGACACCTCCCACTATCCCAGGGTGCTCCAAGTCCCATCCACCCTGGCTTGGACACTTCCAGGGATCCAGAGGCAGCCACAGCTGCTCTGGACAATACCTTGCACATGTGCTTGAGGTGCAAAATTCCCCCTCTGGAGCCATGTACGGCTCATGCTGAGCATACCCAGCCATCTTTAAAAATAACTCCATGTGGCATTTTGTTCTCTGCTTTGAATAGAACTTTTTTTCAGGTGCTCAGCACCTAATTTTAGAATTCCTAACAAATTTTTCTGCTTGTTAGGAAGCAGACAGTAGCAATCTACGTGATGAGGGCTGTTTGAGCAGCCATGTCCAATTTTCATTTTTTTATAAAGCCCTTGATATTCTCCATGAATAACAGGCACTCCTTTGTTTGGCTGTGAAGGTCATGGTATATATGGTGGGAACCTGAAGGCTGTTGCCTTGGAAAATTGAAAGGCAGCTCTCCTTGCTCCACTCAGATGTGACAGGATCCAAACTAAGTGTTGACTGGGCAAATGAGTGGAAGCAAACCTGTTAAGCACTATCTTTGTACATGCTGTCCTCCTAAAGTACATTCGTGGTGGAATTTTATTGTTGAGAGTGAATTTTGAGTTCAGGATAGGGAGCACATGAAATGCTGCATTTGTGTCCTTGATGTGAGCTTTGAGTAGAGGTGCTGTGGGGGACAGATCCAGCCTTTGGCTGAGTTTGATTTTAGCTGTACAGGTTGTGCCTGACCAGGTGGACACTGATGTTTCTCGTGATACTCCTGTGCCCAGCCACCACATGGATGATCCTCTTCCCATCAGAAGTGCAGGAAGTGGAAAGACTTGAGTGATCACTTGCCAAAGTAGCAGGGAAGTATTTTGCTTTGGCCAAGTTCAGAGGGAGGTGAGATCTTGATGGAGTGAGAAGGGCTGAGAGTGGGATGTCCCTGGAGGAGCCCAGGGGTGAGGTTTGTTAGATCCCAAGCATGTGCTGTCAGATGAGATCCATACATTCATTCCTTAATCCTAAACTCAGAGGCTCAGTTATCACCTGTTAGTGCAGAGCCTGTCAGAGGAATGCAACACTGCAGGGGGCAGTGGGTGACAGAGAGGTATTGACAGCAACTGCAGAGTCCCAGGGGAGAGCCAGAGATGGATTTGGCTGCGCTGCTGACTCAAGAGCAGGTCCTTCCCTCAGGTCACCACCCACTGGTGTGTAATCCCTGCAGCTTGGCCTCATCAGAGCAAGGTTTGTGCTCTGCAATGTGCACAGGGCCTTGCCACCCTCTGGAATTGTTTCTGATCCAGTCATCACTCAGGTGCAGGGGATTATCTGAAAGCGTGGAATGTGCACACTGATCCCAGCAGGGTCACTCCTGAGCTGCACAGAGACAAGGAAAAGCAAATTTGAGCCCCAGCTTCTGAATGTGGTGTTAACATCTATGTTTACATCTCTCCTGTGGAGTTGGATATGCCCTTAAATTTAAATTTTCAGGTATAATTTATTTTAAAGTTACAGCTTTCCCCCCTCACTTCTACTTTTTGCAGAAGGTAAAGGGTGTAAATTTTATGCTATTACAATGATTTTCAGCTGCTCTGGATTTTTAGGATCTTCTCCTTGTGTTAAAGCATTTGAGATCATTTTACAATGGAAAAAAATACACATTAATAACCCCAAGTCATTTCCTGCAGAAACTCAAACCACTACCATTACACTTAGATGTGAATTCTTTCTCCTCCCCTGAAAGACAGAACTGTACACTGAAAAAAATCCTCTCCCTTTACCATGCATCTGAGTGCAAAGGACACTGCCTTGGCTCTGGGGTGGTTTTTATTGTCACACAATGCAGCATGTGCACAGACTGGGCACTGCAGAGATGGTGCCCAAGAGCTGGCAGAGGTCTGGCCTGGAGGGCACAGGGGGGAGCAGCAGGTTTGATTTGGCAACCTGAGTTACCTCCTGTCTTCTGAAGGAGCTCTGGGAGTCGCATGCTCAGTGCAGTGTTGCTTTTGGTGCTTGATTTGTTTTTGTTCAAGGTGGAAAGCCTTTTATTCCTGTTAAATGGCCTTTTCTACTGATGGAAAAATTAGAGACTTTGTATCTGCAAATTTCTCCCTCAAAGAGGGTTTGGCTCTTCCCACAGGCTAAACTCCACTTGGAGTCTGCAAAACCTTCGGCACGCTCTCATCTCCAAAACTCAGCCTGTTGCTAACAAAGAGCTTCAGATGCTGGAAACTCTCATTTCCTGACTTCTGTGCAATTTCTTGGTCCACACTGAGCAATTGCCTTCAGGTGAGCAGTCTGCATTTCATGGGAGCTGTGAAAGGCACTGATGGGGATCTGCAAGGATGGTGCATCCAGCGGGGTGGAGAGGGAAACTCCTGCACTGTTTTGGAGGAACAGTTAATAGAATGGATGTTTTTTCATATTGCTTTATAGGAATTACATAAAAATCTCTTGACAGATGTGAAGAAAGGATGGAAGCCCAAGGAATCTCCTTTTGCCAAAGAAACAATTCCTGGTCAAGCCTCATGCTTGGTGTCTGGGTCAGAGCTCACTTGAGTCAGTGTGAGCTTTTTCTGGATTTCAGTGGGCTTTGGAGGAAGCCATTGATTAAAAACCAAACAAGAACAGAGCTGGGTTCAGCTTTGGGGATGTTTGAACAGACAATCAGAAAATCAATGTTCATAAACTTGAAGCCTTAAGAACTAAGTACTAGGAGCTCAGCTTTTTCCCTGCAGGCTGCAGAGAACCAGGTACATTTGCAATTCTTTGCTAATAAGCTTGGGACTAGATCAGCATATATATGTAAAAACACTAATACTTTCATTATTGAACACAGCCCAGAGCTTAGGCCCTTCCTAGAAAATGGAATATTTGATCCTCCCCCACTAATTGTATGTTTTTCTTGTCTCCTGGCAGTCGGCACAAAAGCTCTGAAGTACGTGACATACGACAAAGAGAACACCAAAATCTGCTGTGCCATATGATCAGCTCCCATTGCAGTGGGCATGTTCCTGGCTCCACAGAGCTTCACAGCCATTTCCACTTCCCTGCTTCCTGATGGGAATTTGTGCCTTTGCTTTAACTGTCTGCAGTAAGCCACAAGAATTTCCTCCCAGAGCGTGCGATGTTAGTGCGGCGTTTAAATCTAAAATACACCTGGGAGTGGGGAGAGGGGGTTGGTGGTCCTGGGCTCTGCTGTTGTTGAGACAGGTCCAGGAGAGACACTTGGCTGCTGCACCTCTCCTAGGAGGTGAGTTTGGTGTAAGGAGCACAGCTCTAAGGGTGAGCTGGGATTTGCAGAGTCCGATGAACATTGAGCACAGCTGTGCCAAAAGATGTGCATCCCCCTTTTTCCCATTTGGGTGAGGGGTTTGGTGCCAGTGTGGGTTCTACAATGAGCTGTCCAAGCTTCTGTCAGCCTCCCATCAGCAAATTTGCTGCTGCCTGTGCTGGTCAGCACAGGGCCAGTGATGACTGTCAGTGTCACTCTGGCCATGGTGCCATGGGGATGTGCAGCTGCACTGGACACACACAATCAAATTGTTCTTTGGAGCAATAACTGGCACCAGCCACTTCAGTCACCTCTGCAAGACCAAGAGCAAGGCGTGACAAAGAGAGAGGCCAGGTGATACAAGCACAATTGTTTATAAAAGAAAGGCTTTATTATTCACTGAGAGCACTCAGCAAATCTTAGACTAAAAACTGCTTCCGTCAAAGCTCAGCATTATTAAAAGAGGGGATTTATCTTCAGCAGGATTTTCAGACAGGCAGAGTCCAGGGAGGGGAGTGTGGTCAGTGCAGCTGAATCACTGCAGGCCTTTTGTCCCTGTTGGTGGAGAGCAGAGGGATTGGGATCAAGTGCTGCAGGAGAGTTCCTGTACTCAGAGCTACAGAAACAGAAATATCTCTTAAGTTTGTGAAAACAGGGCCAGGAGTGGGTGTATGTGAGGTGTGGGACCTTGGAAAGAAAAGATGGGAGGTGGTGTTGGAGTAAGGAATTGGACCTGACAGGTTTTCATCACAGCCACCAATTAGGGGGTGTATTTTTCTGCTGAAGTGCAGAAAAGGGGCTGGGACTCCTCAGAGCAGAGAGGGTGGATGTGTGGGGACACAACTGCCAGCTCGCAGTTGTACCTGTCAGCCTCGGGGGAGATTTGGCTGCTGAGGAAGGGCCCTGCATTGTACCCCAAAGAGATGGCAGATAGGTAAAAGAGGGGTTCTCTGCTAGGGAGTGTAATCAGCTTTTCTCTTCCAGGGTTCAGGCTGGTGAGCTGTGGGCTGAAATATCTTTCACAAGTGGGAGAAGCAGCAGAAAGTTTGTTGCTTTTTCACTTTCCAAAGAGCTCTTTGTTCCCTCCTTCCTAACCTGCTCAGAAACATCTCCCCACTGCGAGCGTGGGGTTGGAAAAAGGTGGGAGAGTATCTGACAGACCTGCTGGGATTCAGGGTGGGCTTCCAGGACTTTTCTTAGATATTGCTGGAACACTGAATGCAAGCACTGATTGTTACACTTGATTCTCCCAATCTTCATGTTGCCAGTGGCTCTGGGGTTGTTCTCTGCACTGACACTTTGAATTAACTCACAACTGCAAGAATATTTGTCTCCCAGAGATGTTTGCTCCCGTCTGGCAGTTGTGGTGGCACTTGTGTTGAGGGTGTCACCTCTGCTCAGTCCTGGAGGTGTCACAGCTCTGCTGCTCAGCTGAGATCCAAACTCATCTCCAGAACCTCTCACACCAATTCTGCATTTGAAGCATGACAGAGGCATTTCACAGTGAAGGAATAAAACCCTCTTCCAATCCCTGTGGCAGTGCTCAGAGAGGCAATTCCATCACTCCTAGAAAGATGCCAAAGGTCTGTCCAAGTTGTTTCATGTAGCAGGGCTGGAGAATGGCAGCAGCACATAAATTGTGCATTGGTACACTAGAAAACCTCAGAATTCTTGATTTAGATCAAAGTCCACTCTGAAAAGAGGATTTAGGCATATTTTACTGTTACTCTGTGTTATGTGCTGTTTTCCAAGGAAGTTGTCTGCAGTGCATTATGTAGTAGGCTCTTGAAAGCATAACTAGTTATGTAATTATTAGAATTATATTTGAATTCCCAACTAGGCTGTGTATAACTAGTATGGTAATACATGCTAATTAAATACCAATTAATCATTTTAAAAAATGAGATCTGAATTTATACAGCTGTCACAGATGTAGTAAATACTCATTGCTTGTGAAGAACAAATCAGGTGTGTTTTAATATGCAGCCCTAGTCCTATAGACACTCGTTGTGCCAATTATTTGGAGCAGATTTAATGTGCTTTTTATTCATATTGCACAGCTACTGCTGACTGAGTGACAATCACTTTAATGTATTTGACTACTTTTGTTTTAGTTCACATTAATGCTTCCAGCTGTTCACATTGGGATGAGTTGTGATCCAACCATCAAAAAATGCCTAAATTTAATGAGTTTTACCCTGTGGGGTAGAGAGATTTCCTCATCTTTAATCCAGCCAGGCAATCCAGGTAGGCTGATGAAAAAAATTTGTCTGTCTTTGTGTAGTTTGAGGCTGCTTGGCTCTGGCAGGATATCTTCCATCTCTTTATCTGCAGGCTTCAGAAACTCTGTGGAAGAGAAGTCCCCACCAGGATGAGATGCTTCTGATTTAAGAAACATTCAGAGTTTCTGCTGCCAGAGGGAAACAGAGACTATGAGCTCAGTCTCTGGCATGAGTCTGTGCTGCGAGTTTAGAGTTGTGCTAGAGACCTGGGGGGGATAAACACAAGTTAAATTATCTGAACATCATGTCTGTTGCCTGCTGTAACTGGGAATGAGCCAAGGGAAAGGCTGGCAGGGCACTGAAACCAAGGAGTCCCTGAGCATCCCTGGCTGTGAGAGCCTTGTGCAGCTCTGGCTGTGCCTGCTCAGGACACTCAGCACTTCCCATGACACCTGAGGTTTGGCTTGCAGGGGTGTTTTCCAGACTTTTGCCATGCTGAGAGTTTGATTTAGATTTTTTTTTAATCGTGTTTTGCCTTGGAAGGCATTTCCTTCATGAAAAAAAGAACCCAGGGTGATTCAAGAGTCACTTTGACCAGGCCGGACGTGGTGATGTGGGAGGTGCATCCCTGTTCCTGCACCTCCTCACTCCTGCTGCAGCCACCTCTGTCACACCCCCAGGGA
This sequence comes from Thryothorus ludovicianus, assembly GCA_013397245.1. Classification (NCBI taxonomy): domain Eukaryota; kingdom Metazoa; phylum Chordata; class Aves; order Passeriformes; family Certhiidae; genus Thryothorus; species Thryothorus ludovicianus. Next base: position 21,845 of record VZTB01009917.1, read on the forward strand.
GGCTTTTCCTGCCTCCCTGGCCAGGACTGGGGCTGAGGCACCACCTGGGAATTTCCCCACCTCACTGCCCAGTGCTGGCTCCGGGCGCTCCCCTGGCATCCCCAGGGGAAAGGAGGGCAAAGCCAGCTGAGGGGACCAGGGCACACGGGGGAAAAGCAGGACTGAGGAGATCATTAAGAGCTGGAATGTTGTGCAATTAGCAGTGGGGTGCCAAAGTCTGGGGTAGCATTAGTGCCTACCCCAACAATTCCCACAAAAAGGTCTGTGGCTCCTGAGGCACGTTCACCCCCAGTAGTAAAAATCTGTTTTACACAAATTCTATGGGTTCCCAGGCCAAAAGTTTAGCAGTGACAGAATTGAGGGTTTGCCTGCAGCCTCTGTTGTGTGGATGAACATTCCCTCAGTGCTTCTTTCATGTAGTTCAAGTAGTTCCTAGCTCTGATGTATTTGCTGTCACTGGAAATGTCTCCCAACTCCACACAGCCCAGAACTGGGTTGATTCTGTGAAGAATACATTTTTTTTTATTTGCTACCTTTTAAAAAGCACCTGTACCTTCTTTTGGTTGTTTATTGCATCACTTATGGGTTCCAGCATCAAGATAGTTGGAATTTTCCATCCTGCTCATCTTAGTTTGTTCCTCCTCACTTTTAGGAACCAGGCTCACTGATTTTTCAGGGTCTTTACCTTTGACTTCTGGAGCTGGTGACACCTTAAATGGATTATATCAGCTCATTGGGTTTCATTTAGAAACCAATCAACACAAATTATCTTCAGTGCTATGTAATGAAACTAAGTTCAAGTACTTCTCTCAAAGTGTTTTCCTGAGGTGCTTCTGTGAGCTCAAGCTGTGCTGCATTTACAGGACAATTTAGGTCAGAAGCTCACCTGAGACTTCATCAGCAAGTTAAGAGAGCATTAGTAATTATTCTAATTTTTCAAGTCAAGATATTTGTTTGGCAGAATGGCTCTCTGCTTACTTTAAAGTCAGTTCATCTCTTTTTTTTTTTTCTTTCTTTCTTAATAGCTGGGTGTAGGAACTGCAGATACTCAGTTTGATGTCATTTACTCTCTTGATCATGTTGTTGCTCAACAGAAGAATACAAATTTGCTATTCCTAAGAGCAAGATTTTTTTTCCTGTATATTAACAAGAAAAAATGCCATTTCACTAAAAGCTCAATTTAGATAGCTCTGGACAAAACCCAGGCTGGGTGGTAGAATCAGGGGCAGAAACAGGAGTGCTTTCCACCCAAGTAATACCTGTGTAAAAATGATGGGTGTGTTAAAATAATTGATTGCATTCTGCCAGGCTCAGAAAAGGGGTGGTGGTGATGACAGAAATGGATATTTACAGGTGTTGGGCAGGGAGGTGTGTCCCTGACTGTGGCAGGGGGTGAGGCAAGGACAGGCCTGGAATGTGGCAGCTCTTGACACAAATCAGTCCCTGCTGCTCCCTTCAGGGCAGCTCTGTGTGGATTTCTCTGGGGGAGAGTTGATGTGGAGCCCTTTGAACCCCTAACTGGTTTGTGATGACCTTAACTGACCTTAACCCTGGGCTAATTCCTGTCCCAGGAGTGCAGTGAACACCAAACCAGTCCCCAAAGAACAGCAGAGCCCTGTCAAAAACCCCAAAACCAAAGCTAATGGAGCTGGCCTGGGACAGAGCTGACTGCAGAAAGCAGAGCTGAGGCAAATTTCTGAGTGTGGGGAAAGCAATTATGCTGTTTCTCTTCACAAGATAAATGGATGATGTTAAGTGTCACCACAGGCTTCTCTCATTAGGCTAAATTCACTCCGGAGTGCTTTTGTATTCAGAAGAACATTATGTGGAATAGAAAGTGCTCAGCCACAAAGCAAGCTATAAAAAGGTTAATGATTTTAAACCAAAGTTACACATAAGCAGTGATAATGTTCCAACTTGTGTTATTCCATTTTTCTGTGGCAGTGCACATCTGTTTCTTTCATTTCAGTGCAGTTTTTGGTCTCGTAGAAGAGCTCTGAGTCTGGGAGCAGTACTTGACTCTTTTGTGCTGGGCATTTCAAAGGCCTGCAGCCTGCTACTAAGATTGAGGCATTTCAGGTTTTACCTTCTAGCTTTAAGGAATAATGAGCACCAATGGAATCAATGGGTACTTCTCAGACATTAAAAAAAACCCCAAACAATGCTGATAATGCTCTTTGCAGAAATCTGGGTTCAAAACACCTCCCACTGCTTTTTAAGTTGTTGTCTCTCAATGAGGATGATGGAAACTTGGAGAAGAAGCAAACCTACTTCTAATATCAGATATTAGGAAGAAATTTTTCCTTTAAACAGGGTGCCCAGAGCAGCTGTGGCTGCCCCTGGATCCCTGGCAGTGCCCAAGGCCAGGTTGGACATGGTTTGGAGCACCCTGGGACAGTGGAAGGTGTCCCTGCCCGTGGCAGGGGTGGAATTGGATGGACCTTAAGGTCCCTTCTAACCCAAACCATTCTGTGATAAGGTTGTTACAACAGCCTCCAGGCCTGATGGGCTGAGGGGAAGGGGAAAATTATGGAAAACTCTGCATGAATTCTGCCCAGCAGCCTCACTCCCAGGGATTTTTATCAGCTGCATTGAGGGAAGTGCAGCAGAAGAAAGACTCAACAGTCCCAGCTGTAAATAAACCCAAATTTGAGCTGGAGATCAGTCCCCAAATGTGGCTCCTGTCACTCCATGTGACACCAGTCCTGTGCTGAGCCTGTCTCCTGCTGCCCATTGGGATGAGCAATTCCAGGAGAGCTCCTTCCACCAGCAGGACCCTGGTGCTCATTCAAGGCTCCCCACAAAAGGTGGTGGAGTTGTAGAGCTGGTGATGGATGGGCCAGGAGCAAGGCTGGGGCTGCTCTGGGGCTAGTGACTTCTTCTGGAGTAAGGAGGAAGAGTTTGCCCAGAATAAATTCGACACAGTGGAACAAAGTGTTCCCCAGAAATGTGTTCTACAGCCAGGATAGCAGCAGCCTTTCTGCCAACTGAGGGGCCTGCTGCAGGAACACTCTGGCAAGGGGATAAAATTATAGCCAAATTTGTGCTAAGCAGCCTGGTGGTGGGTGGCTGGATTGTGCAATGTTACTGATTCTCAAAATCCATTATCTGCTGCAAAGAATCTCTGAATGAAATGAATTGGTAGAGCAGATAGCCCCTTTCCCTTTCCCCTTTCCCCTTTCCCTTTCCCCTNTTCCCTTTCCCCTTTCCCCTTTCCCCTTTCCCCTTTCCCCTTTCCCTTCCTTCTGTGGATTCAAACACTTCCATTCAAATTCTTTGAAGTTGAGAAGACCAGGAGGACAGAGCCTGTAACGAAACCTTCATCAAGAACCTGAGATCAGGGTTAGAAAACGATGTCTTCCACTGTCAGAAATTCTTGGATTCGTTGAAACTTGGTTCTGGAAGGGATAAGCCAGAAAAAGAGGAAAAATCCTAAAGCCCTTCCCTTTAGCATGCACTTTTGTGAGTGTAGTCATTTCTGGGAGAGGTATCAAGAGTTACAGCTGCTCTCAGCACTGCCAGGTGGGATGAATGAATGGCAGAATCATCACCATGTAAGAATTGGTGTGATTTTGTCTTGGAAAGAGTGACCATTGCTCAAAGGCTGTGCTCAACTGCATCTCTTGATTTGCTGTGTACAAACAAGAATTGTGCCTGATTGCCTGGCTGGCAGATTAAGGAAATCCGGCTGATTTTCTCTCCCTGGGAGTAATTTTGGCCTCACAAGGTTGACTTTTAATATTAATTAAGGTGTATTTTAGAACACTTCTGTCTTGTCCTTCTTACAGTCTTGCTCTAGGAAGAAGGGAAGGCTGAGCTTGGGCTGCAGATGCCACAAAGGCGTCAGAGCTGAAAGGGAATTGTTGTTCCTTGTACCACCCTCAGTCCAGCACACTCTGGAGCCCACGAGAGGTGACGAACAGCAGCAGCTCGTGGAGATGTTTTGTGTCCTGGTGCTTTTCAAGGTGCCTCCTGGCTGGAAGCAGACTGCTCCCTTCAACAATGCCAGCAATGCAGCCCAGAGTGGAGCCGCAGCCTTGGCTCCTCATTAACCAAGTGATGATATCCAGCAAAAATGAACCCTCAGGGGACAGGGAAGGACAAATTGCAGCCCCAGCCTGAATACATAAGGAGTCCATGTGGACCAGGGGTGGTGCCAGTGCTCTCAGTCCCCTGACTTTTCATTTTGAGGTTTGAAACCACCTTGGAATTATTCTCACAGCTTGCACGAGTGAGGGGTGTTTACAGCTGGGGGATGTGTGTGATGCTATTGGGACAATCTGTGGTGAAAAGTTTCCATGTAGAGCTGTCCTGGAGTAACACAAACCCCTTTTGGCTCAGACCTTTGCTGGCCTGTTCCCTCCTGGCTGCTCTTGCCAGGGTTTGTATTTATTTATTTTGGGGAGCAGCTCCCAGGTTGTCCCTACAGCAGTGCAGGTCTGCTCTGGTCTGTGTCCAACCCCAGCAGGACTGTAGGGGCAGAGCTGGGACCTTCCAGAGGGTGGAAAATGGTTCTGAAGCTGATGTGGTGACAGGAAATGGTTCTGAGGCTGATGTAGTGGCAGCACATGAAATGCCACTTGCTCGCCAAACGCTGTGTCTGTTGCATTTTCAAGCAGCAGAGCAGGTGAATAAACCAGCACAGAGCAGCAGATTATGGAGTAACTGCATTGTTCAATATTTGTAAAAAAGCATTGCCTGTGGTGCTCCTCTGGCAGCTTTAACTGAGGGACAGAGTGGTTCTAATTAGTCTGTAGGCAGGTCTTCAGAGAAATGGATTTTAACTTTTGAAGATCAATCGTGGTAGAATCAATCGACAGTAAAATCTTTTACTGATTAAATACCACTTCAACCTCCTTTGAGGACAAAATATTTGTTTCTTTGACTGCTCAAACTCTTAAGGAGAGACCTCCAGGGGACAGCAGAAAGGGGGAAGAACATCTTCATTTTCTTGGTGTTTGAAGGGCTAATCCTATCCTACCTCTGCTCCTGGCTCTCCAGAGTATATTCTGATTAAAAAGCTCAGCCTTCCAGATCTTCCCTGGTTTGTACAGATCATTAGAAAGAACATTAACTGATGCTTTTTTTATGCTTTGTGGGCTGCTGGAGTGATGTTTTCAAGCAGTTGTAGGCACAGAGGAGTTCATGGCAGTGTGAGAAGTGCCTCAATCTCACTGTGCTGCTTTGTACATGAGCACGAGTCCTTCTCCTTCTCCTTCTCCTTCTCCTTCTCCTTCTCCTTCTCCTTCTCCTTCTCTTTCTCCTCCTTCTCCTTCTCCTTCTCCTTCTCCTTCTCCTTCTCCAACATTCCTTATTTTGCAGAAAACAATTCTTAGAGAAAGCAGGTTTTTCTCCAGGGCCATGTCACCAAAGGCCAGACTTGCTATTCCTGCCTCACTGTGCTGTTTTTGTCACCACAATGAAGGACTGCCAGGTGTTGTGTGATGCAGATGCACAAAACCAGGACCTAAGAGCCTCTTCTGTGCACATCTCGTTTCCATCCTGAAATGCAAAATGCTCCTAGCAGCACCAGTAGGGAAATATCTGCTTTAGCAGAAAACTTTCCTGGGGGGCTGGCTACAAACTTCCAGCTGCTGGTTGGTGCAAAAAGCTTCATGCAAACCCATTTGGGGTTGCAGCCCATGAGGATTATGCCAAAACTGAAGGTAGATCTCAAGCCAGATGTTCTATCTGTCATATACTGTAAAAAGACAGCAATAAAATGCAATTTATAACATCACCCTTTGGGATTTTACCTTTCAAAACAAAGAACTTCACTCAAGGTTATAACATTGCTCTTGAGAGCAGAGAATCTGAACAATTTATTTAATTGAAATGCAAGTTTATGCCACTTCACATGTTGTAGACAAGTTGTGGGCTTGGAACAGGGCCATGTGTTTGCACCAGCAGGAAATTAAAATTGCCAACTACAGGCTGATACTCTGTGCTGGTGACTCAAGCTGTGATGACAATTGAAGCTGTGTTTCAGAAACAAAATATTAGCACTGATTGTGATTTTCCCTGTCAGCAAGAGTGTGGCAGTTGCTGAGAGATGTGATCCATTAAGTTATAGGTTCTTGGGATTTTTTTTTTTCGAGAAACACAATGCCATTTTTTGTGGATAGAAGCCCATGTTAATTATTTTGAAGGTCTGCAGAGAGCTCTCCACTGGTGTTGCACACAGACAGAAGAGCTGGTACCCCACCTGCTCACCACCACTGATGCAGCTGAGAGTGCCATGATTTTAAATTTGCTTTATTTATTTATTTATTTTTAATTCCCTGATCTTCCCATCTGTGTGCAACTGTGTGTTTGTTGTGCCTGGAATTTAAACAGGTATTTCTGAACTGGATGGTTGGTGTTATGTTTCTGGACATCAGGGTCAAGAAATGTTACATGCTCATCAAAGTGGGTTTTTTTTTTTTTGAGGGGAGGAAGCTGTGTTGGGATGGAGCAGGGAACGCTTATTTTCAATCTTTCACCTCTAGGAGCTACCACAGAAATAGGTGAAAACAGCAAAGATGTGCTCAATTTCTCATTTTACCTCCTTTTATCATTGATGTAGTGAGAGAACCAGAGAGAGTCACTGTCACCAGCACGTTACAGCAGGAATGAGGGCAGGATCCACGTGCTGAGGTTTGGTGGGAATGCTGTGGTAGGAAACCCTGGTGTGGGAGAAGGGATTTCAGGTGTGACTGATAAGTTACAGCTGTGCTGATTACCAAAGGAGAGGAACAGCCTTGCTCTTAATGGGACACAGCTGTGATTGTAATAAAGATAAGTGTGATAAAAAGGGTGGCCAGACAAAGGAGCCTTGTGAGGAGAACTTGGAGGGAGAGAGGAGGAGGTGGAGGAGCCCTGAAGGAGGAGGGAAGATCCAAAGAGACACAAGTAAGGATGAAACAAGGAAGGGGAATTATTGCTGGGAGGTGAGTGTGGGTCTGATGGAGTTAGAGATGCTGTTGGAGCCTGCTGCAGTCAGTCAGGATGGCTCAGTCATATGGAGGGCAACCAGGACCCTTTTCATGCTGTTAAATGTTTATTTTGGCTCGTTTCTGCCCCTCAGCAGAGATCTACTGCCACAGGAAACCTTCAGGGGGATGAAGTGACATGTGGAATCCTCGCTGTTTGCTCAAGGTACTGCTGCTTGTAGTGGGAATGCTACAAGCATAATGCACCAACACACTGAAAATCTCTTAAATCCCAATTTCTCTCTGACCTCATTGACTGTTTTTTATGAACGTGTTCCTTTTTTAAAAGCTAAAAGAGTCAAAATGACTTTTTGTGTTCCTGTGTCAGGCAGTGAAATTCCTGGGAAATGGGTGAAATTGTCTCTGTACTGAAGACAGAAATTATACTACAACAACGTTGTTTTGAATCATATTTTACTAAGCGGAGGAGCAGATTTAACAGTTTGGTTCTCATGAGAAATCTTACTTGGTTTATTTTCAATTCACACTTCAGACTTGCCTGGATTGGCCTTTTTGCTGTGTAGCAGCTTTTATCACAGTGACAGGATCAATAAGGGAAGGAAATTTGGTATATGCCACAGCTTGTCTGTGTGCATCAATGCCCAAAAGTAAAAAAAAAAAACTGCCTAGAGACTTTTGCATTCTTGTTTCTAGATGGTGAATTTGAAAGCTTCTGAAAATCACTTTCAAAATTCACCAGAGTCTGTTTTCTGTGAAGAAATGTTTCTTCAGGAAAATAAAAGTATCTTTACAGGGACATATATTTATACCCAAGCTTTCTATGGGAATTCTTCTAAAGAATTAGTTGGGACAGTATAATTTTCATCTGCTGGAGTTTCTTTATCACTGTCAAAGAGTCATGGTATTGAGACCAATATTTCAAAAGAAAAGAAAACTCTCTTTAGGAAAACATAAAGGAAAAAAAACCCCAATATTTTAATCTGCTGCCTGTCCAGGAGAACCAGCAGAACCTGACTAAGTCTGAGAGTCTGTATTTTTGACCAGTCCAAATTTAAGGGAGAAATTTCAAGAGAAAAATGCGCAGCAGTGATTTTTAAATTTTCTTTGCTAAAACAGACATTTCAGATTAGTCACTGGAAATTGGAGGCTAATCCTGAGGGTTGTCAGCAATATCTGATGGTGAGAGGCAGCTCTTTGCCTTTGCTACGTCTTTGCATTGTAGTAAATATTAATGTACATCAAATATTAGTGAGTGTCTGTTGTGTTTTCAGGGGATACCATCAAGGCCAGACCCTCTGTGTGGCCAGAGGAAGGGGTTATAAATACCAAAGGAAATGAGCTCATTTTTAGCAGAAATTCTGCTTTTCTGGGTGCTCTGAGGTCTGTGTACAGAGCCCATGGGATTTGTCACCAGGCCAGCTTTGCTTTTCACCCTGAGGACACCTTACCCATGGCAGAGCTCTGTTCCCTCCTCCTTTTGTTCCTGCA
>VZTB01009917.1:30301-45797 GCA_013397245.1 Thryothorus ludovicianus
GCCTTTCTCTCCTCCTCTTTTGGATGACTGTTTGGGGAGCAAACCATCTTTTAAAAGTGAATCCATCCTGGAAGGCTCTTGCAGGGAAGCCAGCAGGAATTACCTGGCTCAGCACTTCACTCTCGTGTGAAAATTCACCCCAGAACTGGAAGGGAAAAGCTCCAACCCTTTGTGCAGAAACCCCAGAGTCTGAGTGCTGCTGTGGATAAAGTCCTCTGGAAAACTCCACTTCAGGCTCTGGGTGAAGACCAAGGAGGCTGGTTTAGGTAGGACAGACCCAAGCAGGAGCACCTTTAAAGTGCTCTAAACTCCCTCTGCAAATTCCTCATCCAAGACAACATCTTTTTTGTTTTTTTTTTTGCAGCAAGTCGTGATTCCCCTTAACTCCCCCTGTTGCTACTGACACTGGTGCATCTCATGGTTGCTGTATAAATGTTCATTTAATCATTCTGAGGCAGCCAACTCCCACGTTTCCCTGGTGCCTGAGCTGCTTTCAGTGTAATTTTTGTTCTTGTGATATTTTAGTATAAAAATATCTTACTAGACGGTATGGAGAAGCATCAACTTTTTTTTTGTTGTTCTTTTAAGTTTGTCGATGATCCAGCACAGCCTGGGTTTCACTGCTGCTGACAGTCCCACTATGATTAAACACAAATTTAAATTTACAGCTGGGAAGGAGGGATGGGGAAGGGAGGGAAAGACTTTCCAGTGAGAAGTGTTGCAAAATAGAAACTTTTGTATTCTGGAAGGAGTGCAGAGATTCTGATTCATAAAAAGAAAATTAAAATAAATAAGAAATTATAAAAGAATTTCCTCTGGCACAGAGGCTTCAGCTGCTGGCACAGGCAGGAAGCAGCACACCCAGGACAGATGACTTGTTGCCACAATTTTCGCTTTTTCTGTCTGAAGCTATCCAGGCTTGCAGCCCAGAAGAAAAAGAATCAGAATGTACAATATCAAAGTGTTCTGACCATTCATGGTGGTTCTCCTCCTTGAAATACAACAGTCTCACAATGGCCAGAAAAATGATACATTTCAGTGTTTTTTCATAAAGAAATTAACTCCTTATGTTCATTTGCTCTGTGCATATCAGCCTTTTTGACTGTTCCCCTGGTTAATTTTGAGTGCCTTGACCAAATTCAGCTAAAGCCAACAAAGATTTCAGAAACCCAAGGTTTGTAAATATAAACAGCAGTTGAGGAAAACCCAATTACAGGATCCGTGGAGGGGGAAAAGGTGTGAGTCCGGGATTTCAGTAGTCTTGCAGGTATCTGTGAAGGTTGGAGGTGTCACAAATTTCTCCAGCTGTGGGAAAACTTCAGGAGTTTGCTGCAGCAAAAGGTGGGGACTCATTCACCTTTGGATCCTCTGGAGTAAGGAGATCCCTGACCCAGGAGCTGCAGTGCAAGAGAAAAATCCCTGGAAGTGCTCAAGTTGAGGCTGGATGGGGCTGGGAAGAACCTGGCCTAGTGAAAACTGTCCCTTCCAACCTATTCTGTGATTTATAACTTTTGACAGCATTTGAAATACTTATTTCCTCTAACAGTACGGATGATTTTAAAAGCTTTTGCCTTCTCTTGATTTTAGGACACTGCATTTCTTCCTTAGCCCTTCATTCATGCTGCTCCCAGTGCCTGCCCAGCACAATAATTGCATTTCTTCCCATGCTAGTTTTTTGGGTCTCCTGTGTCATCCTGAATTTGAAATCAGAGAAATGTGACCACGTACATGTGATGAAGACTTGCTCCTGCTCACACTCCAAGCCATTTTCCCATGTGCTTTCCTACAGCTCTAAGGATCTGCGCTGCAGAGATTCACAGGACAGTGTCAGCTTTTCCTGTCACTGATAAGAGATGATTTGAGCTGTGTTATCTTTGCCTGTGGCCTTCAATTCTTGCTCTGACTCTTGTATGAGAGGAAAGAAAAAGTCACTAGTGCGAAACCAATCAAGAGGATTGAAAACTGGGAGATCTTTTATTCATAAAGTTCATGTTTCTTTCTGGATTTGCTGCTGTAGGATCTCCAGGAAATCATGGTAAGCTGCTGCTGCTCTTGTATCCATCAAGAGGGAAAAATCACCTCAGAGAGGGGCAGATGTGGGCTCAGGCTGTGTTGGCTCCTCACACCAAGGCAGACCCTTCCCCAGTTTAATTCCATGAGTGTGGGTAGAAAATATTTCCAGTTTGTTTGTTTAAAACCTGCTGCCTTGTGGTTTCACTTGATGAATTGGGAACAGTGCATGGCTGGGCAAGGCAGGCTTTTGTGGAAACCCATTTTTCCCACTGACATGGAGTCATCCATCTATATCCCTCATTTGGCTCTTTGAGATGTGAGAGCACACAGCTCTTTCTGGAAAAAGAGCTACTCAGTGTCTTTTTTAGCTCAGAAATGAATGTGAGGTTCATTCCAGCTGGTGCTGGGTATCTGCCTGCTCTCTGAGAGGCATTTTCACATCTGGGAGGCTTTCCCCTGCTGTCAGACTGTCACCAGAGGTCTGTCTCTCATCACCTGCACAGCAATTTCATCCCTGCAGGTGCTGGGTGGGCAGCAGCACTCGGGGGTGGCTTCCTGCCCCCTCTCAGGGCTCTGTAATGGGATTTTCACAATGCATTTCCTCCCCTTGCTGCTCCTTTGGGAACTTTGTGCCTCCCTGCAGGCTTGTGAGATGTGGCAAGGAATCCTCAGGTGCTGCATTCGCATTCTGTAAATACTATTTGAGTATTCAAATTCTCTTATAGCCTCTGCAAAACAACCACTGGCCATAAGAAATGGGGATTTTATTCTAAACAGGACAGAAGTGATTAGTAAAGTTTATATTGATGCTGGCTCAGAAGCAAGGAGCTCCATTTGCTTATCTTTTGAAGTCCAGTGATGTTTCTGTGGTCTTCAGTGGAAAAATTGGGAAATTGGAATATTGTGATGACACCAATACATCTTTTATTTCCTAATTGAGCTCCTAATCAAAGAAAAAATGAGGACATTTCAATTCCCTTCTCAATCCCTCAACAAACACAGGTGCTAACTGCCAGAAAAATGTTGTAATGATTGTGTTGTGTGGGTCCTCTTAAAAGAGACAAGTGCTTTAAATGGAATTATGGTAATGATGTGATCATTGTCTGGGCTGCCTTAATGAGTTTAGCGGCTGCTGCAATATTAAATGCTTTGCACTTAAGAAAAACACCTCCTGTTCCACTTGAAAAAGATCAGGAAAAGCTGCTGGAGCTTTTGCTGTGGTGCTGGATGCATCACATGGGGCTCTACACACTGCCAAAAATTGCTGCTGGTTTGGACACTGTGGTCCTCTGTGGATTTGAAGCTCTGGTGCTTCAGCATAAACACAGGAGAGGATGTGCTTTGAATGGATTAATAAATTATGGGGACATTTGACACAGCAGAGAGGGGGAGAAAAGTGGCTGGAGAGTGCTCCATGTACGTGTATAAAAAAGTGAGATAACTGTCCAGAAAAAGAGGGTTCTGTGTCAGTCTGACATAATTAATCTGGGAATTGGGGGTGTGACAGGGAAAAACAAAAGGTGCAAGGTGTCAGGAAGAAGAGCAAAGGTTTTGTGCAGCCTGCCTGCTTCTGTCAGTCCCTTTCCAGCTGCTCTGCCAGGGTGTCCCAAGGACCCTTCCCGCAGTGGGGCTGGGCTGCCCTGGGGATTTGGGAGCTCTGGGAACTCCTGCCTGGCCCAGCTGCTCTTGCATGGGTCAGGGAGAGGCAAAAGGCAGGTGGGGATGGAGAAAAACCTGCATGGCTTGGCTGGGGAGCTCTGCCTGAGCAGCCCAGTCTGATGGAGGGGCTGCTAGAAACACACCCATGCAGGAGAAACCAGCTTTAATGTAGTTCTTTCCTTGAAAACAAAACGATTATGTAACTTGGGCCGTGGAAAAGCTCTTTCTTTTTGCACTGGATACTTGTAAACTGAAATTGAGAGACTTTTCTGTCACATGGGTTGTGGCTGTGGGGCTCAGCTGTGTGGTTATCCTGCAGGATGAGGTGTCTCCCATTGTCACACCCTGTTTTGAGCAGGAATATTTTGTGTTCCTGGCTGCCTGGGACTTCCCTTCAGCACTGATTTTCACTTTTAAAGTGCACAATGCAAATACTTCCACCCTTAATCATTTTGGTGTAAAGGAGCCAGGTCAGGCCTGAGGTTGGCATCTTTGGGAATGAACATTTTTGCATGGGAAATCTGAAATTAATTTCCAGGCTGTTGAACTTTAATTAATAGCGATGCTTTGTGTCTTCTGTTAATTCCTCAAAAAACCTAGTTCAAACATCCTTGACTTCTGTTGAGAGATATGAGTAAATAGGAGCTGCTCATGGATTCTGGTATGGTGAGAGAAGAAATTATTTCTCCCTCATTGTGAATGAGTTTGCAGTCTCTGAAAAGTTTTGAATTAAAGAGTTTTTCTAGACTCGCCTAGGGCATTAAAGAGATTTGGAGCATTAATAGAGAAATATGCTTCTTGCTGTGGTTTGCATGACAAAAATGTTAAGGGGTTAAGGAATATGCAGGAAGGCCAAGATATGCATTAAATCATTCCTCAGCTTGGAGAGTCCCACAGGCCAGGTGACAGAGTTCTCATTCCCAGCATGTGTCTGCACATGGACTCTGCTCTTCACACCAAAAAAATGTCAGTTTTTATTGGGACCTGCCTAGACATGAAAACTGCAACCACCACTTCTGGCACGTGGGATTTATTGATATGCTCAAGTATTTTTTCTTATCCTAATGTATATACCTAGCAATGTGGCAGGAGACAAAACAAGTGCGTCCCCATTAGTTATGTGGAGCAAACGTTCTGCTTTTTTCATTTAGTCAATTAAGGTGCTGTTTGTAAGTACAAAATGTTTGTTCTAGACAAACTGATATATGGAGTTGAGCTGGGGCTGCATTTTCCAGGAACAAACAGTCCCATGGAATGTGTACTGGCTGCTTGGAGCCAGGAGAAATGTCAAATGCAAGTAGATTTTGTAAAACCTCTCTGGTTTCTCTGTGTGAATATTAATGATGGTGGCTTGTTTTTTTCATGATAAACTCTTTCAGCTATTAAATTACTGGAAAGAAATCCACCACTTCATCCATGACTGGGTGAGTCATGTTCATTTATAAGAAAGGTAATTTTGGTTGGTTTCTGACTCTAAAAAAAATACCCTGCACAATTTTGTTGTGGTTTTAATTTAAAAACACACACATACTTTTATTTTTAACATAATGAGAAGGCTTTAATCTAAAAAAAATCCCCTTCTGGGGAAGAGGAACCTTAATTCATCCCACTCTTACCAGTTTGATGCAGTGACAGCAAGAGAAACCTGGAGAGGGGTTGCAGGTCAGCAGAGAAAACCTGAAGAGCAGCAGGAAGGATTTCATAGGGTGGGTAAGGTTGGGGTTGTCTGGTTCCACCTCCCCACATCCTCTCTGGATAATCTGTTCAGGGCTTGGTCCCTGCACAGGGAAGTTCTTCCTGCCAAATCCCCTTTGCTCAGCACTAAGGAGAATGTCCTGTTTGGGGTTTGATTGGTTTTGTTTGTTCTGTTTTCTTGTTTGTTTTTTTTTTTTTCTTTTTTTTCCTTCCTGGGTTCTTATCCAGTGTCTGGGCATGGATTATCCCACCATGGAGATCCACCCTGACTTGTTCCTGATCTCCTCCTGCTTTCCCAGGCATATTGCTGGTTTCCTTATCAGCTGTACCAGTCCAATTTCAACCCTCTAACTGCAGGGAATATTCCAAAGCCACAGGTGTTTTAGTAGCTCATTTTTTGTGCTCTTTAGCCAACATAATGATTAGAAATCCTCACTCTTTCTCCTCTCTCCCGTTTTGAAACTCTCCAGGGGGGACACAAAAAGAAAGCTGAACTGGTATGAATAAAGCAATCTTTTCCAAAGGAAAGCAGCTTGGAAAAATGTGCTTTTTGGAGTCACAAAGGGTTGGTTCCTGACAGTTTCCACCTGGAGTAAATCCTGGTGAGCTCCCTGTGCTTGTGTAACACAGGAGGCTGAGGCAGATGAGCACAACAGCCTCTGCTCCCTTCTAATCAGTGAAGGCAGAAGCAGTTTTGGGCCAGTTCTGTGACATTTATAAAGCCTGACACTGTTTTATCCGCTGCTGATCTTGCCTGGAGGGAATTCAAGGGTGAGGTGTCCTGGCTCGAGTGAGAGTGATTTGTTTTGGCTTTGCATGAATTCCAAGTCATTTTTCATGGTGGCACTGATCCCTTGGAGGTGCTTTTCCCCAAGTGGCTGCTGTGGGTTTGCAAACCCAGGGCTGGGCTGGGCTTGGTGCCACGGGGACACTGCTGGAGCTGGTCCCTGGGCAGCTGGGAATGAGTGAGGCAGAGCAGGTCACCCCTTGCTCATCCCTGGCTGGGTGATGGCCAAAGGCTCCAGAACTGTTATTTTGGTGGTATTTCTGTAGAGCATGGGAGTTGTGGGATGTAGAGAGAAAAGTGGCTGGAGAGAGGTCAAAGACTGAGCCATTGCAGAGACCAAATCCCTAAAGGCTCAATAATCCAACTGTGCTCCTTGGCCAGTTATGCAGCCACAGCAGCCCTTATTACATAATCCAGTTTTACCAGGGTACGTTTCGTAACCAAAGCATCATTTGAAAGCACATTGTTTCCAAATTCAGCCCATCCTAAGAACAAAAAGGCTTTGTGAGCTGTTTTGGGAGATGCCCTGGGAGCCAGGAGCAGTTTGCCCAGGAGGAGCTGCAGGTTCTGCCTGCCCAAAGGGCTGCACCAGCTCTGCCTCGTGCTTTCTGCTTGTCTGAATCAATGAAGTGACAGAGCACCCCAGGCTGCTGAGGGCACATCCCGTGGTTTGCCCTGCAGCAGGTGCTGAGTTGACGTTGTTTCCAGCCCTTATTTAACAAAAGAAGCTTCATGTAGATGGCAAAGGCAGTGAACAGGAGCATGACACTTGATTACTTTGTAATTTGGACAGGGTCACTTCAGTCACATGCCAACATGGCAGGAAATTAGATTTAGTTGGTTTTTTTGGTTTTTTTTGTTTTTTTTTTTTTAAGATAAAATGCAATGGTGTTTTGCCAAAATCCCAGGGAATCTTGGAGGTAACAAAGGAGGGAGTGTAAATACTGATGCCCCAAAGCCTGGAAGTTTATGAGGCACTAAAGCAGTGCCTGGAGCTCTTTGGTGCCCTGCAAACTGCTGTGTTATGTAAGCATGTCTTATGGCTTAACTTGTGGATATAAAATCCCCCTAGGCTGATAACAGGAGATGGCTCAGCCTAGAAAATCTGTTACTTATTTACTTGACAGGTTTGGAGGAGTGAGGAAGCTTAGCTGTATTTATTTTCTGGGCTCAGTGGCTGCTCCACAGCAAAAATTGCTGTCTTGGCCAGGTTAGCTTCCCACTGAGCTTTAACCCAAATTACATTTGTAGCCTTGAATTCCTGCAATTCCACTAAGGATTTTTCTGCAAATTGTAAAAAAAAAAAAATTTGGCATAAAGCTCGTGTGATAGGGAAAGGGTGTCCAGGAATGCTCAGCACAGATCTGGCCCTGGCTGAATCGTGGGGATGCTGCCTGTGCCTCGAGGAAGCTGAGCTGGGAAGGGTTTGTGGCAGCTGGATTTGGGTCACATCTCCAGCACCCAGATGCCCTCCCTGCCCCAGTGAAATAATCCCCCAGGCAGCTGCCACAGCTGCAGCCGTGTGTGGGAACAGCTTTTTCCTTCAGTGGGCTTTCACCAACAGATCCCAAGGAAGGAGCAAAGTGATTCTTTATGGAGCTTCCTGTGTTTCTGGGCGTGAAAGCAGCCTTGGGCAGCTCAGAAATGTCTTGAAATCATCTTTGCATCGAGCCAGTTCACACATCCTGGCTCTGTGCTGCTGATGTTGGAGCAAGGGAAGCTCAGTGATGCTCAGGGGATGAGGATTTGTGAGGGTGGCATTGTCCTGACCTGATCATTCTCCACTGTCCATCCACCATGTCCTGGTGACCCTGGCTGGCAGGACACCCCTGACCTGCCCCAGGGTGGCTGGGGCTATGGGGAAGTGGAATCCTGCAGTACTCCTCAGAACTCTGTGTTTGCAGGATGAAACAGGGATTTTAATTGTTAGAGGGCCTTGTGCATATTTTTGGATTTTTTTTTTTTTTTTTTTGGTTTGAATGTCCCTGAAAATAGTGACTGAAGGGCAAATCGTTGCCTATGGAAAAGGAGCTGGGGAAGTGTCTTTGCAGCTAAGGGTGTTCTCTGGCCTCAGGCAGAAAATGTGGGTATCTGCAGTGATGGCCACCTCCACTCCATCTTTGTCCTTCTTTCCTTCCACTACATTGCACGTGGCACAGACTCACCTGAATTTGGGCTATTGATGTTTTTACTTTTAAAAGCCATCTAAATCCCCAGCTTTCTAACTTCTCAGCAGACTGAGAGCAGGGTGTTCCTGGCTGAACATGAATTTTTGTAAGGTTTCTTTGAAAAGTGTGTTTTCAGTGCTTTATTTCAAAAAGTGACCTTGGTTGTCGGAAAGCAGAAAAATCAGATTTTGTTTTCCTTCTATAGGGATGAAATCTCACATGAAAAACATCCCTGCTGGTTCTAAGAGTTAAAGTTTGGACAAACACTTGCCAGCTCTCTGTCTCAATAGCAGTGACTTTCAGAGGTGTAGTCATTGTCTTGGTACAGGGAGAAAACCACAGAACTTTGGCACCAAACTCTGCCAGAGAAGCCCCAACCCTTGCCGTGTCAGTGTGAGTGCTCAGGTAGCTTGCCCTGAAAATGAGGGACAGGATAAAAGCCACTTCTGGCACTTGAATCATCCCCTTCTGAATAGGCCTGATGGAGACGTGTGCTCTGCAGTTATTGAAATGCTGTAGAAGTGAAAGTCACACAGGCTGCCTGAACAATACAAATCTCCCTTTTGTGCCTCTTCATTGCCTGTTTCAATTTCCCCTGTCAGTGTTTGATGTCCTTGGGTGGTGCAGGGCTGGACCTGGGGCACTGAAGATGCTGCTGGGAGGTTGGTGCAGTTCTTGATGCTGTTACTTTTCTATGGGGTTTTGAATGAATTCTTTGCTGTGCCTCAGTCTCTCTGCTGTAAACAGAAGATTGTTATCACTGCTGTGAAACACTTCCTTTTCTACAGTTAAAATCCAGGAATAACTTCTTTTTATTATCCTGCTACACAATTTGCTTTTCTTTCTTACCTCTGCAGCACCTGGAGATCCTATTTTGATGATCTCTATTTTCTACTTCTCTGTAATACACACTCAGGTGTTATACAAAATCCCAAGGTCCAGTTTTCAGAAATAATTCAGAATGGACAGGATTAAATGGATGTATTTTGAGGGGATGAACATGGCCTTTGAAAGATGCTGCTGGAAGGGAGAGAATTTCCCCCCACCTCCTGGATTATGACTCCATGGAGTGCCTGGCCTATGGATAAAAACTCTGTTGTGCACCAGGGCTGGCTGGTGGGGGAAGAGATCAGGACATTTAGGAGATTTCTCTTGTTCTGGGAGTTTTTTTGGTTGTAGCCACCTGGCTGAGGCGTGGGTTCATTGTGCAATACCTGCACTGGAGCCAGGAATTTGTTGGGTTACCCAAGCTAAGGCCTGGAGCAACTTTAATCTCTGACTGACCCTCATTTGCTTCCCAACAGCCCCCCCAGGCCTCAGCAAGGAAATAATTTCCCCAGCAACATGCAAATGGAGTTACTATAAATATTAACAGCATCTATTATTTACTAAACAGACTTCTTGGTTAACTGTGTGTTTATTGAAGGTCTGAATAAAGTCAGAGTGTGATCACTGTTATGTAGCAGCTGCAGGCTGAGGATGGGGAAAGGAAGAAATAATGAGTTGGCAGGTGGCCTGTAATTACCTGCTTGGGATGCTCTTGGTGTGAGATTAAACGCTCAGCACTTGCCCTGTGAATGAAGTGACCTTCCTGGCTGATGGGCCGTGTGTCTCAGGGGCAGGGGCTGTGTGCTCTGCATTCCAACCCCAAATCTTTGTCTTGAGCTGAGCTCCTGACTGCTGTCAACCCTGCAGGAGTCCTACAAGGGGGGCTGAGTTCTCAGGGCAAAAGTCACACTTTGGGTCACTTTGCTGCCTTTCCAAGCTGATTGATCTGGCAGGGATTTATGTTAATGTGTCAGGGCTTTGCAGGACTGAGTTTTCTTTTTTTGGTAGCTGGAGTCCTCCTGAATTGTAATTTAAGTATCAGTTTAATAGTCTGAATTTCTTTTTTTTTTTTTTTTTTCCTCGGTGAATCTGATCAAAGTTTTATGGGAGATAGAATCTTCATTTTCTCTCATGCTTTTTTTATGCTGGAGCATTTTAATTTACCCTTCCATCACTGGAATAGCAAACAAGGAGGAAGGGCATGGCTTAAGGATATTTTCTAGGCTGCTACTCATCTTAAAGAGATGGAGCTAATTATGAAATGCCTTTTAGCACTAGGAGGGCCCAGTGCAATTTGCTCACCAGCGCTGAACTGGGCTCGTTTACTCTGGGTGTGTCCAACCCCTGAGATTTCTTCACCCTCAACCTTGAATGCTCCAAGAATTCTGTTCCTGAGAGTATTTGAGTGTCCTGTAGCTCCCACCATGGCCCAGGGGCTGTCCCTGCCTGGTGACCTGAGGGAGCCCCTGTGCCAGTCCAGTTCCCCTCCAAATTGTGCTGCCTTCTGAGTGGGAAATTGCCTAAGTGATGCTTTCTCAAATGGTTTTCAGTTCCTTATTTTAAATTCTCTCTCTGTTTGATATTCTGCTGCCTATTAGCTGATGTTCCTGCAGCCAAAGTCCATGGTGAGCATTCCCAAATATTCCCTGCAGCTGGGTGAGACCCTGAGCACACCTGTGGGCATTGCTGGGGTGTCTTTAGAGAGCTGAAACTGCTCTCAGTGGGTGCAGCTCTGGGCATAAAATATTGAGAACTAGGGGGCAGATCTTATTATAAAGTCAATATCCTAGTGCATGTAAACATGCTGGGAGCCAAACGTGAATTCTTGTATTTCCTTTCTTTTAAATGCTCGACTTGGCAGCTGTAATAATGTTTAATAATAAGGTATATCTTAGTGATGCTCTCACTGGATTGATGGAAAACACAGTTATGCCACAATGGTAAGGGAAAAAACACAACTCTGGGTAAGATTGTAATAAATTCTCTTTGCAAATAAATAGGGTGGAAACTCTTTCTTTCTGGTGTGTTACGCTTCTAGTCCAAAGGGTAATGAGCAATCTTGAATGAACAAAATTATTATTGTTCAAAGGAGTAAAATACATGGTTTAATATTCTGTCAATGTATGAATACACTTAAAATTGTGTGTGCTTTACACTGCAAAATTATTTAAAAGAATAATTCCTGCTTTTTGTGCATTTGCCTAAGATACAGATGCATTAAAAAAAAATGATGTCAAACTGTTTCCTGCGAAATAATAAGCACAGCACTTTAGGGAGGTGGAGAATTATTCTGAGAAACAGAATCTGGGATATACATAATTTACAGTGCTGAAGTGTGATATTTAATTGCTTGTTTTTTCTGTCAGCACAGGAACATTGTAAATCAAACCCTTAATTCATTCTTTGTAAATCAAATTCTTAATTCATAAAGCTCTGTTGTGTCTGGGTCAAAACTGCAAGGCATCATCCCAGTGTGATTTGTGCTGCTGGAGTCATGGAGGAATCCTTCAAACTGCAGATTAAATGCTCTTTGGAAATGGACTTGAATTATTTACCATGTATTTGCCCACAAACAACAGAATTTTCTTTTCATCCTCCTCTGGTTTTACATCACGCTGTGATTTACTGGATGTGGAGCACAGGTAGAAATTCTGTTGTGGCAGGAAAGCAACAGAACCAGAGCTTGGAGCTGTGCAGTTGATTTTCATCCATCCTTGGGTGTGGAAGAGGAGGACAAAGCAGAAGTTTCATGTTATAAGTAACCAACTTCTCTTGTGATTTGGATCTCTGTGGTAGCAGTGGGACTCACTCTGACTACAAGTTCTCTGTTTAATAATTTGATCTAGAGCTGCCTTTGCCTCCTCTGCTCTGCTTTCTTTTATAGCCTGGATGTGGATTGATGGAAAATTTTTCCCACTGCACAAATTGGAGAAGAGATTATGGTTTGGTTTCACCTTTTTCTTAAGCCTTTCCTTCCATGATCTTTCTGTATCTCTTGGACTGTGACTCAGGATCCTGAAGCTCACTGAAGACATTTGCTCTGGGCAATATATATTGAATATTAACTGTTGGATGCTGGAGCATGTGTGTAGACTGCAGGGAATCCTCCTGACCACTGAGTGTCATTGTTAACTCAGGAGAAATGGGGTGATGAGAAAAAATTTTATCTGGGGAAGATGGGGAGATGAATCTGTGGGGGGAATCTGGGAGGGCACTGCCATCCCTGGGATGGTTTGGTGAAAATCCATATTAATTCCCCCAGAAGTGCTGTGTGTTCCCCAGCGTGCTGGAGGCTGGGAAAGGCTCAGCCTTGCAAGATGAGCTGCCAATGTTTGTGGGATCAGGGATCCCTTGTGTTGAGATTAAGGCTGTGATTTTCTGGGCCCCTCTCAGCTGCCAAGGTGTTGTCTCTGCTCATCTCCCACCCAGCCCAGCCTCTGAGTCCTCCCCAAAATTTCTGGCACTTCTGATGTTTCTCTGGGCCTTCTTCCTTGTGCCCCCTGTGCAGGGTTGGACATTTTTCCAACACTTTCCCCCCAGTCTCAGAGTCCCTGTAGGGCCCTGGCTGGTGGAGCTGGTGTGGGAGAAGGGCTGGTGCCTCTCTCAGCTCCCAAAGCCCTGAAATGCAATTGTCTGGTTAAAGCCATTGCCATCTGAGGCAAATTATTTCCATAGAAGGAAAAATACTCTGAAAGGAATAGTTCAACTAGTGCTTTGTGCAACTGTTTTCAGACAAGGAGTTTTATTACCTGGAGGTATTGCCACTTTTCTTTGTGGCAATGACTGGTATGTGAGCAGAGTGCAGTTTCCCCATATGTTAACTTACAAATTAATCCTTTTCCTATATTATCCAGAGAGTTGAAGCCTTGAAATTCTAATGCCCTACTATGGACAATTTCTGTGCAGGGTAAACTCAACTTTGTCATCATTAGCAAAGCTGGGACTCTGTTTTTGGGAGTTTGGGCTTCAAGTGCATCCTGCATTAGCCTTGCCCCAGGTGCCATCAGAGGAGAGTTAAATTCACTTCCCACCAGATATTTACAATTGCTTTGCCACACAAATTGAGGGACAGGCTCATACAGTCCCAGACTTCGCTATTTGGACTTAACTCTGAGTTAGAGATTCTGTTTCCATGTGGAACTTGCCAAGTGTCAGGGCACAAGTAGCCTGGGGCCTCCTATTTTCCCAGAAGAGGGAGTTATTAAAATATGCAAGAGTAGTAGGTATTAAAGCATTAAATTAAAGCAACTGTAATTGCTACAGGAAATAGGAAGGGTTTTGACAACCTGTGGGAGAGAACAATTAGTCTAAGTCTGGGGAGAGTAAAGGATAAAAGCATGAATTGGAGAACACAATGAGCCATAATTTTGTTTCCTGTAAATTGGCTTTGCCTTTAAATGAGCTGTTCTGCACAGAGAATTTGCCTTGCTATACTTAATTTGCTACTATTTAAAAACTTTTTTTGGGAATGAAATCCACTCCCAAGGTCTGGATGACTCCAGACAGTCTAGTTGGTTAGTTGTGCTGAATTCCAGGCCTGAAATCAGTCTGAGCATGACTTCACATGCTGGGGCCTCCAACTGCTCTGTGAATAGCAAACCAAAGGGAAAAAGCAATTCCAATAATTCAAATTGGCTTGCTTTCTTCTCTTGTTAAATTTTCATGATTTAAACTCCTTTAAGGTACTGGTGTGACTTCATTACTTCAGCAGCTTACAGGTAATAAAAGGCTTAAGAATCCAAAATGACATATTTCCTCATAACGTGCCTTGATGTACTTTTAAAAAGCTTTACAGAATTCTGCTGATGAGCCTGCCAGTGACAAGCAATCAGAATGGTAAAGGGCAAGAAATCTCCCAAATTTGGGCTGCTCCCTGCCCAGCTCTGTTTTGCTGTGCAGCTTTGAAGCAGCTGGAGAAAGGAGCAGGAGCTTCCCCGAGGGATCTCACACCAAGCTGAGCATCTCCATGGAAAAACTGGATCCAGCTGCAGCTCCTGGGCACAGATAATCAAATTAAATAAAATTATGGACCTCTCACTTATAACTGCAATAAGAGCAGGTTATAGCAGAGCTGCTGGGTGAGTCTGAGGAGAAAAGGTGAGGTTGGGATTGGCATCTGTCAGTGCCAGGCTGGCACAAGGAAGGAGAAATTAAAAGCTCTGAGTGACCCCACCAGCCCTTAAGGAGAGCAGCAGAGTTAAATGAAATTAATAAATTCAAAAGGATTGCTGAAGTCCTGTTTCTTGTTCAAGGAACAGACAGATGAAACACAGAAACTTATTTTAATGTGTAAAAAACAGGAGATGTGGCAGAGCAGAAGTTTGACTTTTTAGAGGGTGTCCTAACTAGCTTTTGTAGGAGATGGAAATGTTTCCAAATACTCTACCAAAAATACGAGACAAAAACCTCAGTAGAGGTACATTCCCTTAAGTTTAAAACCTTTTCTCTTATGGGTATCAGCAGAATTTCTGAATGGAGGAAATGATATTTAGCTCTGATGTAGAAATGGAGGAAACTGAGGCACCAAACCCCTGAACTTCAGGCTCTGCTCCCGAGGTGTTCTGGCTGCATCTCTGCTCACTTTCAAACAGCTCATGGCTTTATCCTCTGGCCATGTCCCTGGGGAGGAATTCATCACCTAAACCCCTCCTTTGCCTCTCCTCTGCTCCTGTGCAGGAGCAATCAGGAGCCCAAAGGCTCCTCTTGCAGCTTCTCAGGGAAAAACTTTAATTAATGACACAAAGTTCCTGTGTTATCTATTTATGGGAAGCCTTTTTAGGAAGGAATTAATGATCTTAATGTCTGTGAATCACAGAGCGTGGCTGGAAAGGCCACTCAGAGAGGTGTCTGAGGAACATTTAGATATTCCTTAAATAAATCTGGGGATGTTTTTTTCCCTTCCTGCCCTCTGCAAAAAGCACAGGCTGCATCTATGCAGCTAATGAAATTTCCTGCCAACTGGACCCCAAACAATTACTGCATCTTCTGATTGCTAATAGCTGGGCTGCTGAGAAGAGAAAAAGCTCTTTTAGGAGACAGGGACCCGACTGAGAGCATCACAGTTGATGCCAGCTAATGCCCTCTCCAGTGTGCACCAGGAGTTCAACCTGTGTATGCCTGATTAATCCCAGTGTGAGGCACCTGCAGCACTGGGGTGGTGTTAATCAGGCCCAGCACGCTGCCCTGGGCTCCACATGGTGGTGGGAAGGGTTTCTCAGCTGCAGAGAGGCAGATGCTCATCTATTTATTAGCAGCAAGTTCATCACTTCATCATTTCCCAGTGCAGATTAACTAGGAGACAAAAGATTTCTTCTGGCAGCTTTCTGGGCAGCTATTGTGGCAAAAA
>VZTB01009917.1:45833-92319 GCA_013397245.1 Thryothorus ludovicianus
GAGCCTCTGTGACAATGTTTTGTTATTCCAAAATAAATGATGTGGCTCGTTCTCTTAACAACAAAACCAAGTGCTGCCAGCAGCCTGGTGTTTCTGAGGAGCCCAGCAATAATGGGCAGGGAAATGAAGCCCAAATCTTGGGAGCAATTTTGTGCAGTAAATAACCTGAACAGCGTGGTGTGGAGACTGCCAGGATGAACACACAACTCTCAGTGGTAAGAGGGTCTGGAATAAAAATAGAGTTGTTACTTTTGTCAGCAAGCACCAGCAGCTCGGATGGGCTGGGTCTGAGTCCCTCTCTGGTTTTAGGGGGGGAGGATGAAGAAGGGAAGCTCATCTCAATTGATAGAGCTGTTATTTATTTATCCCAGGGCTCTGCTCCTCCCTTCACTTCAGGTCCTCTGGAAGCCTCTCCCAGGCACTGCTCCTCTTCCTGAGTCTGTGGTTTCAGTTCTTGGGCAACAAAATATGCTGTGAAGGGCACATTGAGAATAGGAGCTGTAAATCTGGTCTTTGCCTGTGGCTCATAACAGCTCAAGTGTGTTAGTATTCAAGATATGCTTTGAAATTCCCATTTTCCCCATAGTTTGCAGGGAGAATGGTAAATCTGTGGAATTTAGGTGATATTTCCTATGAGATGTATAATGTGATGTTGATTAAGTCACTGAGTCTCTCATAAATTTGTTTTATAAATATATGTTTATTTCTGGTGGCACAGAAATGTTGTGAGGGTGACTTCACGTGTGTTGGTTGGATTTCCTGTGGTCTACAAACTGCTTTGAATTTGGGGTCTTCCAAGAATGGAACAGCTCATTAATCCTGGCAGGGCTTTCACAACCTGGTTAATATTGGGATTTCTGGCATTGTCAGTGTATTTCTTCTTGAGCCTTGGTGCTTAATCTGCAGTGGAGTTTTTTTTTTCTTCAGAGTCCTTTTTTCCATATATATTGTAATACTTCCCTAAACCTTTCACCATTAAATTAACACTAGGGTGTGGAGGACACTTTTTTGTTTTCACTTTTCATTCCTGTGGTAATGTTCTGTAGAGTGACTCTCTTCTGCAGATTTCATTAGAAAAAAGAACCCTTCACTGCTTTCTTCCAGCTGGAGTTCACCACTGCAAAATTGATCCTTTTTGCTCCCGGAGTCCTCATTTCCCTGATGACAGCATTTTACAGATATATCAAGAGGCTGTGGCCTTTCTCTTGGAGATCACCTGGATGCCCAGAGGGCACTGTGGTGTGTATTGAAATTGTCTGATTGACTCAGATGGGATGAGGAGTTTCCTCTGGAGATGCTCTGGAAAGAAAATCAGCAGGGACTGAAAAAGAAAATAAGGTTTTCTTGTCGTTTGTTGCGTTGTTGGTTTCCTGTCAAATACTTTGATTTCCTTTATTCCTCTAAGGCTCACTTCTGGTTTTAAGGGGCTCTGGGTAAAGGTGTGTTATCTATCAGGCCAAAGCTCATGTTCTCAAAAGGAATATCTATTTTCTTAAGTTACTCTGCCATCTAAACATTTCACTTTCCTTTTCAAACCTCTTCCTTATCTCTGCCATATATTTTTATTTATTTTTTCTGTCAGGTTAGGTCTTTAGTCTCTCTTCCTTCAATTTTCTGTCTCTCCTGCATAATTTTCCCCCCTTTATCTTCAAATATGACTTTAATGCCCAATCCCTGGAGGCTCCCTGCTGGTAGAACAAGAAGCAGCTCTTTGAACCCTCAGGTTGTGCTTTACTGATGTTGAATTTTCTGTTCATTAGAGAGCAGGATTATTGTGTGGCTACCAGGGAATAACAATAAAGGTGGGTTTTTCTTTCCCCCCTTTGTTCTGCAGCAGCTTCAGGTGCCAGGTGGTTCCTCTGCTGCTGCCTGTGATGTGCAGCTCTCTGTGCTCCCTGCCAGAGCTGGGGAGCCTCTGTTGGCCAATCAAAGAGCATTTCAAATAATATGATGGGTATTTAAATGTAGTCATGTTGTGGTTATGCAGTTCCTTGTGCTGAAGTGTAATCCATCTCCTCCAGCTGCAGTTTTTTTGTCTGGCTTTGGCTGCTCAAACTCAGCTCTCTGTGCTCTGTGATAAAATGCTAATGGGGCAGAACACAGGAAATGCAAGTCACCCTGGCAAGGAACTGGGCATGGGAGGATGATGAAAGATTATTCTCATTGTGGGGCTGTGTTCAATTAAATTGGGACTCTTGGGGAACAGGACTGGGTTTGTTTCTGAGGATGTCTGACAGTGAGGACCTTCAGGACATGTCAAGAAAAATGTTGATAATTGATTTGTTTACTTTATGTAGCTATCTCTTTTCCTTGCTAAGGACTGGTGCCAGCTGCAGCCTGTGGTTTCCTCTCCAAATTTGCATGGGGAGGAGAGAAAGTGAGGGAAAAGATTGATTTGACAAGGCACTACTTTGAGCTTATCGATAGGAAACCAAGCTCCATCTGACAGTGAGGGCATGTGAAGGTTTAAGACTGTGCCATGTAGATTTTATCATCTTCAGCTCCTCCTGCATAATAGGAAACTTTTTACTGTCATTCCTGCTGGATGAGATGGCAAAGAACAATTACAAATGAGAATCATTCTAAGAAAGATGTTGAGAAGAAAATGTATGTGGCTTTGAGGCTGGGAAGTGCCCTGTGGCAGCAGCTTGTTAAAAGTCCAGGGCTGAGGTGTTTCTGTATCTCATGAGGCACTGGGAAAAGCTTTATCTGCCTCTGGTATTTCATCCTGCCTCTTCTCAGCAACTTTTGGGGTGGGAGATCTCTGGTGGCTTTTCCTGGTAAAATTAATTCAACAGCTCCTACTACCTTGCAGGGCTGGTCATCTTCCACATATATTTCACACAGTCATAAATACATTTCTTGACATTATGGGCTGGTTAGAACAAATTAAAATCTCCACCATATGTACAGATCTAATGCTCAGCCTAGAAATTTCCAAAGGAAATGTGTATATCATATATGACCACCCACAGATGTGCATGTGGACACACACACATAGACATTTTCTGCTTTTGTGTGGCTGAAACACCCTAAATATACTAGAGTAGTTTCAGTAACCAAATCTAAGACAAAAGAGTTGTCAGTTATGCTGTGAGAGCAGGGGAGGTTTGCCAAGTGTGGAAGGTCCCTCTGGGATTATGGATGCTTCCCTTGCACCTGCTTTCCACTGATAAGGGACAGGAGCCACAAATCCCTCTAAGATTGCTTTTCCCTGGCCAGGGAGTTGTGTAGGTGAGGGGCTGCAAGCTTGATCTGTAGTGCCACTTGCTGAGAATAGCGACCCTCAATAAGAAAAATTGGAGTGGAAAGATGATTTCAAGAAAACCCAGCCCAATCTTTCTGCAGAAAGAGCCAGATAAATTAGAGCAACATCTTCCTCTCAGTAGCATGAGTCTCACAAGCTACTTTTTCTGGCAGAGAAAGAATCCAGACATGGAGATTGCTTTCCCCTTGCTGGGGTGGGACCATCAGCACCTGCTGCTCCAAACACATTTGGAAACTGAGTTGGTTTTATTGTTCCTTTTCTGCTGAGGGTCTGGCTGATGCCTCATGCTGCTGTGCAGCCTTTCCCCCAACATCTGGCTCTGATGGGGATGTGAGGCACCTCCAAAGGTGGAGAAAGATCTTTTGAGGTTTAGAAGTGTTCAGTCTGTGCAGGCACCTCAGCAAATCTTCTGGGCTCCCATTTGCCTGAATCTGTCAGTTCATTTGGTTTATTTGGCTTCCTGGAATGGCTTTCAGCAGCTGCTTTGCCACAGCATTCTTCTGGTCTGTGCCTGACCTCTCTGTCCTCCTTTGTCTTCTTCCATGGAAATGGTAATAAACTGTGGGCAGCTTAAAACTGTGGGGTGGTTTTTTTTTCCACAGGTTTTTATAAGAGCTGTCTTCTACAGGAAGCCTCTAAAAATGAATGGAAAGACATTGATGAATACAATGGATAATTAACCTGGCTGAGTTCTAAAGGATTTTTTACTTCAGGATAGGGTACACCAGCAGGCACATTTCCCCTGTCCTTTTTATTTTATTCATCTTTCTGTCTGTTTTCTGTCTTTTGTCAGCAAGGTGCTTTTTGGTAAGAGATCAGTCTTCCAAAGATGAAATGATTTATTCTTCAAAATCTGAAAGTGCCAAGTATTACTGTGAAACTCTTTCAAATAGATTTCTAATGAATGAAAAGCCTTGAAAAAAATCACAAGGTAACAGAAAATACTGGCAACAGACAACTGAGCTGATATAAGAACTCAGTTTTTTGTGGTGGAGCATAGGCTGTGTGCAGGGGGGTGAGGCGAAGCAAATTCCCTCTCCAAAGGGGAGTTGGAGAATAAAGCAGAGAAGCAACTGGAGAAGTTTTTGGTGGAGCTGTCTTTGGGGATGATTCTCTGGTGCCTGCCCCTTTTCTCCTGTGCTCCTTGAATGCAGGCTCTGACCTAACCAGGAACTGCTGCCTGGAAAGGGATAATTTCTTTCATCTTTTTCTCCCTCCTCACCCTTTTTCCAGCAGAAAGTATTGACTTCTTCCAAAAAACACAAGGAAAAACCACAGTTTCTTCAACCAAGTGCAGCATTTTTGTGGGGAGAGAAAAATGGAGCAGATTCAAGACCAGCTTCCTCTCAGAGGGAAGTTTTGCTAAAAAAAGGTGGGTGACTTTATATTCATAGGGAGAAATGAAGGCTCTTGTATTGAGCTAAAGCCTGGTATCCAATTCTGGACAAAAATCTCTGAATGTGATGGAAATTTTGACTAAGCAAGGACAGTGACGTGGACTCTGTAAGGCTCCTTGTTCTCACTCTGCTTTTCAAAGTGTGCTCTGACAGTGACTGTCACCTGCCAAAATATCTCAGATGAAAAATTCCTTCTTTCCCTCTCAAATGAAGACAACTGCTGCCTCTCACTTTAGCACTGATTTAGGTGTTTTGTTCATAGTTAGCTTTTACAACCAGAATGAACAATTCTGGGTTCTGCTGCTTCTCCTCCTGGCTCTGGTTTCTAATTTTCAATGTATGTCCTTGTCCCAAAGGCCAGTCTGTGCCTATCCATGGAAAATTATGTTTCTCTCCACTTTCAAGTCCTTATGTCTAACATGCATGAGACCTTTTTATATTCATCCCAGAATATTGTGAATCCTAGGAAAATCTGGAAACCTCTGAGCTTGTGAAGCCTCTGCTTGGATCTTGTCCCATCACAGAAGATGTGATGGAGAGACAAAACCTCTCTTCAGGTCCCTGGTTTCAGTGGGAGTGAGAACAATACAAATGCAGCAGAAATCACAACTAATGACTCTTTAATAACTGAAAGGGAGGGTTTAACTTCTGCATTATGAGAAATAAAGAGAAATATCTCAGTGTGAAAACTGTCTTGGAGCCTGGGAGTTTTCGGTCCTATGGGGGCCATGGGAGCATTCAGCTCTGTACAAATGCTGTTGGAAAATCCACAGGAAAAATGCAGCTATTTCACAAGTCATTTCCTAATTTTCGTGTTTTTCTCATTTCTGCCTGATTAAGATTTTCTCCAAAATGTGAAGACTGCTGTTGATTTTTCCAGCTGGAGATGGTAGATCACTTGTTTGAAGCTGGACTGTCTTGCTTGCCTGTTGGAGCAGTTTGTCTTTTAATGAGTTCTGTGATCCTTATCTTATTTCAACCACCCTGGCCCAGTGCCATCTCCACCTTGTGGGAATTGAGGAATTCCCTGCTTGTGTCTGCTACAGCTCTTCAGGATTTTCCTAAAAGTGGAAGCCTCCTTGGAAATTTTGCTGGAGAGATCAGTCCAGGAACTTCCAATGGCAACAGAGGGGACTGCATTCCTTTTGTGTTATGGCCTCACCTGAGCTTGGTATCCCCTCTTTGGGGCCAGGCTGGCTTTGTACCAGGTCACTTGGATCAGGAAATAAGGGAATGAGAGTTGAACAGCACCCAGCTCTCAGCTGAGCAGCTGTGGAGGTTCCTCAGGTGTCTCTGCAATGCCATACTGAAGGAAGGGGCACTAATGTCACACGCAGGGATGTTCAGTGCCACGAGCTCTCTGGAGGGTCACGACAGTGCAGTTGCTGCCTGGGGTGTTTCTGAAATGCTCTGGAGTCTGGCAGTGATGCTCCTGTGCTGCCACTGTCCCTGGTGGCCTCAGCTGGCCTCTCTTGTGTCTCTTTTATCACAGCTCCCAGCAATGCGTGTGGTTCACTTCACCTTTCAGATAGCATCGATTTCAGGGGAGTGCTTCTTATTTCAGACATCTCCCTTTCTATATTCACAGGTTAAATATTTATATATTCATATATCTCTATGTTTTGTATATTATATATGTGTATTTATATATTTGGTATATTTACAATATTTGCAAGTAAAAAGCACTGGGAATCACTAAATAGGTATAAAAACCTTGATGCCTTATAATGAATTCTGCATTATCATTTTTAATGCAGAAAGAATTAATCTTTCCTCCCTTAAGGCAAAGATGCTTTGCCAGAGCTCCAGGGAAAGAAGGTTGGGATCTCTATTTTTATTTTTTTTTCTTTTTTGCTTACAAGATTATGTAGCATACATTCTTTGGAGGGTAATTTCACTAATTCTCCTTCGGTACGTTGACAGCACAATTATCATCTCACTTGACAGCTGTTCCCTTGAATTTTAAACATCCAAAACACATCCAAGGGCACTGGAGGAATTCAGGGCTATTGCTGTCTGTTGCTAAGAAATGTTGAGCTTTTTTGGAAGGGGAGAGGATTTCTGCAATCCCGGGGAAGACATTCCACAGGATGTAGATGGCAGCTCTCTGATGAGAAGAGATTTGGGGAATATTATCAGATTTAAGAATGGAAACTACAAGCAGTGAATTACCAGAAAGAGCAACTAGGAGCAAAGGAGATAAAACAGAAAAATAAGGAATACTTTGACTTTCCTTCACAGGGTGAGTTGGTCCTGCCCTGCATTGGCCATTTCCAGAGTGATGTGGGAAAAGGAGCTGGAGTAAGGTCAGGCCCTGGGGGTGACCACACTGCTGTTCCCAGTGACATTGATGCCTGTTGGACTTGGACCCTTGAGCAAATCTTTGACATCAAAACAGCAGCATGAATGAGGAACTTGTCACTTGGAGATTCAGTAAATGAAACATGATTTTTTGACAAGCCAAACTCAAATGTGGTATTTTGGAGATATTGGTGTTTTAACAATGTGCCTTCATGGACTGAGGCTGAATCCCTGACAAAAAACAAGGAGTGAGATTTCAGCATCTCCAAAGAGTTGTTTCTCTGTCATCCATCAGTTCTTTTCTTCTCCCTCTTGCAAAGATCCTTAGTTTGTTCAGCAAAATGGGTAAAAAAAGGTCAAAACATTCAGAAAGAGCCATAGATTCAAATGTCATTATGCTTTACTCATGTGGGTGTGCGTGAGAAGGGAAATATTGAAGACCCTTTACCTCAGAATGTTTTTATAAATCAAACTACTTAAATCAACCATGTGAATATTTACAAGTAAAAAGCACTGGGAATCCCTAAAAAGGTATAAAACACTTGATGCCTTATCATGAATTGTGCATTACCATTTTTAATGCAAAAAAGCATTAATATTTCCTCCCTGACGGCTGAGAAGCTTTGCCAGAGCTCCAGGGTAAAAAGGTTGGGATCTTTCCATTGCTTGTTTTGTTTCCCCATTCTGCATGGAAGAGTCTTTTTGTGGTACCTGCAGCACCTCCTGTATTAACTGATGAAACATGAGATAAGGGAACAAATGTTAATGACATAATTTCATTTAATCCAGGCCTGAGGTCTGCCTCCCTGTTGCCTTGGAGACAATACAGCCCTTTTCTGGAGGGATGTGAATGGGATTTGCCTGAAAAGTGCTCTTGAGTTTGTTCTGTACCTTTCCAGCAGCTCGTGCAGCTTCTGGTTTAGAATCAGAGCAAGGGCTCTGCTCTTCCCACATCATAAATATGGACATGTTTGCCAATAACTGAGTGTTCTGTTCGTGTTTGACTAAAAGCTGAGGCCAAAAAGCTCAGGTTTATGGCACCCACTTAGCAGGAGAGATGGTTTAAGTTGAGAAAGCATTTTTATTAGCACTGGTTGCAGACGGGTGCTTAGGACAGAGCCCACTTTGGTGCAGAGCACTCAAACCAAAAACCACACATTGTTCCCTGGACAGGCTGGTGGGATCCTGCAGCCCTTCCTGGGAGGGTCAGCAGCTGCAGTGATTGACATTTGAGCCGTGGGGATTCTGGTTATTGCCTGTGCTGCTGTGGCAAGGATGGCTGTGTGGTGACAGACTGGCTCTTTGTGCACTCTGAGCAGAACACTGCTGGGCAATTTGATGACTTTAGGACTAGGAAGGATTCATAAATGTGAGCTTTCTAACCAGTATTCACCCAAATTGGCAACAGTTTCCCATCATTACCTAAAATTAATATAATTTGTTCCTCATTGCCTTGCCAAGGAATGAAGTGATCAGCCCTTCCAATTGGCAGTGGCTTATTTGATTTCCCCCTCCCCTTTCTGATTGAGGGAAACTGCCAAGATCCAGCACCTTCCTTCCTGATTTGATGACTTTACTTTTTCTCTTGAATCTTTGTCCCAGCTTTATCTTTTGCTGCCCAGTACAGCTGCAAAGTTTCCCCAGGTTTCCTCCTCTGAGGAGGTTTTTGTCTTGTCTCCTGTAGATGATTTTGAGGATTACAAGTTTCCATTTCCCCCCAGCTCTCCAGCTCCCTGCCAGCAGCAATTACAGCACCTCTGCTGCTCCCAGCAGCAGGTAGGAGCAGTTTCCTAATGGATGCACACTGTTATCTTTCCTTTTGGAGCACAATCTCTTTTGTGATATTATGAGGCTGTGGTGATTGTTCAGGCCCGTGTTTGCCATTGTACACGTTGTGCTTATTGTGCTTTCAGTCTGTGCAATCAGCAGGATAGGGGAAGGATTCTTTGGCACCTTTGCTTAGTGATTAGTATTTGTATAGCACTTGAAAGCTTAAAATGCTTTAAGAGGGATAAGTGGTATTATTAATAATGACATGCTTCTCTATACAGAATGGAGCTTATGCATATTTGTGATGATAATCCCCAGTCTTCTCTTTATCAAACACTGTTGTCTTTCTGATCTGCTTCCAGCTTATCTTCCTCACACCTGTCAAAGCACTTTTCAAACAGCTTTTCTTCTTCCTCTGATTAAAGGCACACACAAAAGAAGATTCCTCTTAACACAGAATTCAGCCTTCAGGTTTCAGTGACCATGGCTGGATTTGGTGGTCTCTAAGCCATGTTCAGAGACTTTGATTTAATCAAGTTTCCACTAATCTCTCTGTCTATTGCTGACCTAAGATCTGCCATTCATTAAAACCCATTTTGTTTTCAGCAGCATTTGGGGTTTGATCTTCCTGGAGGAGTGCTTTCCTGTGTCCAGGTAATGTTTCATCTGTGCTTTTTACAAACCAATTTATTTTTATGTCAATCCTTGTAGCTTCTTGTTGGAAAATCAGCTTTGTGACTGAGGAGAAAATTAACAGAGACACAGAGAAGATTTTTCTTAATGGCTGAGGCAGAGTTAAGGCAGAGTTTTGCCCCTTTTATCTCAAGTTGAAAAAAGATGGGTGAATTTTGTGTGTACTTCTCTGTTTGAATTTTGAGGAGGTTAGGGCAGGAAGGATGTCTGGAAGAGATGAGTTTTAATGGAGATGGAGGAGTCCTTGTTTTATTTTTTAAGTGACCACTGTTCTCCTTTGGCAGGGCCCCTTTTAGCCCAAAAATAGCTCCATGCTCAGTAGCACGTTGGCATCAGCAGCCATCAAAGTGTTTTAAAATGTACAGGAGCCAACAGAGGTTCACTGCCAGCAGCTGACCTTGGGTGTTTTTGTAGAACCTGCTCAGGTTTCCAGTGCTGGTAGCAAAATATTGGTGTAATCACAACCTTGCTGCTGCTTTACCAGGAGACAAGAAAGAGAACAGCATTTTCTGGAGAAAGGGAGGCACAAAATATCTAATCTGGGTAGCGTGGCAGCTGTGTAGAGTTATCAGCATGACTTAGAGGAAGGGTTATTCACAGACAGCTGAGTAGAAACCAAATTATTTGGGTCTTCCTCCTCCAGCCTGGGTCACCCTCTGCTCCAGACCCCCAATTTTCATGGAGCAGAGTCCTGAGCACGTGGCCAGGGAGGCAGAGTGGAGATGTGAGGGCTAGATCAGAAACCAGAGCCATCAGTCCTTCCTGTGGGACGGAGATTCTGCTTTTAGGCACATCTTGGTTCTTTAAGTGTCCATTTTGTAAATATTCTGCCCTGATGGACAGAGTTGCTGAGCATTTCTTTTTCTTCTGTATTCAAATGAATGCTGAGGTTATTCAGGTCTTGCAAAAATTGATTTCCTCCAGTTGATTGTCCAAAGTGACTTTTCAAACCCTGTGCTTCCCTCCCTTTCTGACTGACATCCTGGGGTACCTACACCTGACCTAGTGCTCTGAAATGCTGAAAAGACTTTTCCCTCCTATACACATGAGACTTTTTTCTGTGTAATCTCCTTTTTGACCTGATTCTCTTAAAACTTCCAAGGTTCATACAGCAAATGCCCCAGAAATGTGAAAATACCTTAGTGGAGTGTGCTGTAGGGGAGATTCAAGCCTTCAGAGAAAAAAATTTTTTTTTTTTTTTTTAAACTATGTGATGACCAAAATCAAATTATCAAAGCCTTGCCAATAAGAAAATCAGCAATATTGGGTTGATGCTTCTCTTTCAATTACCTGCAGCATTTTCAGAGACTTGAGAGTAAACAGCAATTCAAGCTGCCTACTGCTCAGAGGCTTTAATTAACTCTAATGATAATTGCAGAGCATGTGTTGCCATTTTGGGCAGCAATTACACAGCTTATGTGGGGATTCTTGTGTGGGTGAAAAGTGGTGTGGGGAAAAAGCCCCTGGTGTCTGAACAGATATTTATACACTTGTTGCTAAACTTGGATTTTATTAGAGAGAGGAATCCACTTTCAGCTCTGAGAGTGCTGAGCATGACCAGGTCCTCCTGCCAAACAGAGCCTGGTTTGGTGTTTGCTTTTATTCTGAAAAAGCAGATCTGATCTCTCTGTTCAGCATTTCAAGAATCTTTCCGAGTGGGGACGCAAAGATTGAATTTTCCTTGGAAGCACACGAGCCTAGAAGGGATACATGTTGTTTTAAGAAGCACAGACTCTTTCTAAGAGCAGGAGCTAATAGGGGTTGGCCCCTGTGGGATTTAGGCTCTGAGATCCCTTCAGCTGAAATGGAGCTGGTTTGGGGAGCACAAACAGCCTCATTCTGTGCGTGCTCTCACACTGGTCTGTCTTTATTAGTTTTGGAAGTTTTCTTGGTTATTTAGTGAACAAACTTCATTCCACTGACAACCAACCTCAAGTGACCTTAGAAGCTTTCTTCAAATGTACCTTTCTTCTGCCTTCTCTGGCTCCATCACAATTAAAATAATTCAAGGCTCCTGGTGTGTTCCTCTCACCCTGAAAATGGAGTTCCAGCTCTTTGGGGTTGCTGTTGGCTCTGTTGTAGGGAAGTTCTCACAAGTCTCCTGCTCGAAAGCATCGCTTCTTAAAATGGAGCATTTCAGTTTTATTTCAAGAGCTTGGAAATGGTTCCCCACTTCTCAGTGGGAAAACTTGCTCAGAGTTTGTTTTTCTTTTTGTGGTTTTTTTTTGTTTTTCTTTTCCTGAACATATTTGATAGATTTTCTTTGAGTGCTCTGTTTTTGTACCACAGACTGTGAAATCATCTCTAAATGTTGTAGCTCACATTTATCAAGAATCAAAAGCATAAAAAAAAGCAGATGAAAGCTGGATTCTTTTGCTTTTGATTACAAGAGGTTGAAAAGAGCTAGTGCCATGGAGACACAAAAGAACCCTCCTCATAAAGGCTGTTGTGAAGGCAAAAATATGGATATTTTGAAAACTAAGCTAATGGCCTTATTTCAAAAGTCAAAACAACATAGCCAAAACATTTCTGGATTTTTTTTGCTTTCTGATGTTAGAAAGCATATCAGATGGGCAAAATTTTTGACAGGTAAATTCCAGGAAATGTTTTGCTCCAAGGGATCAAATGGGATAGTTGCATTAATTATTCCTAAACCCTGAGTGGCACTTATTGCTTGGAAAGGGTGAAAACAAAAAATATATTTTAAAAACTTGTTTAGTGGTTCTGTATTTGGCAGTAATATTTCATCAGCCTGCAGAGACCATGAGGTGATTTAATAAATCTCTTCACATCTGTGCTGTGTCCTGTTCTTAGATAGAATGAAGCTGATGCAAGCTGAGGGGAGAATTTTTTTTTTATTTAATTCATATCTCCCTTTTCATTTTAGCCTTATTCCTTCAGCCTTAGGACTCTTGCACAGGTGATTTCTGTTTGAAGTATGAGTATCACTTGATCTGATACCCTCTGGGGCCATCCTGGTGAGTTTTTACAATAATTTGGGTGTGAGATGAAGGAGAATCAAATAGAGCAAACTCTGAACCAATTACTATGCTACCATAGTCTTAATTTTTTGTCATTTCAAGTTCAAAGGGAGGTAAGAACCCTTCTGGACATAGATTGCAGATGCTGGGTGTCATTATAAATACATTTCTTGGTGACTATTTCATGCTGAGCCTTGAAAGGTTGCTGAGTCCTACTCTGCATCAACTTCAGTCAGGCACCACCTGTCCAATAAAAGCCCTGGAAATGATTCTGAGGCTTTTTCCCCCACGTGGTGCTTGCTGAGCTTGTCCATGTGTGCTGTGGGCATTGTTCATTCAAGAGAAACCCCCCAGGCTCAAAGCTGTGCTTTGTCATCCCCAGTTAGGAATTCTCCAACATTGCTGATTTTTCTAGAATTTTGGGAGACAGCCCTTGCCTCTTACCATGACACAAAATCATATCTAATCGTGAGGAAGAAGGCTGAACTTGAAATAAAATTGGCTTTTAAGTCCTGCTGGTAGTGCTGACTTTGGGTAGTGTGCTTTAAAGCAGCACAGCAAGGTGAGTGTATCCCAAGGTTATAATAAATATGGGAACTTTGTAATTATTCCTGGCTATTGTATGGTAATCAGAAGTGCAGACTTGCAAATGACTGTGCCACTGCTGTGCTGTAGCTATTTTTTTTTTTTTCCTTCTCTGCAACTCTGCCAGGAAAAGACCATTAATTAAAGCTTCAATGCTCCAATGACCCCCAGTCACTCCAGTCTCAGAAGTTGTATTTTCTTCTCCCTCTTTCCTTCTTTGTTCATCTCCCAGAGCTAACTCAATTTTGGGACTGTGAAATTTTCACCTCAGAGTAGTTCAGGCTCCAACAAGTCCTGGAAGCTTGTGTGTCCCCACATCGTGGTCATTCAGGAAAAGAATTTGTGTGTCCCCACACTTGTGTGTCCCCACATCGTGGTCATTCAGGAAAAGTCCCTGTTCAGGTGTCCTGCTGACCTTTAGCGGTCAAAGGTTTTCACTGCAGTTTTTTTTTTCATGGTGAAATAACTGCTTGAAGCTTGTGAGCATCAGTGGAGCCATTGCATAACTTTTGTCATGGTGAGCCTGGGAAATGATGGTGGATAAGAGAGGAGTGATGTGGATCATGCTGCAGTGGGAAGGTTTTGACTTTGGGGGCTTTTTTCACATCAAATCTGAAATAAGGAATCTGTTTATCCTGGTTTTTTTTAGGGTGGTGGTCTTACTAAACAATGTAATGAAGTTTATCAGCAAAGAAAAAATAAGAAGGAATTGTATTTCTACTCTTGAAGCAATTAGTTTCATTACACCTTGTTCCCTCTTTGTTCATCTCAGGCTTTATCTCCACCCCCAGATCTGTCTCTGTGGCCTCAGGCAGGGTCCAACATATCTATATCTAAAACATTTTCTGTTGTTTGCTATGTTTGTGGGTGCAAAAGTCCTCTTTGGGTTAAGAGAATACGTGTTTGTCCTCAGTTTGCCCAGGAAAACTGGATGCACGGCAGTGCAATAAATTTCCCAGAACAAGGTCCTGTGTTTGTGACATAAAGAAAAAAAAAAGAAAAAGAAGAGACTGTGAAAGAAATGAAGGGAAACAGATTGGATGGGAGTCTCTTAGGGTGCCTTTACTGCCAGCTGCTGATGAGCTCAGGAGGAGGATGCTGTCAGATCTCTCTATAAACCCATGAATTAGGATGCCTGGGTATAACTTGTGCAAATGGTGAAGTATGGACACACTGAGAGCAGGAGGTGACAGTGGCACTGGGGCCAGCTGGGCTGAGATTGATGTGGGAAGAGGAGCCTGGGCTGTGCAGGTGAGTGCTGGGCTTGTTCTGCCCTGGCCCTGCTCACAGCTCTGCCCCACAGCCCTTCCCACCCTGCCCTTGCTCATTCTGAGGGTGCTCAGAGATGCTTCTGTCAGAGCTGGCACCCAGGTTCACCTGAGGCTGCTTCCACCCAGCCTGGCTGTGCTGCAGTTTGTCTGAGCTGCTGTTTGTGCTGCACAATGGACTCCCCAGAGCAAGCTGTTGAACAATAAGCAGCTTCTGAGAAATCTCACATCGCTGCTCTGCAAGAGGGTTGTGTGATGCTAATTGCTCTGACTCAAGGGCAAAGCAAACTTTAATTTATAAATTCATTTTTGTGCTGTTAGCGATGGCCTTTGCTGGCTTCTCGCAGGTAATTGTGCTGCTGGAAACTCCTCTGATCAGGAACAAAATTATTTATTA
Source organism: Thryothorus ludovicianus (assembly GCA_013397245.1). Classification (NCBI taxonomy): domain Eukaryota; kingdom Metazoa; phylum Chordata; class Aves; order Passeriformes; family Certhiidae; genus Thryothorus; species Thryothorus ludovicianus. The sequence continues at coordinate 60,494 of VZTB01009917.1, forward strand.
GCAAGGAGTCAAAACCAGCGAAACATTAACTCTGCACATATTAGTGAGTGGAGTTATTCATCCAAGCTCCAAAATACTAATTAATTGGTACAGTGTCCTGTAACAGTTTTAATGAAGGCAGCTGTGGGTCCAGAGAGAAACAGATTGGATGCACATCTGGAAATAGGAAATATTGCCCTTTGGCAGAAATTCCCTGGCCTGCTGTGAACAGAGACCCACCCCCATTTAGAGATTCAGATGTTTCAGGGCTGGGAGGTTGATCCCACTTTCCTGGCTCTCTCTTGGACCACTGAAAGGTTCCTGCCCTGGCACACGTGGAGTCCTCAATTACCTGATGAGAGTATTGGAACAGCAGAGGGCTGTCATTGGCAAGGGGTTACACTGCCCCAGGTGCCCAGCCAAGTCCTTTGGAATTTTAAATAGGATGCATTTGAGCTACCTGGGCTGTACCAATGCAGAAATAACAACAGCAAAGAGCTTCTGGTTCAGAAAGAAAAATGCAGAATTATTTTGAGGGATTGAGGATCTAGGACACAATTTCTTTCTGAAAAATTTCTGACATGGTTTTGGAAGGAATTGCTCTTTCCGGTGAAGTGCACTTTCATGTCTTTCTGAATAGCATTTATTTTATAATTATATTGTGTGAAAGTCACATTTAGAGACACTAATGAGAATTTAAAATCCCATTAGTCAAGCTGATCTAATGACAATGAGACATTTGATACTGATGAAACAGTGGAAAGAAAACATTTTTTTGTTAAATAGCTCATTTATGTTTTCCAAATGGCCAAAAAACCTTGAGTAAATATTCCCCTGGGTCTCCTTTGAGGAAAATAATTATGGGTAAAGTGCTGGGTGTTATTATTTGTCCATTCCTTTCTGTGAGCATCAGAGCTCACAGGCTGGCATCACAGCTAATTTTGTACATGGAGCACAACACCTGGGACTTCTGTTGTACTTGTGGAGAGGATTTACATGAAAATCTTTAATGCTAAAAGCAAAAAAAAAAAAAAAAGAAAAAGCAGGATACTTATTTTGATTAAGAGTTTAGATGTCCTAAGATGGTCAGGTTTACTGGAAAAGGGAAGTTTTAAGCTTTTTGGGTAACTCCTAATGGGAAATGAAAGGGGTTGCTGGCCTTCAGTGAGGCCTTTCAGTGAGGGGAGGAGAGCACAGGTGATAAAGGGAAAGTGCCAGAATCAGAGGCTGAGAGTCCTGCTCTTCTTGTCCCAGGAACAAGCATCTGTAATGACAATTAATAAAAACAATGGCAGAGAAAGGACACCCTGTCCTAAGGAGGGTCTGGGGGACATGAACCCCAAGATGTGGATCAAATCTAATCTCAATATACAGGAAATTGAGAATTGGCTTAAATGCTCCTCTCTTGGAGGAATTTAGAACCATCCAGGATCTTTGGAAATTCACATCCAGAGCTAGAGTGCACTTCAATTTAGGCATATTTTGGTTAGAAAACACATTGCAGATGATGGTAATGTCTTGCAGTGGCCAGCCTGAATCTTGGCTCATCCTTTTCTCACTTTGAACCATGAACTGCTCTTTGTCCTTTAAACTAGACTTGGTCTGCTGGAAATTATCTGGGGAAATGCTGGCAAGTGCTAACTTTTTCTCAGCCATTAATAAATCCAAACAAACAGAAGCAAATTTCCTTTCCTTCTCTAATGAATCCCTAGAGGGAGTTGTGGATTCTGCATATAAATGGGCTTTGCTCAGATTATCTGTTTTTGAGTGTTGTGTTTTGTCTCTCTCCCTGCTCAGCCCAGCAGGGGTAAACTCTTTACCTGCTTCCCAAGATTCTGTATCATCTCTCTGCATGAAATTGTGAAATTACCAGCCAAACACAAGATTCTCCAAAGCTTTTAAAGCTGAGCAAACAGCTCAAATCAGGTTAAAATCAGCTGGCAAGTGTCTGAGCATCCCAGCTGTAAAATCTTCTGCTGGATTTCACTGTGGGCAGGGGCCTGTCTGCTCCCACCAAGGTCACTGACCCACGTTCAGCTCTTCTCAAGCCTGTCTCACCCTCCTCTTGCTGGCACCCCAGGGCTGTGAGGTGCCTCTGGGGACTTTGGGCACCTCCTTGTCCCTTCTGGAAGGGCAGCACTGGCTGGGGAGGGTGTGAGGAGCATGACCTGAGCCATGCCTGCTGTGGTTGTGCTTGGCATGTGGCAGGAGGTTTCCTCTGTCTGCTCAGGGGTCCAGGTGTGGCACTGCCCTTCCTCTGCCCACAGCCCATCACCTACAGTGGCACCTAGGGCTGGACAAGGGGTGGCAGAGAGGGTCTCCATGTGTTGGTGAGATCTGGGGAAAATCACCAGCAGCTGGAGGGTCTGGGGCTTTTTCTGCTCTCATAAAATCAGAAAAATCTGTAGGGTTTGGGGCTTTTTGTGCTCTCAGAAAATCACCAGAAGCTGTAGGGTTTGGGGCTTTTTCTGCTCTCAAAATCAGCAAAATCTGTAGGGTTTGGGGCTTTTTGTGCTCTCAGAAAATCACCAGAAGCTGTAGGGTTGTGCTCTCAGAAATGGCTGTGTGTCTTTAGACTTGCTTGTTTCGTGGCTGTTCTACTCTATTTTTATGGGCTCTCGAGATGAGTGGAATGGGATTGGGAAAGGACAGATGGCACAGCTCCAGAGGAGGAGTACAATTTTAACCTTATATGTAAGCCCTCCAATTTATACCATGGCTTTGTACATCTTGCTAGCTGTGGCTTTCAAACTGGAGGCTTTTAGGTAGTTCATGGTCTTTCAAAAAAAAACCAAAACCAAAAACTCAAAATGAACAAAACCTGAAATACGTTGTCAAACTTTGTGAACCATTTAGTTTGTTCTTTCTGGGAACAACAGAGGTGATGCTTTGTGACAAAGAGTAATGAAGAGCACATGGTGCCAGCTGGTTTAAGCCCAGTGCTTAAACCTGAATGTCCATCAGTGAAGCTTTTTCTGGGATCAGCTTTGGGTTGATGTTAGGTGCTCACTGTCACCATCTAATGTGAAGGTTCATACATTTGCTTCTGGAAACTGAGCTCTGAGGATAGAAAAAATAATAGATATTGCCTGGTGCTTTTAAAAGCAGTCGTTGAGGATGTACACTTCTCTTGGCATGATGAGCTTCCAGGGCAATTCACTAACCTCACCACAGTTTAAAGTACTTGTGATAGAATAGAAACATTGTGTCCCCTTCCAGTCCCCAAGGGTTCTTCCAGAAAAAAAGAGTGGGAGCACAGGAAAGGCTTTGGGCAGGTAGAGGACAAGCAATGAGAGGTTTGAAACTGGACCTCACATCTGACCTCATTTTGCATTGGAAAGCAAAATTCCAGTTGTGGATAGTCCCAGACTCTGGAAGACACTGGAATAGGCCCAAGTCCCATTTCTTGACTGCTCTTTCTGAAATGCAGCAAGAGCTTATGGCTCCACTTTTCATTCTGTTTATTTGGAAGCCTATCCTCTGCTTGAGGATGAAATCCCTACAGGAAATTTGGTGATATCTTAATTCAGTTAAATGCCTGGGATTCATTCCTTAATGTAAAAATTGATGATTATTGACAGTCAGTCAGAGCAGATGCTGCACAGCTTTAAGAGAAGCCTCCCATTTTCTTGAGTTCAACAGCTTCAGTGTGACCAAGCCCTCGTGCTTGCCCAGCTCCTTCATGAGTGCTGTAAAAATCATTCCAGCAGTTCCTTCCCCACACCACATGATTCCTTGATGCACTGGCCCTGATAATGTGCTGACAAACAGCAGGTGCAGCTGGATGGAAAATCAGAGATATGTAAAGCGTCCCTCCCACCAGCTGGACACACAAATATTTCAGTTATCAAATGGTTTTTGCAGCTTGGTTTTCTGAATTGCAAAAAACTGTTCAGCTGAGAGTCTGTGATACCACCTGAGGTAAGAAACAGATTTTGTTTCCTTTGAGTTTGAGTCACTCCTAAACTTCAGGAAAGAATTCAGTCTGTTGGTTGTATTTGGTGAATGTGTGTAGAGTTTATCTGACCCCAGAATACCGTGGTGATTGGCACGTCAGACAGAGGCTGAGCTGGGCTGCTGCTGAGGCTGGAGTTGTGTTTTTTTTCCCCTTTAAGTGAGCTATCTAAGCTCCTGTTCTGCTGGTTAGTTGTAGCCAGACAAGGCAGAGGCATTGAGATCATTCCCTGCCCTTGCTATCCAAGCAGAGCAGGGCCATTGTGTCTGATAATAGCTTTTAACACTGCAGCAGCTTATTGCCTTCTTAGTCATTTGTGGTGCTCATCCATCAACCCCACCAAGGCAAAATACAAGAATAGAATTTATCAGTGATTAAATTCAGAAAGAGCCAGGGAGTGCATTAATGAGTCTATCATAATGGATGTTTTCACGGTGCAGACAAAATATGGTTTAATATTGAGAGAGGAGAAATCAAAGGTCAAATACCCACAGTTTTGACTGTACAAATAAGAAATCTCCTGAGAAAGCTGATGTGAGCTCCAGAGCCTGTGAGCCTGCAGGGAGGGCTGGGGAGGACCTGCTTTGTCCCACCAGGGCACCTTGTGAAAGGATTTGCCTTGGTGGAGAAGAGCTTGGAACGCATCTAAAGATGCTTCTTTATCTCTTCCACAACCCATCCTCCCTCCAGGGACAGATCTTCTGCTCATGGGCCACTGAGTCTCACTGATAAAACAAGAACCTGCACTGGGGATGAGCACCAAACCTCACCAGCAGCTCAGCTGACCCTGATTTCAAGGAGGAAGAGATTTTCTGCTACAAACAAGTTTCCAAACTCTTGACCCCAAGTGGTTTTGGGCATCATAGAAAGGGGGCTGCAGACCTGCCTGGTACTTGATCTGTGGCAGTTTCTGGGGGTAGTTCTCTGACCAGAAATATTTGGGTGTTTATATAAGAGGTTCACACTTCTCAAGCCACAACCAATACTGTGGGTGAGGCTGGAACTAACCCAGAGTAGAAATCTGCCCCATATTTGGTAAATTTCTTGCCTTCTGATATGTTTGCAAAACCATGGAAGAAATTACTTTGGACAAAAATTTATACAATGAGTTTCTCCCAATTGCAGTGAATTATCCATGAGCAGTTTAAAGTTTGATGATACACATATATAATTCAAAGTAGTTCTGACACTTGCATATAATTTAAAGGAATTCACAAAATAACTTCTGGTTTGTAAATTGGAGAGACCAGTGCAGGAGCACATATGGAAAAGCTGAGCTTGGGTTCCTGCTGATTAGTGCTGGCACTGCAGACACAGCCTGCTCTTTGTGCAGTTTGGAGTGTGACCAGTTCAAACTTTTTACGGCAGAAAGAGTTTTTCCAGAGCAGCTTTAAAATTAATGTCAAAAAAAATCATTAGTTGATATGCAAATAAAGAAATTATCTCTTATAGAAAGGATTTTTCCTTCCAGCTGAGGGACTGAAACCTGTTTTGCCACTTAGAACAATCTCATCTCCAAGCCCTGCTTGTGTTTCTTGGCAAGTGCTGCCAAAATCTGATAACCTTGGCAGTGTGGCTTTGAGAGTCTCTGTTTTGTAAGATGGCATTTGCAGAGCTGCTGTTGAAACCCCAGCTGAAGGAGGGATCAGTCTCATCACTGCTCACTGAAACATCTCAATGAGAGCAGGAAAACAGCTGGCAGGTTGGGATGGACCCTGACTGCTCCAGCCCATCCTCCTGGCCTGCAAAGTCGCTTTCCCAGGTGGGAGGGATTTGGGATGTTCAGACTGGCAGTTCAGAGTTGTGCCTGTGGAGATCTTTGCAGCAGAAGTTCAATATTTGGCATAGCTGTGATCTTTAGAGTCCCCCTGGGAGTAGTGGAATTAGAAATCTGGAAATAGGAAGTAAAAGGCAACTGTAAATGTACAAGACCAGCTCCATTCCTACTGTGTCCCTTCATGGCAGGGCTGCAGCAGCCTCTGGGAGTTGCTCACGGGATAAGGGACCCTCATTTTCTGGTTACTTTTGAGGGCATTGTCGTCTTTGTATTTTCCTTGCCCTCTGACTCTCTGATGTTTTCTCCATGCTAATCTTGCTCTTTTTCTCTCTCATCTCAGTGTTGTGCTTGTGCTGTAGCTCTATCTCAGCCCCTCTGTTTGTCCTGCTATTTGTCACATCAATTCCACAGTGCTTGGCACCTTCTGAAAGCTAGCTAATCTTACTCCCATTCCTCAGTCAGAACCTGTGAAGAGTGGTACTTTTCAGACTTTACTAATTCCAGATAAACTTGGAGATGAGGATTGAAAACAGAGCTGAGGAACAGCACATTTGTAACTGAGCAAGCAGGTTAAAGCAGGATGAGCAATTGCACACTGCCTGCTGCTTTTAATGAAGCCTGGCTTTCCAAAGGGGATGCTCATTTGGGCAGGAGGGGTGTGCAGAGGAGCACACCGTGGTAGGTCCCTGGACTGCTGCTTTCCTCCTTCCTGCTCTGCTGAGAAATTCCAGGTACGACAGAAGTAGAAATGCGAAGGGATGGGACAGCATCCGCTGTCTGCTGGTGCATCCGGGCTGTGGGAAGCAGTCTGTGTCTGAGCTCCTGCCTGCCCTCACCTCCTCCCTCAGAGTGTTTGTGCCTGCTCTCTGCTCCTGGCAGGTCAGGCTGGATGGATTTACCAGGAGCAGGGAAAGGCTCCCCGGGTCAGGGTCTGTGTCCTCGATGCTGCTGGAGCTGGTGTGGCGCCCGCATGCCACGGATACCGTGCAAGCGTGGAGAGTGAGGATCATTGCAGAAAAACGGAGTTTTATTTTCCATCTCTTCTCAGCACAGAAGAATTACAGTAACATGAGTCCTTCGGAGTGCCAGCAGAGCCCTCTGATGTGCTCGTGGGCTGGGTACCAAGTTCCTGCTCTGGAGCTGCAGAAGGGCTGGGATTAGGGGGTGAAGGCACGGACTGTTCCCTCAGCCCTGTCTGCATCACAGTTTTCACAAGGGTCAGCGCTGTGATGCCAGCCCAGTTCCCTTTCTCTCTGCTGCAATGATGGCTCAGGTCTGAGGTGGTGCAGCAGCTCCCTGGAGCCACCAGCTCTCTTCCTGGAAGGTTGACTCACTGCTGTTCTTTGAAGCTGGATCCTGCTGCTTTCCTTTGAATTATCTTCCAGATGAGAGCCTCCTCATGCTCCTTTCCCTTCGGTGGCTGCAGAATGACCACAAGTGTTGCAGGCTGTGCCCTGGTGTGACACTGGTGACATGTGTGTGGCCTGTGTACCGTGTGTCACGCTCGGGTGGTGGCTTTCCTGTTGGATTTCACCCTGGGTGTGCTGCAGTTTTACACTCCCAAGGGCAAAGGCTTTGCTTTGGTGTGAGGGGTGCCCTGAGGACCAGCTCAGGGCCACTCTCTGGTGTTTATCTCAAGGTGTGAGGATGTCCCCACTGTGCTCCTCCTGGCCACATGTCCCTAAATCCTGACCATGACACCACCTTCCTTCTCTGCTTTCCTTTCTTGAGGAGCTGGCTCTCAGAGAAGCTGAATTTTTAATCCCAATGTGCTAATTTTCACCATTTTCTCCCTCTGCTTTTTTCGCTGTGGCTTCTCCTGACATCCCTTGTCCCTGCAAGGAGAGGTCTGGGCAGCAGCTGAAGCCACCCTCTGCTTCGTGCAGCCTTTTGTTTGTACTCTTTGTCTTTGAGATGTTACCAACTCTGCATATTTTACACCACTTTCCACCCTTTCTAAGACAGCCATCTCAGAGGGAGTTTCATAAAATGGCTCCACAAATTCTTATCTCCAATAACTGAGCGCTGTCTTCCTTTTGTGGCAGCATGGCTTTGTCAGGAATGGTCTGCAAACCCCCAAAATTTCTCTTGAAAAGCCATCATCAACCATCCTGTCTCACCCTGACATCCTGAAGACCACAGGCTGCTTAACATTTGATGCATTTTGGCACCCTGACTGGTTTGTGGCTATTTTTCTTCGTGTGTTATTTAAGATGTGTTTTGGCAGTGTGACTATTTTGTGGCTGGTTTTCTGTGTGTTTTTTGAACTTGGGTATGAAAAAGTCTGTGATCTATTACCAGCCAAGGCCAGAGACAGACCAATAGCATGATTTACTGTCTCCTAGAACTAGAAAATAATTTCTGTCTCTGTACAGGCTTATCTCCCATCCAGTATCTTAAATTCTTCCATCTAATAACAATTAAATAGATCTTTGAGAGCATCTTTTATCTTTAAACTTGTGGCCTTTAATCCCTGGAGAATAGTTTAATGCTTTAACTAAAAGCTCTAAAACAACCAGATCTGTGTTATTTATTTAGAAGAGGTGATTTATAATGTTAGAGAACATTTTCAGGTTTCTCTGTGATAGAAGCACATTCATTTGCAAGCAGAGAACCTTCTGAGATAGTTTTACATTAATTTGTATAATGTAAAAAGATAATCTAGGCCATCACTATATTAGGAGGCATTTAAAATCTTGTAGGACCAACTAAAGTGCGTGTAGGTACAGCCAATAAATGACTTGACACAGGCTTTTGCAACAGCTTTGGAAGAGCCAAGATTTTGCCGTTCCATTTTTCTTCTGTAGCTCACAGAAGCTCTGAGTCACTTTATCAATGACAGTCGCAGCAATCTGCTCTTGGCTGGGTGAAAAAAAATCAAATAATGCCCCAGTGGAATTTCCTGGCTGTTTTTGACGCTGAGAGCAGATCTTCACAGGCAGATGCTTTTGTGCTTGCTGAGCAAGGAAGGCAGAGGTGGTGGGCAGGGGTGCAGCTCTGTGAAGGATGGTTTACAGTGGGCCAGGGTGTGCCCTGCCACCCTACTTTGGGAGAATTTGGCATACTTTGCCCTGCCCTGCTGGTGAAGTGCTTTCTTGACTATGGGAGCATTTCTGTTGAGCAATGCAGAGCTGTTGCTGAGATGAATAAATCACGGGGAAATCAGCTGTGGAAGAAACTTGCAACACTCAATCGGATTTTTTTCTTTTTTTCCTTTTTAAATTCAGGCTATTGCTGACCTAATATATCTTGAGGATGAGTTTAGCTGATCTGGACAGACAGGGATTAAATTAACGTTAGGAGTGGCGGGGAATGATGTTATAATGAAATATTGAACCTTTTTGCCACTCGATGCTCTTCCCCTCCCAGTGAGGGCACATCCTGTGCTGGCTGCTCCTGTTGCCATCTGGCACCTGGATGAACATGTGGCTTGGTACGTGGAGTGTTGGAGCAGAACTCAGGGATTTGGGACTTGGACAGGTTCCAGCTTTGCTGCTGCCCTGTTCAGTGAGTGTGGAGAAGTTGCTTCCCCTCCCAGTGTCCGTGCCACTGCCTGCAGGGGATTGCTTTGGCAGTGGGAGAACACAGCCAAAGATTTGCTCTGGGAACACGTGCAGGGACCTCTGTAATGTGGTTATTCCCAGGTGTTCTGGCTCTGGACACATCCTCAGTGTTGTTGGGAGCTACTGCAGCTTCATTTGGGGAAATATTTCTGCTGCTTTCATCGCTCTTTTTGTGGCTGCTCTTGTTTTCTGGTGTTTGGATTTGTTTTCTTCCTCTGGTAGACTGGAATATGTAAAGCAGGGCCTGATTTCAGAGTGGGAGGAGGGCCCTGAGGAATGAGCATCAAGTCAGAGACAGCCAAGAAAACCTGTGGTGTAGGATGACAAAGCCCATCCAAGGCAGCCTCACTTTTCCTGATTATTTTCAGGGTTTCCTTCAGTGCATATTTCTCTAGGTACTGTGTAATTACCAGCTTCAATACCACAGTAATATTTTCTTTAACTCTTCAATTGCTTCTGAATAAAACTTTCCCCCTTTGTAAGACATAAAAGAAGATAGTATGTGTGACTCAAGGAGCTGCTGGACCTTTCCATACTCCCTAAGACCATCAGCAAGTGCCAGCAGAGAGCTCAGCAACACCACACTGCCTTATTTGTGACGGGGTGTTGGCCTGGCAGCTTTGTAAAAAGATGCAATTTTGAATCAATTAGAAGAAGCAGAATTACTAAAAATTATCTTTTTTTTTTTGGGGTTACGATTGGAACAGGGGCTGAGCCACAATCCCCTGCAGCTGGTGGTGTGATGTTTGCTGAGCAGGCTGGTAATTTTTGATCTCAGGTGTTAGTGCTGTTGCTGATTGAGTGCATTGTTTGCTCAGGGGGGTTCTCTACATGACTTTCAGGCAGTATTGACACTGCTGCTCACACTGCTGCTGGATGTCCTCACCCTGTGATTTATCTGGAGGTACGGTGTGTTTTCTCATCCACTGCAGGTGTCTGCTCTTCCATATCCTCCTGTGATCCCTCAGGGGTCAGTGCTGGATGTGGGAATAGCTTCATTGCCACATCCCCTCCCAGACAAGAGATTTGTGTGTGTCCTGCAGGTCACACACATTCCCCTCAGAGCTCCACAGACAGGCAGAACTTTCTCAGGTTGCCACTGGTGTTTTTCCAGCTCCAGCCTCAGACCCTGCTACACCCAGAGTGCCCCTCAGCACTTCCCATTATCCTTGTGCTTCCCATCCTCCTGAAATCCTCAGCAATTCTGCCTCCACTCATTAGGTATTCCTAAATGTGAGATGAGGCTCACAGGAGAACGAGTTCAGACTTTAGTTACGAAAATTAAAGCGTGAAGAAGTTGATGCTTTTGCTGTAAACCTGGAAACAAGCAATTATAAGAACAATCAGCCCTAGATAATTGGGGTTTTTAGTGGTTTTGCTCCATCCTCTCCAATTCAAGGCCTTCTGAGTTGTGCTGTGGGCTGGAGTGGTTTCCACATGCTGCTTACCCTTGGCATAGAGCCTGGGAGCTGAGGCATTTTACTCTTCAGTGCTGTGTCTGGAGTTGAGAATGGAGTTCACATCTCCTGCCTGTAATTGTCTTTTAAATTGCTTCTGCCCTGATTTGACTGAGACAGCTTTATAGATATTCCTGAGCTCTTGAGAGAGGAACCGTTGCTTTTTCACCACACGGCAGGAAAGAAGAAGAGGTTAATTATAAATGCTTTCTGTGAAGCTTGGGAAGGGCAAGGCATTAATTACCAAAGCTCTGTGGAGACAGCCTGGGTCACCTCTTGGTCCATTATCAATGCAGTTAATAAGGTGCTTTATCTGGATATGTCTGTATGAGCAAACACACCCCTCCCAGAGCCTGTGCTGGGATCTTGGGTGCTGCTAGCTCCCTAATCTGGCAAGAATTGGCATAAAATGTGAGATGGTGAAGGGTTTGGCTGGGAACAGGAGGGCTGGGGGATGGCTGCTGGGGCTGTGTCAGGGGACACCAGCCAGAGATGGCCTGGGAAGCCTGGTAATCTCCCAATAGCTGAGAGAGAATTCAGTGGGTGAGGGGAGCAGGGGTAGCAGACAGGATGGTGATCAGCAGGAACAGGGTGTCCATCCCTGCTGAGCTTGGGGACAGGACTGTCTGAGCTGTGTGTGTGTTACCCGTGCTCCTGCCTGGAAGTATGATCCCACGTGGAGTTATTTTTGCAGAGGGAACAGTGCACAAAGGGTCACAGGACATCCTACCCAGCCTTGCTAAGCCAATTTTGGTCTAATGATGGCAGTCATTGGCCTCCTTCCAAAATCATGGTGATCATCACACAGGAATCCCTCACCCCAGGCTCACCTTAGCAGACCTTTATTTCCAAGGATAGGTGAAGTCTGAGTGCCAGGTGAGACCTCAGGTCTGGGTACCCCCTGCACCCTGCGGGAGTTTCCCAAAGGCTGCTGTGGCATCGGGGTGCTGTGGAGGTCCAGGGGCTGGCCCAGGGGTTCTGACTGCTCTGGTTTAGGCAGGCCCTGCCTGCAGAGAGGGGCTGCCAAGAGCTCTCACCCAGCAGGGTGAGGAATGGGGGAGTCCCAGGCTGTCCTGGACAGGGACAATTGTGAGGAGTTACAGCCCCAGGTCGTGCTCTGTCTCCTCTGTGAGGTGGTCATGGTGAGAGTGAGAGTGGGTGCAACTACTCCGGGTAAACTCTAGAGCCACCTCACCTATTCAGTGAACTTGTCTGAGAATCCTTTTCCAGTTAGAAACCAGAACTTGCAGTAGAGATAAAATTTGGCTCATATCTCTCATCACGTCAGAGGAGAAGAAAGAGAAATACGTGTGAGAAAATGCCTCGAGCTTTCATTTCAAGTGACTTTGATTGTTCCATTGAGCTGACATCCCACCCTGATGCACTTCTACACTTGCACATTTGAATCATATTATGGCAGCTACCTCTACTACTAATGCTGTTCCCCTGAACAGGCTGATAAATCTGCGAGATGCCCTGAGGCTGCTTAGTTTACAGCACAAATTATTACTGAGCTCAGTTTTGATGACCTGTGCTGTTGTCCTGCTTTATTTTTGTGCTCCTTGCTGCTCAGTGCAACGCAGCTGCCAACAGAAGTACATCCCAAATCATGGGAATTTAGCATCCATGTGGTTATTACAGGTACAGCTGGATTCTTGGTGTGCAGCCACAGCATCCCAAATCCTTCTGAAACCAACTTTGCTTTTGCTGCTGCTGCTCTAATCCCATCTCACCTTCATCCCAGCCCTCCTCCCTTTGCAGTCCTCAGCTGGGGGCTGGGAGGATCAATAGAGTCTGGGGAGAAAAATACTGAGAACATGTTCAAAAGCACCATCGTGTTTTGTAATTCCTCCTTCTCCTTGAGGAGGATTGGGGGCACATTCAGAGCTACAGCCACACTGAACATCTCTTCCACAGAGTGCAGCTGAGCACTTCTGCTCTGTGGAAGAGCCTGAGTCAGTTCACAAGTTAAGACTTCATTTCTTATGCAAGTGTTACAAGCCAGGCTTGTTCCTGTGCTTTGGGGTTTTATTTCAATGTTAACTTTATTTCAAAGTTAAGTTTAGCACCATCCTGGGAGTGGTAGTTGATGTATTTTGGAGTGACCACAGCCAGATAAGACACAGCAGAGTAGTTTTTTAAAAAGGTTTTGGCACCAGAGCCCTGTGAATTGAACAAATTCTGTTTGATCTGCCCTAGAAATTTGTTTTGTTTTGTATCTTCTTATCTTTGTTATATATCTACACATAGATCAGTGCAATTTTTTATATAGAGGAGATCAAACTTCTATTGCAGTCTTCCTAAAAAAGCTGTGAGCAACTCCTGTGCTCTTCTGGCCAGTCATAAACTTTGCAGCTGAAATCCATCTTTGGTCACATCATTAAAGTCCCTTTTAGTGGGTTACAACCTCCAGCTCAGCTGGAGGCAATTATTATCTGATATGTACCCTGAGTAGGACATAATTATACTTGTCACTAAGTGGCACTGTGTAAATTAGTCTTTAATTGCTGCACATCAAATGAGCAACTACCCAGTCATTTTTCTGTGAGATAAAGAGTTTCAGCATTAACTTCATCACTCTGGCTTCTGCCTTCACCCAGCTTCTCATTTGGTTTCTTTGGTACCTAAGATGCAATTCCATGTGATGAGACCTTCTTAACATATTTGGCTTTTGCCCTGTAAACTTTCTCTGGTCTTAAATAGTGGAGAGTTTAACATGAAAAACACAGGAGTAGTGGAGAAGATGTTTCCTACAAGTCCTGCTGTTAAGATATAATTATTGTGCATCATCTGGGGCCAGAAACCCTTTTTTGGCTGCTATGTTGATAAAATGGGAGCCATCACAGGCTGAGGAATGCAACCCTTCAGCATGATTCAGCTGGGCTGTGCTTTGGGTTTTTGTTTTATTTTATTTTAATATGGGGTGGATCACTCTGTCTGAACCTCAATGTGTGTGAAGTTTCACCCTCTTAACCCTTGATAAGTTAGGAGTTAATGGAGGGAAGGGAAAGTCTGATTGCTGTGGTGCAAAGCTGTTTATCTTATCTGGAACATCTGGAGGCCAGGCCTTGGACCAGACTGCTTCCCTTGGCTGCATTCCCATGCACTGGCTGCCTTTGGGGTGGATTCACACGGATCCTGCTGGTTCCTGCTGCTGGGGCAGGTACACCCATGGTCCACACACTGCCCTGCCCTCAGCTGCTGGGCAGCCTGCCCCAAACCACTCAGAGGGACAGTTCTGAGCATTTCTCACCCAAAAAATTCCTTGTTTGCTTCCCACACCAACGCTGGCAGATCAAGGAGCCATTTCAAGAGGCTCAGTTCCATGCTACTGGGGCAAAATCCAGATGTGGATGGAAACCTGAGAGGAGTGTAATTGCTGGGTGTGTTTTGGCTGTCGACAATCCAAAATATGGCTCCTATTCTCCCCTCTCTTGTGGCACAGAGCAAACAGTGCTGGTTAATAGGGTGGATGGCTGCTGGAGCCAGGTGTTTGCTTTTTTATCCTTCAGTCCCTCTTGCTGACACCAGACACCCTTTGGCAGAGAGGCCTGGAGGAGCAGCCAGGGCACGCAGCCAGCCCGGCCTGGGTTTACATTCCAGGCTGTGATTTCTAAAGCAGTTTATTCTGTGAAGTGTGGACAGACTGTTCAGAATAACAGAGGGAACGTTTCCAGTCAGAGAAAACCTCAGCACTGTGCTGACGTGAAGCCTTGCCCCTCCTCTGCCTCAGCAAGCAGGGTCCGTGGCCAGGGTGAACCTTCCAGTCCTGGGAAGGGGCTGCAGGCCTTAAAATCAAAGAGTTATTCACTCAAAGCTTTCTACCAATATGTTGTCATCAACATATAAGTGCAGTCAGAAGCCAACTTTCCAAATTCCTTGCAGTCTGTGAGCCTCCCATCACAAGGTTTTGGTTTGGGTCCTTTGTGGTGGTCCTTTCTCCAGAAATTCCAGAAATGCTGCATCAGTAAGACCCCAAAAAGCCTTTTTAGTTTTATTCTTCTTCACTATCTTTATCCTGCCCTTGTCTTTGGCACGAGACTTTCCCAGGGTGTGTGTGCCAGGTCAGGGCAGTGAATCCATGGGTGCTGGGTAGCAGGAGCATCAGCCTTGAGCTGAGCCAGAATTCTGGCTGAGACTCACTTAGGTAGCACAGGACAGTATGAAAAAATAGACCTGAATTTCTCTTGATCTTCTTTGTTGCACCTGTGAGCTAATCTGAGGGGCTAGAAACTAAACTGTATGTAGTTTTTTAAAGTAAGATGATGTTTTCCATCAATCCATGGATTTCAGGAACCAGAGTGTTTTAAAAAAAAAAATCACTTTACATCTGAGACTTAATAGAAAACTGTTGGAGCTGGTGGCACAATGTCCTGTTGTAAGCTTGATAGGGCAATGACAAATCTGGTTTTAAAAGTCCTTGATTTCCATCTCTGTGGAGTCATTATTTCTGCCCTGTATGTACAATGAAAAACATGAGATGGGCTTGGACATTTATTTTTCATATATTTGGTTCATTGCAATCTCAGTCGGGGTGCTATTTAAGTGATGAATTTACTGTTACACAGCACTGGGGAAATTCAGGGCTGTGGCAAAGACTCCTGTGGTTTAGAGCTGTAGGTGTTTACTCTAGACACCCTACCCCTAAATGAGACCTCAACACCCTGACTTTGGCCCATTCCAGCCCTGCAAACCATTGCAGGCTGACCCCACAGCTAATGAGAGGTCCTGGCACACCCAGTGCCTTCGATAATGGGCTGCTCCTCTCTGCCCCGTGGAAATAAATCAAATTGTGGCTGCTGGCTCCCAGCTCCCATGGCTTTTCCTGCTCACCAGGGTGCTGTGCTGCAGCGAGGCTCTTCTGTCCCCTCCAAGGGAGGGATTCCATCCTAACCAAACACTTTTTTCACCCCGTGGGTGTTGATCCTACAATCTCCATCCAAAGCTGACGTTATATTTCTCTTATTTTTTTTTGACTCCCTTGTGCCGAGATCCCCAGGATACAGTGAAACTTCTGGAACTGTAACAGACATAAATCTCTGTAATTACATAAACCAATTTTCTCAGACTACCCTGGGAGAGGTTTGATGGGTAAATCTGTGAGCCCCCTCAGCCTGGTGCCTTTCAAAACCTGCCACGTTCTCCCTTCAGGCTGCTGCCAGGGACTTACTGATGGGTCAACATTTATTAAATACAGACTTCTGTAGCCTACAGCTGGCAAAATTTGTCCTTAAACCCTGCCTGGGAGTTTGGCAGGGCTTTTATGGCTCGTTGCATAAGTTAGATTTTACTTAAAGTAAATTTAGTTTCCCCCAAAGAATACTGATGATTTCCTTTCGTTCGGGCTTTCTAACTTTTACTGGCAGTATAATTTCTGTGGATGGCTGCCACAGGGTCTAGGTGCTGGTTTTTTTTGGTAAATATTTGTCAAATTAAATGTTTGCTTCTGCTGGTTTTTATACTCTTGTTTGTGGTGAAATCCCCAAATACCTGAGCTAATGCATTTGCTGTCAGGGGCCTTTGGGAAAAGTCACTGGGAGTGATTTGCAGGAAGCAAATGTATCAATTTGCCTGGATCAGCATCCTCAGCTGAAAATCAGGTCTAAGTAGGACTTGCAGATAAGATTCTGATTTTGGAGGTGCAAAAGTGGTCAGAATCATTTAGAACTGACACTATTTTCCAAGATGTTGCAGCTTGTGCAGTAAATAAATGGCAAAGATCCCCATGCAGAGCTGGCCTGGGTCCAGGGGTGCACAGGACAATATTCAGTGTGCCCAGGTGTCATTTTAAAGCAAAGCTGCCAAGTACAAGACAGGGTGTGATATTTTCCTTTCAGTGAATTCCTCACTGTCGCACTGGAGAGAGAGCTGGAGTTTGATCTGGAGAAGGAGCAGTGGCAGCGTGGAGACCTCAGGATTTAATTGTGTCTTTTGGGAAAGAAAATCCCCACAGCAGTCAGTCTGGGTGTGCTGCTCAGACGTGGCTGGGGCAGATAATTTCAGTGGAGACATCCTGGTGTGGCAGCCACAGCAGATGCCCGTGGGGCAGCTCTGGCAGGAGGAATGTTTTTTTCTAGGCAGCTCTGCCAAGGGGTGGATTGGCTCTCCAAGCTCTGCTCAGCCTTTGGCTTCTCCTTTTAATGTCTTGAAGCAAACACTGAGCGGAGAAGTTTCTGAGCACATATCCCAGAGGAATGAAAGGAATCACCTGATAATCTGGAAATAGTCACACACACCAGCCCTCACCCCCTGGCTCTGTGGGGTTGTCACTGAGCTGGTGACCAGGAGCTAAAGTGCTCCTTAAATCCCAGCCAGCCTGGCTCATCTTGAGCTGTAAGTCAACCAAAATGTGCACAATATTGCCCAGATCCTCTCTGGGAGCTCAGGCTGAGGTTTTTCTGGGTTCTTGGAGGCTGAAGAGCTCCTGGACTGGCTGTGTCCCCGTGGGTGAGGTGGGACACTCACAGGAGAGGGTGACCTTGAGAGGCTCTCTGGAGCAGAGGCTGGGAAGAGTTAAAGGAATAAAGCAGGGATTTATTAAAAGGCCTTCACAGGATGCACCTTGGGCAGTGCAAGAGCCTGGCCAGAGCTACACCCAACATGGACCCTGGCTCAGGAGTTTCACACTTTTAGAAGTTTTGGGCCATTCCCACATTGGGGTTCAGTGTCCAATCCCAGCTCCAGGTTCTGCAGTCCCACCCTCCCAGGCTGCTCTCCTCAGTTCTCTGCTCTTTGCACTTTTTGGGCTGAGGCTGCAGCGCTGCCCTTGGTTCTGGGGCTGCCAAAGGATTGTTCTGTGCCCTTGGCTCTGGATTGTTCTGTGCCCTTGGCTCTGGATTGTTCTGTGCCCTTGGCTCTGGATTGTTCTGTGCCCTTGGCTCTGGATTGTTCTGTGCCCTTGGCTCTGGGTTGTTCTGTGCCCTTGGCTCTGGGTTGTTCTGTGCCCTTGGCTCTGGGTTGTTCTGTGCCCTTGGCTCTGGATTGTTCTGTGTGCCTGAGCTGTGAGGAGAGCTGGCTCACACTTTGTGTGGAGTTCAGAGTTGTGCACTAATGCAGAACAGAATCTGTGAAATATAGAAGTTAAAACTTAAGGCATCAGCTGGAACAAGGAGGGGCTTAAACTGGGTGTGGATTTGAGCTTAAATCAGGCTCCATGAGCAGGTGAGGAGGGAGGTTTGTGCCTGTGATTGCTGTGGCACGTGGGAATTGGGCAGGGGGTGGCACTTTGGTGGGTACCACCCTGTCCAGGCAGAGTTTGGACAGAGGGATGCACAGCTGCTCTTTGCTTTCCTACTTGGACCACAGGACTTTGGTAAGAGCCTTGTGGTTCGAACAAAATGGAAAAAGGCTTTTTAAAATTAAATGTAAGCAAACTGATGGGTAAAGCTTCATCTTGAGGTGAGAAATTGTGCTGTTTTGCCTCCTAAAGGCTGAAAGGAGACAATTCATAATTTGGAAAAAGAAGAAATAAAAGCATTTCCAGAAGGATTCTTAAATTTCTGGGTTTTGCAAATCGTTTGGGTAAACACAGACGTCATCCTTTTCTGGAAAAGACCAGGGAAGGTCTCTGAGAACACTGCCTGGCCCCAGCTGCACTCTGCTGCCTGTTTCAGCCACCAGAGTGGGTACCTGGCCTTTCCCAGCTGTAGTGTTCCTTGCCCTGGTCTGTCTGGAAAACTTTAGAGTATTTACAACTGTACTTTCTATGGTTTTGAGCCATTGTTGATGCTTCTTGGCTCAAATGGGAAAAAAATATTTGGTGTTTTGGCTTCTACTCTCTGGAGTTCAGCTGGTGATTCCAGTCTGTGGGGCATCAAACACCTCAGGGATGGGGAGGACTTAAGGATTTGGGATCATGAAAGAATCCCTGGCCTTACCCCACAGGAGAAAACTAACAAATAGAGTCAGGTCTGAGCTATGCAAGCCCACAGCCACATGTATACACACTTCTCTTCCACAGCAATTCCAGATTTTATTTATGCAAAGGACTGCTCTTGGGTTTTTAACTGCTGATAGGTTTGTGCAGGGAGGAATAAATAGGGCACAGTAATTGTGTAGCTACCATTAAACACACAATTTATCTGTGTCTTGGAGGAGGCAGCTCCTTCTTTGGCTCTCACTGCTGCTCCTGCTCCCCTGTTAATGTTCAGCAGGCTCTTGGGGCTGAGCTGCTCTTTGGTTTCAGGCAGAGAACAGCTCCCTGATGTTATCTGAGCATGGCTGGTGTCCTGTAAAGTCAGTCTGGGATGAAGGGCTGGGACTCAGCTGCTTGGGAAGTGCTCAGAGCCTTGCTTGTACCTGCAGGCTTGGAATAATATTCCCTTATTGTTGCCTGAGCTGAGTGCTGAAGGATGTGGGTGTTTGAAGGAGCAAAAACCAACTCTAGCCTGGGGTGGGAAGGGAAAGGCTTGAATGAAACATTTCATCATTCAGGGATGACCCAGTACTGACAGAAGCATCACCCCCAGCTGGTCCCTGACCTGGGGGTGTCTTTTCTCTTGGCTTTGTGGAGCTGATTTGACAAACCCATCTGACCCTGCTGAGACAGCACAAGCTTCAAAGGAGGAGGGTAACTGTGCAGCCCAGGGTGAGGCTGTGTGTCCTTCCAGGGAAACAGGGATCCTTGGAAGTGCTCACAATTTGTGTGTGTGTGGCACTGGGGGACACGTGAATGAGGTGATGCTGCTGATGCCTTAAGTTTTAGCTTTCATATTTTCCAGATTCTGTCCTGCTTTAGTATATAACTCTGAACTCCATAGAAAGTGTGAGCCAGGTCTCCTCATAACTCAGTCACACAGAACAATCCAGAGCCAAGGGCACAGAACAATCCTTTGGCAGCCCCAGAACCAAGGGCAGCGCTGCAGCCTCAGCCCAAAAAGTGCAAAGAGCAGAGAACTGAGGAGAGCAGCCTGGGAGGGTGGGACTGCAGAGCCTGGAGCTGGGATTGGACACTGAACCCCAATGTGGGTGCAGCCCTGGCCAGGCTCTTGTGAGAAATTCCTGACCCAGGGTCCATGTTGGGTGCAGCCCTGGCCAGGCTCTTGCACTGCCCAAGGTGCATCCTGTGAAGGCCTTTCAATAAATCCCTGCTTTATTCCTTTAACTCTGCCCAGCCTCTGCTCCAGGAGCCTCTCAAGGATAATGGCTGAACTTGCTCCTGAAGGTCTCTTCCAATCTTTATGATTCCATAACAAACCTCTTCACCCCCATCCATGGGCTCCCACTCCCTCACAGGGGATTGAAGTTGCTTTACTCTGTCTAATGAGCTTTCACTAATGTGTCTCCAAGCAGAGAAAGTCTGAAAGCTGACAAGTACTGCCAGCACATTTGGAAATGGTCAAATCCATGGTATTCCTGCCCCTCTGGAATCAGGAAGGGGCTGATCCTGGAGTGGGACTTGCTGGCACACTGTGCTGCAAGAACAGTGCACGTAAAGCACCCTGACCCCCAGAACCACTGCTGATGGGGTGTGTGGAGGGGTCTTGGAACAGAGCAAGGCCCTCCCAGTTCACCAGCAGAGCTGCATGAACCAGAGCTCTCTCTCATGGTCCGAATCTTCCCCCACTCATACCAAATTTTAAGCCCTTTCATGCAAGAGACAATGACTTTTGCCCAAGTGTATTCCCCAGGGAGGCTGCGTGCAGATCTTGCCCTGTCCCCACGAGCAGCGACCATTTAAACACCTTGAAGGGGAATAGATGGTTAAATCCTGAATTCAGGCTCAGTCTAAGCAAACAGAGCTCCCTGCCAGAGGGATTTCACTCTGCAGTTCTGAGTTTGCTGCTCAGCGTTCATTTGGTTCTAATTCTGTGCCGTGGTTGTGTTGGCATTGAATCCTTGTATCCCTGCTAATGAGGGAGCAGGGCTGCTGCAAGCAGAGGGCTCCTGCAGGGATGTTGGCTGCATCCCAGAGAAGGTACTTTTAGACTCACTGAGGAAGTGCCAGACATCACAGATTTTATATTTATACTAATGATGCCTTATCATTGGTGAAAGCCAGGACAGGCAATGAATCCTTGGTGTAGGCAGGACTGTTTTTGTAGCAGAAAGGCAAAATCACTTGCAGTGAAGGGAACAAGTTGTCTCCCTAACCAAGGACCAGCACTTTTATAATTGGGAGTCTTAAGCCCTTCAGAGAACATTGCTTTGCCTGGGGACAATCACATCTCCTCAACCCCCTCCTCTCTCTCTGTCCTTTCCTCCTGGACTTGGTGGTGGAGGTCTGGTGCTTCAGGAAAGGTGTTGCAGTTTGCCAGTGGATGCCCTGGGGACAGCAACATCAGAGGTTCCCAATTCCTCCCTGGAGGAGGGCAGAGGGTGGATATCCCTGTCCAGGACAGATGATGCTGCTCCACATGGATGTTTGGGGTCGGTGCAGAAGGGGATGCTGAGAGTTCCCTGCCTGTGGCACTGCCTTGGGAAGCCTGTGCTGCTGACAAGGACCATGGGGTAACTCCACTGCACACACCTGTGTCACTGGAGAATCCAGCCCAGTGCATACACAGGAGTGCAGAATAAATGTGACTATGACCCAAATCAGGACAAACAACCCTGGACATGCCTCATGCATGTTGTCCAGTCCTACCCCAAATGCAAACTGCATGGTGTGTCACAAACATCAGCTGCTTTTTCTTTATTTCATTGTCTTCAGTCCTCATACAACTACAAATTTAGCTCTACAGCTAAAGAAAAAAAAAAGAGCAAACTACAGCCATTCATGGGGTAACATAATTTTAAACATTGTGAGACAGCTGATATATTAAAAATCATGGCCTTGTTATGGGCTTTCATTGTTGATGGCTACTTGAGGAGACATACACTATAAAATATAAAGATAAAAAGTGAAAGGCTATTTAGATAGATGTTCAGCCGAGTGCTGCTAGCATCAAATCAGTGGCACTGGAGAAATGAGAACAGACACAAGGCACAGCCTCTGGACTAAATGTGTGCACATTCTGGGTCTGCCAAGGCTTCGCCTGCACAATGTACACTTTAAATCAAAGCAACTTTGAAGTCAATATTGATTGTTCTTGGAGATATATTTTACCTTCAGGCACTGCTGTTTCCCAGAGGAGCGTGGGCAAGGACGTAAGTCTCTGTGCAGTGCTGGCTGCTCGTGGACAGGGATCTCCCTGAAATCCTCTGAAAACGACTCCTCCTCTGGAAGTACCCACTGCTGCTGCTGAGGGACCTCTGCCTGTTCTTCAGGTACTCCCGGTAGTTCTTGGTGAGCAGGGTGTACAGGAAGGGGTTGATGCAGCTGTTGCTGTAGGTCAGGCAGGTCGTCAAGTAATTAACGTTCTTCATCACCTTGGGAGATAAAGGGAAGGATTCATAATACTGGAAGAGGAGTTGCCATATCCAGAAAGGCAAGAAGCAAGCCCAGAAGACCAGCACTATGGTGAAGATTAAATAGAGCACCTTCTGGTTGGGCAGCCTCTTGGTCTGCTTGAAGGATGCAGTCTGTGACACCCAGTAGATCTTGGCCAGGCGGATGTAGAGGTAGCCAATGACCACCCCGGGGCCCACGATGCTGGTGCCAAAGAGGATGGTGAGATAGACTTTGTAGGACAGCTTGCTCCAGGTGGGCAGGCAGATGCTTTTGTTGTCCCTTTGCACCAGCTGGATCATGAGGAGCATGGGGAGGGTGAGCAGCAGTGACAGCAGCCAGATGGCCACGGCAATGGCCTTGCGGTAGCTCTTGGACCTCTTCACCGTGTCCAGGGGCTTCAGCACGGCAAAGTAGCGCTCCGTGCTCATGACCGTGAGGGTGAAGATGCTGGCGTGCATGGTGAGGAAGTCCAGGCTGAACAGAATGCGACAGCCAATGTCCCCAAAGTACCACTTCTGAATGAAGTAGGTCCCGACGATGAAGGGGATGGTGAGGAGGTAGAGCAGGTCGGCCAGCGCCAGGTTGATGATGTAAATGTACATGGAGGCAGAGGATCGCAGGTAGTGGCACATCACCAGCAGGGTGTAGACGTTGCCTGTCACCCCCACCACGCACATGAGTGACAGGATGGCCCCGATGGTGCAGATGGCAATCATGTCCTCCGTGGAGCCGGCGGCCCACGCGCCGTCCCCGGTGGCATTGGCCGAGACGTTGGGCCTGATTCTGAACACGTTGTCCTCACCTGTGTCTGTCACCATGTAGGGGGTGGCAGAGAAGTGGCTCTCCAGCTCGTCAGTTAGGGACATCCTCCTGGGTTTAAATGCCAGAAGCTTTGCTCATGTCACAGGGGTCTGAGGGGGTCCTTTCTGCTCCGAGAAAAGCGGCTGCTGGGAGGAATGGAACCATTTCTTAGCAGTGGCTCATCCAAGGACTGCCTGCCTCTCCACTAGAGGAAAGATATGAAAAACAATTAGAAATCTGCCAGAGCAACACAAAAGATCATCTGAAAGTTACCTGTCCCTGAGCAGGAATCTGCACTGCCTGAATGTACCAAAGGTCTTTGGCACTGAGGCCACTCTTGCAGTGCTCGTGCTGTCATTACAAGAGCCCAGCTGTGAGGTGTCTCCATGGAAAAGAGACAAAACAGATTGTGTGGATCACTGGAAACCACTTACTGCAGTCCTTAGTTTGGGGTTGGAGGAAAAAACATCCTAAATTCATAACGATGATTTACAGAGCTATCAGCATGATTGCTTAAACCTCTTTGCTACATTCTTAACTCTGAAGGAGTTGAAGACCCCTAAAAAGGGAAAACAAACTTTAGATTTATCACTTGCAGCCAAATTGACTGTTCCTTGTTAGTGATATATTGAAAATCCTGTCCAGCATTCCTGCAGTGTTTTCACAGAGCAGCTTCCCTTGAATGAGAAGCTCCTCCTCTGTCCTGCAGTTTCAAACAGCATTCGAGTGATGGAGGAAAAGGCACTTCATAAAGCAAAGTGTAGTTTCCCTGTGGGATTTCTGTGCCTGTAAACACAGGGTTTTTTCACTCTCTCTGTCCAGTGTGACATCAGAGATGTCCACGTGTCTGTAAAACAGATCTATTTTGGCCAGAGCTGGGTGTGAACCTGCCTGAGCAGCCTTGAGCAGCGAGGTGTGAGGCAACACGTGAGGCGTCTCTGTACGTGGGAGCCTCAGCTTAGCTCAGACTCAGAGCTGCACAAACCAGGACTGGCTTGCTTTGAACTCATTCTGGGTGTAGGCAAAAGGAGAGCAAACCTACCTCAGGGAAATGCTGAAGATTTTAAGGCATACCAGATTTTAAGGCATACCAAAAGCCTGTGCCATCCTAAAGGTCACTGCATACAGAAGTGCATTTGCACTGTGTGTTTTACAGCACTCGGACTGTCTCTTTTTCTTTGGAAAATGCTGAGGGGGAAGGGTGCTGGGCTGCCTTATCCTTGTAGGGCTCAGCAGGCAAATACTCCCCTCTGCCTTGTTCTACTGGGTAGGTTGGATTTGTTTAATCCTGGGAATTTACAGCTTTTCCCAGTGTAAATTCCTCATCAGCTCTGACTCCTTTGCCTCTTTCCTCCCACTGTCTCCACTGGCAGGAGGATTACAGTCCCAGGCCCTCCCCTGCTGGCCTCGTGTCCCCCTGTCAGTGACCTCTGTGGCACCTGAGGATGGACAATTTTCATCCTCTTCATGACTTGCCCTCACCTTCTCCCCATTAGCACCTGCTGAGGGTCACGGGTGCTACAGAGATGTCATAAAAAACCCTCTGAATTAGAGAGAACAACCCAGAGCAGAGGGAGATTTTTCCCTCACTTAGCAGTTGGGACAGAAGTGCAAAAAACCAGAGAAACACCCAGAGCCCATCTCCCACCCCAGACCCCCAGGACAGGCGAGAGGTGAGCGTGGTTCTGCAGTGGTCACTGCTCCTTCAGGACAGTGCTGCTCTGGGCTGGTCCCCAGCAGCTTCATCAGCATCAAGATCCATTTCTTGGACCTTGCAACCCCAAATCTGCCTCGTCCTGCTCCTGCTGTGCTGTGCTCCTGTAGCCAGTCTGTCCTGCTCCCTCATTGTCCCTTTTATTGATGCTGGTGTCCGAGCCGTGCTGGCAGTGAAAATGACTCCCAGGAAGGAGACACAGCTGCTCTGGGAGCTGGGGCTGCTCCTCTGCCTCCCAGTCAGCAGGAGGGCACAGAAATGAGCAGCTCTGCCTGGGATGCTCCAGCTGAGCCCGGAGCTGGCCCCACACGCAGCTCTCGGTGTGCTGGTGAGAGCTCATTTTCAGCAGCGTATTTCCATGCCTCCTTGCAGCTGCCTCAGCTGGTGTCCCAGGGACTTGTAGCAGATTTGTGCCATGCTGGTGCCTGTCTGTGCAGTTCCTTGGAGTGACAGCTCCTGCCGGAGAGAGCTGAGCCCACTGCATCTCCCTGCTCTGCTCCTCTTCTGCTGAACCTGCCTTTTGCTCCATTCATAAAATTCCTACAGCACCAACTCCATTCAGACACTTCACCCATCTCCAGACAGAGCTAGAAGAGGAAAATTAAGCCAAATGGGGAGCCCTTGCACCATTTTAAAGTTGCCATCATTGCTGCTCTCGTACACAAACACTCACACACATGCACACAATAGAGAGCTCGTTATTCCAAGCAGCCATTCAAGCATCTTACAGTCCGATTTTCCCAGCCAATCTTGCCTTTCCCTCCACGGTATCATCCCACAGGAGTGCCATGCATATTTACAGCAGTAAACAGAAATGAATTTCTCCTGCTCAAACCTTGCTTTTAAATCCGGCAGATGAAGTTTCCTACAAGAAATGAAATAAAAAAAAAATAAAAAATCTATCTAGTAGTATCAAAGCTGAAACTTAAAGAAAGAAAAACAGAAAAAGAGGGAAAAGAAAGAAGAGAATCCTCCTCCATGGGCAGGGAGTGAGCGATCCCGGTGCTCCGTCGCATCTGGAGCGGCAGGGGCAGGAAGGGAGCGTGCTGCCAAGCCAAGTATGTTTGAAATCTGGGCGCTCTTAATACTCGCATTCCCCTCCCTCCACTCGTGCCGGCTATTTTTGCTCCCCGGTGACGTTAGGCATAGCGTGGCTTTGACTGCAGCCGGCGAAGAGCCTGTTTAAAGAAGCAGGATTTGCTAACCAAGGCTTGTTCAGCTGCCTCCCCCTGCCCTGCAGGATGAGAGAGGTCCAGGTTGTTTCATCCCAGGACTGGAAAAGGCAGGAAAATCTCAGGAAAGGCAAAGCACCCTCTGTACTTGGCACTGGAGAGGGAGGGTTCCTAAATTCTTAACGCTGCCTGAGCAAAGGCAGCAGGGCTGGGGAAGGAGAGTGGGCCAGGGAGGGTTAAAATCCTGCGGGAGGGTCAGATTCCTGCGGGAGGGTGGGCTGCCCAGGGAAACAGCAGAGCTCCTGGATTTGGAGATCAGTTCCAAAGAGAAGCCGAAGTTTATTTGGGCTGGGTGGCGTATTAAGAGATGAATCTGTGCAGTGGGATCACACCCCAAAGCATCTGAGACGTTTCAGGCTGGCAGTAATAAAATATTACCTGAGCTGTCTGGGGCTTGGGTGGTTCCCTTTCTCCAGTGATACTCAAACACAGAGTGAGACTGACCCAGCACCTTGAAACAGAGCAGTGTTTGGATGGGGCTGGGGCTGGGAAATGCTGAAAGGAAACTCTGGATTGTTCTGTGAGCGGCTGAACGTTGTGCTGGTTGCTTGCACACAATGGGATTGCTCTGGCTCCCAGTTTCCTGCTTTGTCTCTGTGGGCTGTAGGGAATCACTCCTGACCTGTGCCAGGGGAAGTGAGGAGCACCCACCTCTCCCAGGTGTCTCCTGCAGGACACAGGTGTGTGTGGGATTCCTGGCAGGCCCATTGCCTGCTTCCCTGGCTTGCACTGGGCATCCGTGCCCCTCAGGGATGGGGTGAATTGGGGTGAGCAGGGGCTTTATGAGGTGATGGTGGGACAGGGAGCAGCAAGGCTGAGCTGCCTCAGTGCTCCCCAAGCTGGGAGTGGGGAGGGACCACGGCTCATTCCTGGGGAGGGCAGGCACAGGGGCAGCTCAGGGAACTGCTGCCCTGGTTGTCCCCTGTGCCCTGACTGTCCCACCCCACCCAGGGCACTCCAGGCCGGGTACTGACAGACAAACCCTGTTAGGAGTGGTTGTTGTTATTCCATGTGCCCAGCTGATCTCTCTCCAGCACAGCACACAGGATGGCATTTGCTTTGCCTGTGACGTGCGTGAGTGGGCTCACTTGGCCCCCGTTTGGGCAGCCTCAACATTTGCAGATGGGTCTGAGTCTCTGCAGATCTCCTGGTGCCAGCCTTGGGGCCAGGAACACTCCCAGGGCTGTCAGGGAGTTTGTGTTTTCAGAAGCTTTCCCCCAGGCTGATTACATTTTTGTACAAACTTTAGAGATCCTTAATTCTGCTCTTTTTTTTTTCCCTCCTGACCAATCTCTCAGATCTTCCACCACCAATAAAAATTCTCCCACAGCTGCTCAAGTCCTGGATCTCAGACATCAGGAAAAGGCCAAGCATCCAGCGGCTGCTGAGAAGTTTCCCTCACTTCTCCACTGCTGCAGGGTTGTTCTTTGGGCTACAGAAAATGGCAGAGGCCAGAGACAAAGGTGCTGGAATCTTTGCTAATGAGCCTTATAATGAGTTTTATACAGGTACAGAGAGCCATGAGAGCAGTGAGTGGTTTTGTACCTCCCAGCAGTGATTAATACATCTGCCTAAGGATTTGTCACAGGCAAATGTGTCCCCAGCCAGCTGCTCCTGTCTGTGGTGGCACAGTGGGTCCTGATGATTGTGCTGTCACAAGCCTGGCTTAGCCTCAGGCAGTTTTAGGAGAGATTTGAGCAGGGCTAAAGCTCTTTGGGCAGTGCTTATAGCTGGGTGCTGCTAATTCACACACACTGGTGTTTTCTGACAGCCTTTTGCATCCTACAGTGTGGGACAGCTGCCTCCTTAAACTTTAAATCAAGCCATCCTGCCAGGTACTCCACGATTTTGTGGAGACAGTTGCTCTCTCAGTATGCACAGCCCCCTTTACACTTTTATTTCCAAGATCTGAGATGTGCTATTTGATCTTCTTCTTCCTTTGGACTCCCCACCTTCCCTTCAGCTCCTGGAAGAGCTGCAGTGAGTATAATCATCCAGGGAAAGCAGGTAAGCTGTGGGAGGCAGAAGAGGTCATTGCTTCCCTCACAAAACTCTGTTGGGGAATCCCTTCAGGGACAGGATTTAGCCAGGTAATGTGTCACATTTTCCTCTTTGCCAGTTAAAACCTGATTATCTCTTTGCCAACGTTTTTTGAGTGTTGAGGTAAGGGTCACAGACAGATGTTACTGAATTATTTTTATTGCAAAGCATTTGAGATCAACAACAACAAAAATCATAGCAGAACTCTCCTGGGAATCCATCAAATCATCATCAGGAAAGCCATGGGGAGTGCAGACAAACTGAGGCACACCTTCCATGGGCCAGAAGTTGTTGCTAGGCTAGAGACAAAAGCCTCTTTGCCATTATTTTCCATCCCAAACACCCTGTGCAGCACCTCTGCCATTTGCTTTGCTCTGCTGGGTGCTGACCACACCATTCCTTTGCAGTTTGGTTCCATGTCCTCAGCCACTCCTCCTCTCTTCAGCTGAACAGCTGAACAGCTGCCCTACAGTCTCCTGGGACACTAGTCTGTATTTCTCAGCCTGGTTCCTTATAGCTGGGAATTAGATTTAGGAAAGTGCTCTAGGAAAAAGTCAGGCTCCACAATTTCCAGCTAAAGCTCCTGCTGCTGATCCCAGGTGTCTTCTCAGCATGGAGGGCAGCACACATCATCAGCCTGGCAGCAAAGATTTCTGCTGGAGCTCTCAAAACCCTCTCACAGGAGACAAGAGATGAAGTGTGAAAAGTTGTCTGGCAGTGCATAAAGAGCAGCAAATGTCACAGCACTGAGTTCGTGCCACTGTGGACTCGCTGGTGGCATTTGCCATCCTGCACACAGTGGGGTAGAGCTGGGGATGGTGACAGCTGGGGATGGTGTGGGTCACCTCTCTGGAGCAGCAGATGCTGATCCAAATGCTCCTTTAAAAAGCTGATTTTCTACAATAAATCACACTCCCACGCCATTTATGTCCTTGCTTACTCTGATGGGTAACTTCCATTCCCAGTGCTGACTTCCAGTGCCTGCCTTCACTTCCCTGAGGAGACAGTAAAATCCTTTTTTCCCCCTAGTGGCAGCATCACCAAACTGAGCCAGAGTCCTCCTGGTGCTGTGCCAGCCCCTCTGAGGCTGCAGCCCCTCTCTGCTCTGCACTGGGTGCCCTCGAGTCTTGCAGGGCATCAGAAATGCCCAGCCCCTGCCAGGCTGGTGCCAGGGGCAGTTTGGGGGTCACTGAGCAGGGGCAGGGCTGTGCCCCCCTCCAAAGCCCATCCTGGCATGGCTGGGCTGTACAGAGTGGATGCCCTGGGCTGATCCAGCTCCCCCTCCCCTGGCCAGGGCTTTGTCCCCATGGCTCAGCCTGTGACCATCACAGTCACACAGGTTGGGTCAGGCTGGAAGGGAACACAGTGGCTCATCAGGTGCCACCTCCCTGCTCCAACAGGGCTCTCTCAGAGCTCAGGGCACAGGGTTGTGCCCAGGTTTTGGAATTTCTCCCATGAAGGAGACTCCACAGCCTCTCTGGGCAATCCAGTGCTCTGTCACTGCAAAGGGAAATTCTTCCTCAGGTCCAAGTGAGGTTCCTGCCCGTTCCTCTGGTGCCATTGCTGGGCCCCCTGGAGCAGAGCCTGCTCTGAGCC
Source organism: Thryothorus ludovicianus (assembly GCA_013397245.1). Lineage (NCBI taxonomy): Eukaryota > Metazoa > Chordata > Aves > Passeriformes > Certhiidae > Thryothorus > Thryothorus ludovicianus. The sequence continues at coordinate 89,940 of VZTB01009917.1, forward strand.
CCCTCTGCAGACATGGACAGGCAGGAATGAGGTCCCCAGGCTCCCTCAATCCTGTCTTCTCCAGGTTGAGTTGATGGAGGTGTTCTGCCACCCACTGATGGTGGCACTGGGTACCAGCCTGTGCTTAGAGGGCTGCAGGACAGGCTGGGTGATTTGAGTGAGATAAACTCTTTCCTCAAAGTCCAGCAGCTGAGTCTCCCCTCAGGGATTTGTGCATGAATCTCTGTGCCCTGTGCACTGCTGGGAGCTCCCTGCTGAGGCAGGTGGGGACAGCTCTGTGCAGGGGCCTTTGAAAAGAAAGACTTGGAGCTAAAAGCAGTGCCAAATGTGACAGGTGTTAGTTAAAAGGCTCGAAAGTCTGTGCCAGTTTTTAATAAAGCATTTTTCCCTCCATGGGTTGCTTCCTGGGATGAAGAACAGGGAGCAGATGCCTCCCGTGTGCCAATCAGGCAGTCCCTCTCTGCAGGGACATCTTTGTCACCAGCACAAGGTCTGGGCAGCAGCAAAGGAGCCTGCAGGGTGCAGGGGAGGTGGCTGTGCAGTGTTTGTTCCTCTGTTGGCACTTTTGATGTAGGAACAGGCTGGAGGATGTTGGATGAAGTGAGCAGTGGATGTGGCACCCCACCTGTGCCACACTCTGTTCTGAGTCCTTCTTTCATTTCCCTTCTCTCAGGGTGCAGCTCTCCCCTGCCCACTGTCCCTTCCCACCATTGTTTGCTCCTGCACTTTGGAAACCCTCCCTCAGAGGGAAGTGGCCGCTGGCATTTTGTGTCAGAGGGAAATTCCTCTGGAAATGGCTCTAATGCAGAGTAAGTGGCCTAAATCCCTGGTCAAAAACAGTGGGAAGACCGAGCAGGTGCCTGGTTCCACAGTTGGAAAGTATGTTTGATTGTCTCAAAATGCCTTTCTTTGCCTTGGTTTGGTCCAAAGTAACACTTTACTTGATGGAGGCTCTTTTGTTTCCAGGTGCTGCCCCACTCAGTGGGAAGGGGCTGCTCACAGCAGCTGGGAGCTGAGGGTGGGGTTGGGGCAGCTGAGGGCTCACCCCAGCACTGGTGTGAGAAGGGGGTGCAGACAAGCCCATGAATTTGCAGCCCAGGCAATGCCCTCCTGCCCCTGTTGGACTGGCTGCTCCGGTGTAACTCAGTTTATTTTGAGTTTGCATCACTGAGGGCACACCAGGGGAAACACCCGAGCTGCCCCAGCCCTGCTGCTCCCACCCTGCCTCCCTTCCTGCTCTCATCCATGCTGAGCTGTCTGACAGGGCCCTCCTGGCACCCTGAGATCATTTCCCTCTTATTCCTCAAGCACTGGGTGCCCTTCAGAGCTCCTCTCACCTCACTCTTCATGAGGACACAGCACCTTGCCCGAGTTGGGCTCGCTGCAAATATTTTATTCTCTCTGCTGATTTCCCAGCCATGGCACAGAAAAACTGGTGGCAGCAGCCACAAAAAATCACCACGAAAACATTGCATGAAAGTAAAACAATTCTCTGCAGCACGAAATACCCCGGTGGTACATTTTTATTGTTTCAGTGCTGCACAATTGGCGGTCTTTAAATTTAAAGCTGGCTGTACCCAGTAGGAAGAGTCTTTGCAGTGTGCCATGGCCTTTGGGTCCTTCATATGGCTGAAGATGGGGAGGGGGTGGGTTTTGATTTTTGGGGTTTGGGAGGGGTGTCAAAGCTGTTTTATTTGTGAGACAGAGGAAACAGCATCCCTCGTTTTCCAGATTGAGGTGAAGAGACCCTTGTCTGAACCAGCTGGGCCAGTGAGTGTCTGTCTTGAGCTGCTCCTGCAGGGGGGTGGAAGGGAGGGAAATTCTGTGCTGCTTCTGACAGAAGTGTCTGTGAGGTGCCCTCTGCCCCTGGCGTGGCTCCAGGCCATGGAGAGCAGCAGCAGGGAGCTCTGAGCTGTGTCTGACTGTGCCAGGCTCCAGCCCCCGAGGCAGGGCAGGCACAGCAGCCCTGTGTGGTGCCAATTATCCCTGCAGCTGCCTCATTTGGGTGCAGGCCTGTGCTGATGTGATTATGCTGCTTCTGGTCCCCAGGCTGGGACATCACAGCCACTCCGGGGGGCTGCAGAGCACTGAGCAGGAGGAGTCTGGGGGCTTTGTGCACAGAAAGGAGAGGGAGATGGAAAGGAAAGGACCCCTTGGAGCAGTCCCTTGGGGTGAGGAGTGGCTGGGTTTGATGCTCTGTGTGTGGTTTGTGTGGAGAGATGAAGCAGCACTGGGCAGATGTGTGCCAGCACTGCCTGGAGTGCTCAGAGCCCTGAGCTGTGCTGCTGGGATGGACAGGCTTCCCATGGAGGGACAGACAGACAGACAGAGTGCTCAGAGCCCCGAGCTGTGCTGCTGGGCTGGACAGGCTTCCCCAGGA
>VZTB01009917.1:93082-175140 GCA_013397245.1 Thryothorus ludovicianus
TGGACAGGCTTCCCATGGAGGGACAGACAGACAGACAGGACAATGCGATACCTTGGCAATAGCAGCTTGTGCACTGTGGGTTCGGAGCTGTCCCGTCCTTTCATCCCACAGCTCCGCTCTGGTGTTACCAGCCCAAGCTCCCGGCTGTGGGAGCCATCATTTGCCCAAATCCTCCTGCCACTTCTCCTTTGGCCACACCGTGGCAGTGACAGCGGTGCTGACATCCCACACCCCGCTCTCCCCCTGCTCAGGTTAACGAATCCGGGTCTCGGCCCAGCGTGCACTGAAGGACAGAATAACCACAGAATAACCACAGGCTAATTTTTGCAGACAGCTCTCTTGCATTATTTACAGATGAGGAGTAACACACTGTCCATGAGGGAAACATATGGACACCTGGATGTCAGCATGTCACACAACTTCTGTCTGGCAGCAGCAGGTACTCAGGTATCTCTTTTTTCCATCTCCTCTTTACAGTAAACTTAGCTAAAAAAAAGAGAAAAATAGCCCCAAAATGATGAGCTAAAAATGTAGCTGATAAGACTTTGACTTCAGAAAGACAAGCCCTTGTCCCACTGGTATTGATTTACCAACTCACAGCTACCTGTGCTGTCCACGTTCCCTCAGCCTGAAATCCTTGCTGTGGTTACACTGAAATCCCTGCAGCAGAGCAGTCCACACATCTCACCCTTCTTGCTGTAATTCCTGCCCACAGATGATGTAAAGATGACACAAGTGCCCTGATGAAATGCTGCTTTCCAGCCCTGAGATTTCACAGCTCGGAGCTCTCCTGTGGAGTTAATCAGTAATTCATAAACCTCCTCCAAAATCCCAGCCTTCTCCAAAGCCTCTTAAAACCACAGATGAGTAATGTTAGAGAAAAGAGACTCCTGTAATTAAAAAATCTGTTTCCACTGATATTTTCCATGGTAAATATTCATCGAGACAAGAATGTTTAAAAGATTTTTTTCCTATTTCTTCACCTCAAGCCTAAGGGTGTTAGTATTTAGAAAAATACTGTGATTCTGTTGAAAAGAAACATTTAATTTCAAACTTTCTCATCTAGTACTCTCTAATGTCTCATTTTCCAGCTCATGAGAGACCTCAGCATTCCAGCTTTCCATTCTTGTTTGGAATTGAAAGTAATTTCAAATGTCTAAACTCCTGGTTTAAATTCCTTTTTGGGGCTAAGTGATTATTTTCCTCATAAAAGTTTTCTATTCCCTTTTCTTCTTGGTTTTTACTGATGAGTGTGTGCAAGCATTTCCCTAACCTAAAGAAAATCAGCATCTACAAGAAAATTAATGCTCTTCCTATTACCCTGTGAAGCTTTAATTTCACCCAGCACCAGCTTCTGCCTCGTGGGAATTGTGCTGGCAAAGCTCGTGGTTTTCTCAGCATTGCCTTAAGCAGGGAAACAATCCCATAGAAACAATTTGGTTTATCTAATAGCCTTAATCATATTTTTATATGTAAAGAAACAAAACAAGTGCTGTCAAACAGAGCTTTCCTCTTCGCCCTGCACCTGGAGCCTGGCTGATCATTGGCACCTGAAATGCTGAAAAACAGCTGTGGGTCTGCAGCCAGAGCCTGCCTGTGGCAGCACTGACAGAAATCCATCCCCTGGTATTGAATTCAGACCCGCAGGATCCCTTTTCCCACCAGGAATTCTCTCTTCCCAGCTCTCAGCGGGTACAGTGTTCAATTCCTGGAGGCATCACCTGCCAGGTAAAGCAAATTGACACGATGGGAACCTCACTGCTGGGAGCAGCTCCCTGAATCCAGGTGCTCTGAGTCTCTGGTTTGCTCTGTGTGTCTGTGGGGTGATTTTTTTCTGGAAATTGGATGGGCTCTCTGCCCTCTCAGCTGGGCTCTGTGCAGCTACTTTTCTCTTTGAAGCAGAGATGAGACCGTGCCCAAGTGAGGTTTTGTCTGGCTCCTGTAAGGAAATTACCTCTGCACTGATCCATGTCCAGGGGAATGTGGAGAGATGGCAAAAATTTGTGCTCTCCAGACTTCTACTCGCAGAGAAAAAAGTCAAAAAATGAGACTTAAATGTTCTCCTTCTATAATTTTCTGCTTTAGGGAATTAACAGCTGTTGGACCTTGCTGTTTCTAGAGCATTTCATGAAGAATTGTTGTCTGACAAAAGAAAGATTTTTAGCTTCTGGGTTGCTCAGCTCCCCCAGATCCTGTCTCTGTGTCCATATTTTGGAAACTGCAACTGCTTTGAACAGCCAGGACTTTTATCTGTGCTCTCACTCTGAGGGAGAAGCATTTTGTCTTTCATTTCTGGAGGTATATCCCTCCTTGCCCAGGAGCTGGGAAGGCAGGAGATGTGAGGGGCTGTGGTGCTCTGGAGAGCAGCCCTGGGAGCTTCCCAAAGCTTTTCCTGGGTGTCAGTGCAGGTGGCAATATCAGAGGGCAGTCAGGGTATGCCACTAAGGGATGTGCATCCTCTTTGCCTCACAGCAAGCAGTCCAGAAGTCAGATTTTATCATCTGTCTCAACAGTCTTTCAAAACAGAGTCATTGCTAACTTGCATCAGTCCAACAGCAGCACCTCATGGGGTTTCTCACGAGGCAAATTTGCCCTCTCCAAAAAGGCCACACTGAGAAGAGCAAGGGCACTGCTCTTTCCTCACAGGTCCCTTGCAGCCTGTCAGCTTTGGTACCAGCTGCTGGGATTTGAGTTTATTGTTCTAATGGGAATAACCTGGGAAAGGGAAAAGGAGGATGGGCTTTGCCTTAGCTTATTTTTTTCTGTTTTTCCCCTGATTTCTCTTGACACTTGGGCTGGCAGAGCAAGGAGTAGCTGGGGAGAGGCTGAGCATCATGTGTGGCAGCTGTTCCTGCTGCTGAGGTGGCTGCAAGGCTGGCTCAGGAGCCAGGCACAGGTGAGGATGCCCCGACTCCCTCCTTTCCAATTTCACAGTTCATTTGGATGCACAGACAGGAGAGGAGATTACTGCAAAGCCAGCCCTCATCTCTCCTGACTGCAGAATCAGAATGGAAATGGAAATCTCTGAACCCTGAACTGGCTCACTGAAACCTTCTCAGGGTGAAGGACCTGGAAGTATTCCCTGTTCTGCCTCTTCTGGGGAAGCTCTTGAATAGGAGATGTCTCTTTTACTTGGAAAAGAGAAAGATTTTTGAATATTATGCTGGAGGTTTATCTGCAGCTGTGTCTTAAATGATTTTGGGAATGAGCTGACAATTTAGAGTGAGAGTCTGCAATCTGAGCAGGTGGAGGGAGGGTGAAGCATGGCCACGTCCCCTGAGGGGATTAGGGAATCTTCCTGTGTTTATCCTGCCTGTGGAGCAGAGACTGAACGAGATCTGGGAGCTGCTGATACACATTGCAGGGAGGTGAAGGCGAAATGGAGAAATGTGAATGGACAGACTGTGCCAGCTGATAAATGTATGAGCAGGTGACATTTTAGGGGTCTGTGGGATATTCCTGCCCTCAGAGCAGTGCCCAGAGGAAGCTGTAGGGACCAATGGGAGCTGTGCCCATGGCTGAGGTGATGGATTTACAGCAGCCTACAGGGCCCCTCCAGACCTGCTGGGGGGCTTGCCCACCAAGGAGGCTTTGTCTTGGCCAGAGGTGTCTGCCAGGTCCTCACAGGTGTGTCAGGTGCTGTGTCCTGGCTCCCCAGCAGCTTCCAGGGGCCAGAGCTGAGCAGGGGCTGTGACATCCTTACCTCTGCTGGGCTAGGATGCCTCACTCTGTGAGGAACTTCTGGAGAAGCTGCTGCATTTTCCTGCTGTAGATCCAGGAGTGTTTTGGATCAGGGAGTGCTCCTGGCTGGGAGGAACCACAGGGCTGCAAATGAGAGCAGTTGGTGCCCCTGCCCTGTATCACACCACAGATCATTTCCCTGCCCTGGAACTGCCATCCCAAGAGGATCAGCAGTGCCCAGAGCCAGCCCTGGCACTGGCTGTAACATCTGTGGTTTCTCCTTTCTCATAGCTCCTAAAGAGTTTGGAGATCTGTCCTCATCTGGAGCTCAGCCCTGGCTCTGAATCTTGGCACATTTGACTGAGTAATTCCTTTCCTAAACTGGAAAACCTTAATCCACAGGGCATAGGAGTGTGGTAAGGAATGTGGGGGTGGGGGGCTTTGGGCTTTGTTTGGTGGGCTGGATTTTTTTTTTTTTGTTTTTTCCCTCGGGCTTTTCTGTGTTATCAGCACATGCCCAGCAGTGGTACTTGCTTGAGCAGCTATAATTTCCTCATTCCTTCCCGTGTAAACCTGCCCAGCATCTCAATGCTGCCATTAGATGTTTCCTCTGAAGTATGAGAGGCAGCAGCAGTGAAAAAATCATCCTTTATATTGGTGGGCCTGGTAGTCAGGATTACAGTACAATCAATTCTTTATCTCTGCCACTTCTTCCAAGGTCAGGATTTACACTAATTTTTTTTTTCTTTTTTCCCCCCTCTTTGGTAGATCTGTCTCTGCTTTAAAAAGCCTTGCCAGCATGTTATAGCCAGATTCACTTTGGAAGGTGCTGAATTTGAAGCAGCAGACTGAACGCACCAAGATATTAATTCCCCTATTTCTATGCAGCTATGCATCAGTTGTCAGCAACCTCAAGAAATGCAACCAGGCTGCTTTTTATAAATGCTTGTGAGCATCAGGAGGCAAAGATGTTGTAGAACCATCCCAGGGCAGCATCCCAGGGAACAGGCTGTGGTACTTTATCTCACCTGGGCTAATGTTTGTGGGATAAAGGCAGAGCCCCATGGGGCTGTTTGTGTCACAGCATCCTTGGGATGCTGCATTGCTGGCCAAGGCTCTGTGACTTTAACCAGCCAAGGGTTGTAAGGAGGGATCAAAACCCTATTTTTTGAAGGATTTACTTTATTTTGATGTTTTTTAGTGCTTTGCAGTGGCTGTTGCTCACCGAGCCCCGTGAGCAGGAGCAGCCTGGGGTTGTGGAAAATGTCCCTGCTGAGAGGAATGAAGGATTTGTCTTTACAAACAAGTTTTGTGTCTGCTGTAAATAAAACTAGCACTGAGAGATAAGGGAAATGATGGGAAGGATTCCACTGATTGATGAATGGAAAAAAGGTATTTGCCTTTACAAACAAACTGTGGGTTTGCTGATAAATGAAATTGGATATTGAAGATGAAAGAAGCAATGGGGAGAAACCATAAATTCCATAAGAATTAAAAATTAAAGGGGGCGTTATACATTAGTGGGGAATTTTAGGTATCAGGAGTTCCAGGAAGTCTGGACCTCTCAAGTACCTCAGCCAGTGGGGAAACAGAGAGGGAAATGGGGCTGGAAAATTGGGATAAAAAGAAGGCTGCTCCACAAAAAATTAAAATTCCAGAGCTCCCAGGAGAAATGCCCCATGGCCTCTCCCTTATTTTGAATAAAGTTACAGGATTCCTCTGTCTCCTTTTTGGACATAAACCTCAGATATTTGTGGATTAATTTTCCTGATGCTGCCCACGGCAGGGGTGGCACTGGATGAGCCTTAAGGTCCAATCCAAACCCTTCTGGGATTCTATGATATTCCTAAGTAGAGAGGAAGATAATGGATTTGATTAATGACTCTGCCAATTTTGGTTTATTCCATCCAGCAGCCCTACCCTGCTTGAGCTCAGTTTCAGAGCTCCCAGCCTCAGTGGTGCTCTGTTACTCCAATCCTGCCTCTCTTCTATCAATTAACCCAGCAACCAGTAGGGAGGGGAAATTTTAAAACTGAATTATCTTCTTTTACTGTTTTTTGTTTTTTTTTTCATATAGCAAACACTTGTTCAGAAGGGACTGTTTTTTCTCTTGCAGAGGGATATTTATATGGCTCTGTGCAGTGGTGAAATAAAGCCTCAAATTCAATATTTCCCCTGCAACATTGCTAATGTTTCCCTCTGCTAAAATGGGCTTAATTTGATTGACAAAAATTTCTTAACAGTGAGTTGACAATGGCAAAGTAATCCATAACTAAATCCTTTTGGGTTATTTCTGCATTCAGGACGACGGCACTCTTGGTAGTACTCTTTTTCTTTTTTATGGAGATTTTTCTTGCTGCAGAGAGGCTGACATTGTGAATGAGGCACCGAGCTGAGGCTGGGGAGGTCTGCGCTCAGCTTCCAGCTCCCTTAATCCTTCTGTAAGCCTTATTGAAAAGGATTCAGCTCCTTTAAATTGCCTTTGCAAAAGCTCCAAGTGGGGCTGGAGCCTTCAGGCTTTATCCGTGAGCTGATGCGCAGGGAGAGGAGAGTTTAACACCTAATTGGGGAAAGCAGGGAGCTCTTGGTTTTGAAAGAGTCAGGCTGCAAATGCGTGGCTGGGAGGCAGCCAAGCATTCCATGAGGAACGGTGGGACTTGCACCCCCCTGGGAAAAACGTCACTCAGGCGTGGGGATTCACACCTGAGTCCTGACTTAGCTTGTGAAAAAATGAAGTTTACTTTCTTGGTAGGATTTAAAAGGTTTAATAAAAGAAAATAAGGACAAGGCAATAAAGGAAAATACAGGTCGGGTGTCTCTGGCTGAGAGCACACCTGCTGTTTAGAGACCCTCCTTAAATATGTATATTTAAACTTTTCCAAGAACTTATTTCCATGTTTCTAGGAGCTGTTTTGCATGGTCACTCCTTGGTCCTGCCTTTCTAGAGCATGCGTGTTTCTTGGCTGTGGTTTTAATTAATTCTTCTTATCAGTCTTAATTTAGGCCTTGGTCTATAATTTCTGCAGATCGTCAGTGCTGGTAGCTGGGATATCAGCAGCAGATTCTTCATATCAGCAGCAGGGTCTGNATGTACAACACTCATTTTAATTTTTGCAAAAAGCCAACTTTATAATATGCATTTAAAACATGGCTGTTCCCATATCTGCAGCCCCCCAGAAGCTCTGGTTGACCCACACTGTGATGATTTCTACTTTGGGGGTGTTCTTTGAAGGGGTGGCTGCTTTGTCTGGCCCCAGAGCTGAGGCAGAGTCACTGGGGAACTGGGTGAGTGCTTAAATAGGAGCTGAAATTGTGAGATTCAGTAGGAAAGCTGCAGCAATAAATAAAATCTCATGAGAAATGGAGTGATGAGCCTCTCAGCAAGAAGGAATCCAATCTGCTCAGTTGAATAAACTCTACAGGTTTGCATTTGCCTTTCCCAGAAAGGTGAGGTCTACTTAGATTCCTCCTCCCTGGCAAAGTCCTTGGCTGTTCACTGGGGCTGTGCAGGAGCCTTTTGGGTACTTGGATCTTCCCAGAAGCTGAGGGGAATCCCCAGAGCAGCCCTGCCCATCCCAAGGGGGAAGGAGGAGCAGCTCTGATGCCCTCTCTGCAGCTCTCACTGTGAATAAGGGACAAGAACTTTGAGACAAAGGCTGAGGCTGCAGTGAGCCAAGTGGGCTGTCAGTCTTCCCAAGAGCTGCCAAAGGGAAAGGGAAGGAAGGTCCAGATTGTGTGATGATGCTGTCTGAGGCTCTTCCTGGATCTGCTGGTTCCTGGAGGAAGGAACTGGGTCTCTGCCAGGGTTTGAGTCATTTCCTTCTCTCAGCTCTGGTGATGCTCTGCATGGGGGTGACTTCCCAGAAAGATGGAGACACTTGGAATCCTGTCCTGGCAGGAGCCTTTAGATTCTTATCACCCATAACTGCCCTGTGGCCCTGAGGTGGAAGGCAGAGAGCAGGAAGGGGAGGAGCAGTGGAGGCAGTAATGGGGATAACTGGAAACGGGGTGTCTTTCCTTAGACACTGTAAAGGCCACAAATGAATCTGTCCTTTCCTTGCCCTCTGCAGGACAATCAGGTCTTCCCCTGCACAGGACCCAGGTCCTGTCTCCCTTTGGTTCCTGTGGCCCTGCAAGAGCACAGGGAGGGCTGGAGGGATGTCCCTAAAGGGACACATCTGTCCCTGCTCCTTGTATGGAAGCTCTGCATTTCCTGTTTGCTCCTGCTGCTGGGTTATGATGAGCTGGGCTGTGGGGACAGCTCTGGCATCACTGGTGACTCAACATCCCACTGAGTCATGGCATTAATATTCCAGAGTGAATTGGCACATGGGTAGGAGTGTGTGCACGGGCCAGGAGAAAGTTACTCAGCAGTGATGTTGTAAAGGAACTGCTCTCATTAGCAGAGTGGTGTAAACATCGTTTTCACATTCGGGGAAATACTGAGGTATTCCTGTAGGCCTGAAGGAAAACTGCTGGAGAATAATAATACAAAATGAATTGCAAGGCATTTGGGTCTTCTCCTGCGAAGTACAGCAATCCCAATCTGTGATTGTAATGATTATGAGTGCAAATTATTAAAATAGTTTTAATGTAAAATAAATTGCATGTATCATGGAAAGAACAGTACACTTGGCTGGAGAAGATAGAAGTGCCCATGTTCAATGTACATCAACTGCAATTCTTGAAATATTTGTGAGGACCACTCAAGACTTAGGGTGCTTGAAATGCTGCTCCTCCATGACAAGTATTTGTACAAAAGCTCTGAATTGGTATGTGTGTAAAATCCTTTGGTGATTTTGTGCCCCTGTGACTCACATTTGAGTCATCAATCTGAGCACCTGCTCAAGTTTTGAGGAGAGATCAGATGCATTCTTACCTTTTACAGACATCCTGATGGCCTCGTGAAGTAAGGTCAGCAGTGAGAAAATGCTTTATCCTGAGAGGATGTGTTATCCTTGTTATCCTTTGGAATCATCACTCCATCCTCAGAGCATGTCACCCTGTTTTTTCCAGCTGAATGTCTTTCTTATTAAGTTTAATCCCCTTTAAAATGCTTGTTTTGTATTCCTGCCCCAATAAAACAATGGCACAAACACAATCTGTTTTCTTCCCAGCAATAATCTAATCATCAAAAAGGGAACTTTCAGTTCTGTGACTCCTCTGCTTGGGAAAAGCAGATAAAGCCAGAGCTGGTCAGAACAGAGCAACTCATATTTCCTCTAACAACCGCTTCTAATTCCACCTCCTGTTTTCCCTGGAAAGCAAGGAAAGCCTTGTTTCTTTTGGACATAACAGGTTTGGGGGGTGCCAAAACATTTTCATTTTTCAGTTTTTTTATCATGTTTAAACATGGAAGAAGTGCTGCTGCATGGCGGGAGACGCTTCACATCAGAGTTGGTGACTGAAGCACGCGGGGCTGGATGTGCTTTGGCAAAACTTTTGGCTGAATTGTTGGGCCAGGAGAGAGCTGTGGAACTGGAGGGGTGTTTGGTTTTGGTCCATAACACCCCAGTGCACAAACTGTCTTGGGCTGTGCTTTCCCAGGTGTCGGTGTGCTCGTGGATGTGCTCCTCCTGAACCAAAAGCCTGCTGGTTCAAAGGCAATCCCTCAAAACTCTCAGAGCCAGGCTCCCTGTGCTACACAACTGTGGTGGCTGGAGTGGTTCTGGGGTCTTCTCTCTGGTTGAAGTCTCTCTCACCCACCTGGCCTGTCCTGTTCTGCAGGTCCCTGGATGGGGACAGGGGGAATAAGAGGAACAAGGCAAACTCTGAAGGAGCTGGAGGGTTTTGGCCCATCCTTTGCAGGATGTCTGAGATGGAGGTGAACCCCATGAGCCAGATGCCCCCACTGCCCTTGCTGGAGAGCAGAGCCCGTGGAGACACAAAGGTGATGGTTCTGGGGTCAGCACAGGTGGCAGTCCCTCCCTGGAGCCCATTGATTTGGGAGCATGCTCCTATTTTGGAATTGCTGTTTCCTGTGGAAATATTCCCCCTGCCTCCCACACTGCCAAAGGAGTGATTGTATTACATGAAGCTCTGCTGTGGAGTGGGGAAATGTTCGAGTTCCCCCTTGATCTTCTCACTCCCTGCACAAAGAGCAGCTTTAGCTGGGTGAGTGCTCTGTGCTAGCCCCTCACAGCAATGTTAGATACACCTGCCACAGAGGGTGTTTGAACAAACACCAGTGGTTCTGCAAGAAACCTGACACACCAGGGTAAAATGGAAAGTTAAGCAACAAAAAAAGGATGTATCTGAAATTCCTTCATAGATGGGTTGCAGCCCAGTTAGCTGGAGCTTTGTGGAAAATGAGCTGTGCAGCAGAAAGCCATGGGATGAAGTGTTGTGGGTTTAGGATCACGTTGCAGGAAGCCTTGAAGCAGATGAAGCTGCTTTGGTGGTGCCTTTCCAGGAAAGAGGTGTTCTCCAGCCTCCATCAGAGCTTGCACACTCTGTCCCTCCTTCATGCTGAGTTACTGGCCTTTTTTTAAAGTTTCCTTGTCTCCCCACACTATCCTGTACACACAGAGGTGAAAACATGGCTGGGCTTTATTCAGCTGGTCCTGAGAAACATGAAAATGATTCATTACACCATGAGCATCCTGGAGACCACAAACTATTCGATGAGTAGTTAAAAAACTCAAACCGTGAAGCAAAACTTCAATTTTCCTTTATTCCCTCCTCCATTTAAGTGAGACAGCCTATGCCTGTAAGAAGAACTTCTGTCCCTTCCAAAATTCATGGCTTTTCAAAATCTGTATTTTCATGAGCAGCAGATATTTTTCAGAATGTGTATGAATATTTCACCTTGACTCCTCAGCAGGAATGCCCTGCATTCCTCTGCTTCAACCACCTGCAGATTTCTCTCTGTGTTTTTCACACTCCAGGCAAGGGGACCAGCCATCCCTAGCACAGGAACTCTCAGGAGTTTAACATCTCTAATGTGCTAGAGCACTCAACATGCTGCCCAGGTTTTTAATTACATCATGGCGATTAGCAGTCCAGAAAATCACTTGAAACCAATTAAATAATGTGCACCTAACTGAAGACTGCTGCAGGCTCTGGGGGCTGCTTCAGAGCAGCCACAGCTGACTGCGTTTTAAACAGGCCCTCTTCCCCTCCCTGTAAATTATTTACCTACTTCATTATTTTCCAACCCCAACAGTAATTGTTTTTTATGGGTTTAGTAAAGCTGCTATTATTAGTGGTAGCACTAAAATTTTCTCCTGTATGTACCCACCCATGTGTGGATTGAGGCTCTAAAGTGAGCTGTGGCTTTTCTGACCCCTGAATCGCTGCCTGTGATTTTAATGCTCTCATGCAGAGGTACCACAGGTTCTGCTGCCCAACCTCCCCCTGAGTAAATCAGCCCTACAGCCCAATCTGGCCCTAGAATGGAGCAGCAGTTGGTGATGCACTTGAGGTCATTACTTTTAAATACCCAAACCCCTCCAGGAGCAGGCAGTAGGATTGAGAAGGGCTGAGAGCAAAAAGTGCTTTTCTCCTCCAATTTTTTTTTAATATGTAAATACTTTTGCATGAAAAAAAGGTCCCTCCAGGGGCAGATGTCCCTGTCCCTGACTGAGGGGGCTGAGAGCAGCTCTGATGCTCAAGAGGAGTCTTTCCTCCCACCCTACAGCTGCTCCATGAGTGCTGGCCTCTACACCAAGGTAAGTGCTGGGTGAGCTCCAGGAGCCCCCAGTCCCTCTGGGCTGCTCCCTGGTCACTCTGTGCTGTCCCCTGAGCAGAGGCCTGAGGCAGGCTGAGCTCTTGGTGTTGCTTTCCCACCCCTGTGGCTCTGTCCCCTGCAGTTTGTGCATCCCTGTGTCTTCCTGGGCAGTTCAGAGTGCCCAGGGCTATGCCAGGCCTGTGCCCTGGGGGACACCCTGCCCTTCCCAGGCTGTGGGTCACTGGGACCACTGCTGGGGACAGGTCCCATGCCAACAAGCACTGGGAGCCATTGTCAGAGGCGGGTGCTGTGTCACAGTGGGGCTCTCTTTGACACCCCACTGCAGCATGTGTGGTCAGCGTGGCTGCAGTCCACAATGGATGGTGACAGGCAAGAGCCTGGAGCTGACAGGGAGCCCCTGAGAGCAGCCCATGTCTTGCCCCACCACCCCTGGCAGCCCTGTGGGGCTGAAGCGTTTTGCCAAAGCTTCCCACGACACCATCTCAACACCCACCCCAGGATCCCCCATCTTGTCTATCCCACAGGATGGAGGAGACACCCCCTACCACCCCCAGGGAGTCCTGGGAGGAGGACAGCTCTTCCCAGGAGAGCAGCTCTTCAGAGCTCCAGCTCTTCTCTGACAGAACCAAAATGCAGCCGCTGCAGCTTGGTGAGCAAGGGGTCCCGTGGGGCTGGGGCCCACCAGCACACCCTGCACCATGCCAGGATGGTGTTTTCCTGGCACAATGACAACAGCGGTCCTGGGGAGGTCACCTGAATGCCAGGGCAGCTCAGGGGTGGACGCCAGCCCCAGCACAGCCTCTCCCAGGAGTAAACAGAGCAGAGGGGCTCCAGAGCACGGGCAGTGAGAAGCAGTGGGGCTCTGGACCTTTCCTGCCCATGTCCCACCCTGTTCCTCAGCCCAGGACACTGGGGCCTCCCTGGCTGCAGCAGAGCAGCTCCTCTGCCCGTCACCTCCAGCCATGAGCTGCTCAGGATAAAGGCTGTGCCAGGGGTGTGGGCTGGGTGGAGGGTAGGTCTCCTTGGCTCTCTCCTGTGCCCAGAGCCTCTGCAGCCCTCCCTGCCCTTCCCCTCTGGCAGATGCCAGCTGGTTGCCTATATATGAAGAATTAGAAGAACCTGTGGATTTCATCGTGGCCTTTGTCAACAGGCTTAACAAGGTAACTGTGGCTAGCTGGACAGTGGTAGTGCTGGAATTTGCTGGCAGGGGCTTTGCTGGGCTGTGGAGAGGTGCTGGCTGGGCAGAGCTGCCTTTCTCACAGGGCACTGCACCCCCAGTGTTCTGGATGTGTCCATCCTCCCACACTCCCTGTTTGTGTCTGTGTCCCCTGGCTGCCAGGACATCCACAAGTACACATTTCTGAAGAGCATCTACATCTTATGCAAAACTGCCTTGAAACGTGGCTTGACCCAAGGGCTGGATTTATTCTTCCAAACATGTGAAGTGGTAGAGAATATCAAGGTGAGGGGATGGGCACAGCCCATCTGCTGTTCTGAGGATGGGCACAAGCAACCCTGGCACTGGGATCATGTGTGGGGGGTCAGAGCCTGGAGGCACTGGGTGCTGCCAGATCCCATCCTGGTTGTGTTCTCCAGAACCTTCTGGAAAAGGAGCCAAGGCACCGTCTGTCCTCAAAGACCCGGTATCTCGCCATGATTGCCATTGATGAATTATGGTGAGCCCCCTGCCCCAGAGCTCTGAGGCCACCTGTGTAAGGCCTCAGGGGCTGCTCCCAGCACCAGTGTCCAACTGTCCCTCCTCTGTCCTCGCAGCTTGGTGGAGAACGTGCTGGAGGGCAAAACCAAAAGCCTCCTCTCTGCTTGTTTCTCAAGTGTCTTCTTGCTTCCCTCAGAAAGGGAAATGCTGTACAACAGCGCTGGCCTCTACACCAAGGTAAGTGCTGGGTGAGCTCCAGGAGCCCCCAGTCCCTCTGGGCTGCTCCCTGGTCACCCTGTGCTGCCCCCTGAGCAGAGCCTGAGGCAGGCTGAGGTCTTGGTGTTGCTTTCCCACCTCTGTGGCTCTGTGCCGTGCCCATGGGCCTGGCTGCTCTGTCCTCAGCAGTTTGTGCATCCTGTGTCTCTCCTGGGCAGTTCAGGTGTCCTTCTCAGGCACTGGGAGTTCAGATCAACCTCCTGGGCATGGGGGAAAGGACAGCAGAATGACAGGCACTGCTCTCTGTTGTGTCTGCAGACCCTGAAAGCCATGGACAGAATGCTGAGGACAGTGGTGCTCAGCTTTCCTGTCTCCAGCGTCAGCAAGGAGCTGCAGGACATCTTTGAGGTGTGGCACAAACAGAGTGGGGGTCCCAGGGCTGCTCCTCACCCTGGAGAGGAGTTGCCCAGTCCAGTGCTGAGCAGGCAGAGCATGGTGTGGGGAGGATGTTCACCTCCCGTGAGGAAGCAGGGGCTGGCACCAGGCTGCTCTGAAGCACAGTGGCTGCAGAGGGTGGCACCTTCCTGGCCAGAAGGTTGTCTTAGAACATTTACCCAGGCCTAGGAGGGACCCTAGGGACTGGAACCCTACTGCAGGCATTGTGTAGGGTCAGAGGAAGCCTTGAAGGATGGTACAAGTCTGGCCTAGGAGTAGAGCTGTGTTTGCTCTTGGTGCTCACTGTGGCTTTGCTCGTCCAGGTGCTGCTGGATTTCTCCAGGTCTGAGAGAGAAGTTGTGCGGGAAAGGGCTGTGGGGAGGATTGGTGTCCTGACCAGTTTCCTGTGCAGCTATTCCACTCAGAAGGTAAGGACCAGGCACCCTCCCTGCTACTGTCCATGCCAGGGCTGCTGCCCAGCTGGTTGCTCCAAGAGATGGGGCCATAGAGCCCTGCAAAGCCCAGATTCACTGGGAATCCAGCCCTGGGCACACTCTTTGGCACCAGCTTCCTTCTCTTAGCTCTTCTCATGTCTCCCTCAACCAGGCTTCTATCAGCATTGGGAGAGGGAGTTCTGGACCTGTCTTCCCTGAAGACATCTCAGTCCCAATCATGGGAAGGCTGGTGGCACGTCTCATTCTTTTCCGATATTCCAAGGAACAAGCAAACTATACAGCTTTCCATGCTCTTTATTCCCTCGCTGAATTCTTCTGTAAGTCAAACAGCAAGAGCAGCTGTGGCCTTCATCCCTGTACACCTAATCTCTCTTAGATCTTTCTGACCCCCTTTGCCCCTCCCAGTTGCTTCCCATAGCATCCCCGCTGTCACTTTGCTGCAGAAGCTGAGTGTGGACAGATCCTCAAGTCCAGGATCTGTTTGTTACTGCTGTCCTTCCTCCCTTTCCTTTCAGGACCTTGAACCCTTCTGGTTTGTGGTCCCCACAGCCAAAGCTCCAAATGACTCCCAGGTCCCAAAGCCAAGTCTTCCCTGTTAGAGAAGAGCAGATCCACCACCCTGGCTGGTGCCTCTTGCCTATAGCAAGAAGCTATTCCTGATGCCCTCCAGAAATCTTGACTGATTCAGCCCTGCTGTCTTACAAGCAGATCTCAGGGTGATTTGATGACCTTGCTGGCAAAGCAGCTCTGTCTTACTGATTCTTGTGTATTTGCCCTGCTGTTTAGACATGTCAAGGCCAAGGGATGAGTCAGAGCAGTTATCTTGGGAAGATGTGACCACCTGCTCGCTGTGTTCCCAGAGCACCAGTGACTGTACCCAGGTAATGATCTCCTTCTTGCTGGGATTCTTGTCCATGGCATCAGCAGGGCACTTGTGTGAGCAAAGTGACCCAGAATCAGTGGGGCTAGTGGGGCCTCACTGCCCTGGCAAGAAGGTTCCTGCCATCCCTGGGCAGGGACAACACATGGGCTGCACTCTGGTGTGCTGGCAGCTCCAGTCCCAGCAGGAACTCCAGCTCTCCTGTCCCGGCCCAAGCCCCTAATTCTCTGTAGGGCCAGCCATGAGCCCTCCTCCCTGATGTGGAGGGCCCCCTCTCCTCACCCTCTCCCATGCAGGGACAGGCCCTGCTGCCAGCTTTCCTGTGGGGTCTGCTGCCAGGAGCCTCTGCCCAGCCAAGCAGCCCCATCAGGGCACTCCATGGCATGCCTTCCTTCATTCCTGCCATAGGCCTTTGGGAAATATCTCTACCCTAGCGAGAGGACAGATGTCATCCTCGAGGCCATCAAGACGATAAGAGATGCCAGCATCCCTGACGAGCAGTTGCCCCGCAGCATGCTGGAAGTGGCCATGAAAGACCCAAACTTCTGGCTGACAGATGTAAGTGCCCTGGGGTTGGATTGCCCTGATCTTTGTCAGCCCTTGTTCCTCCATCTATCCCTTCCACACAAATCCATGCGGCTTGGGCACCTGAAGCCATCTGAAGGCGGCAGAGAGGAATGGGAAGGGCAGATGAGGACACGGCTGCACTCTAGTGGCAGTGCCATCCTCACCTGTATCCTCTGCAGATGGCCAAGATAGTGAACTGCATTTTTGAAAACCTGCCATACATCGCCACAGAGTCAGGCTGTAGGACAGTGGAGTCACTGCTTCTCCTGATGACCAACGAGTACTGCTCAGTCGTGGTCATGGGCCTGTGTGGGATGGCTCTTCAAGGAGACAGGTACTGGCCCTGGCAATCTGAAGGGCTTGCTCCATGTGGGGAGAGGGACCACAGGACTCTGGCTGCCAGATCCAAGGAATGCTGCAGGACATCCCATGGAGCCAGGCTCTCCATCCCACAAACCTTCCCAGCTCTCTGTCATGCTGGCTGGGCCCGTGGCAACCAAAGCCAGCCAAGCCAGTCCAGAGCCAGCTTGGTGCTCCCAGCCCTGCAGAGAACTCCCCCTCAGCCTTGTCCTGCCTCCAAGGGGACCCCCAGAATGGGCTCTGCTCTATGGGACTGGTCCTGGCCACGGTGCTGTGGCTGAGGCAGTCTCCTGGCTTCCAGCGCTGTGCAGGACCTGTGCAGCACTCTGTGCTTCATGCCTGAGATTTTGGACAAGGTCCTAAAGGAGTTTGCTACCTTGCTCCAGAACCAGTGGTGCAACCCTCCCAGAGAAGGCATCCACACCTTTCTCAGAGTTGTGAGTTACCAGAAAAGGTCCCAATCCCTTTCTGTGAGCCCTCTGCCTGTGCCTCACGGTTGTGTTTGTTCCTCCAGCCATCCTTGGGGCCGATTGACTCGGAGGAGTCGGATGACAAGGCCAACATCTGGAGAGAGCAGGAGAGTCCTGATGTGATGAGCTTCCTGATGCTGGAAGTCCTCACTGGGCTGTCAGAGAGACCTGTGATGGTGAGCAGGGTGGTGTTGGGGCAGCCACGTTGGCAGCCAGGGCCTGGGGCTGAGTGCAAGGCAGTGGCTTGGCCTGGGCTGGGAATCAAGATGTGGGGTGATTGCTCCAAAAGCCCTCCCTGCGGTGGTGGGGACTGTGGTGGCTGCCCTGAGAAGTCTCCAGAAATAGCCTTTCCAGAAAATGGAAACTCTCTTCTTCATAAAGGCAAAAAAATTTGAAGCCTTCCTGCCGAGCATGATGAGGATACTGGAAGCTGGCAGTGAAAATGAGAAGCTGAAGGTCGTTGTGATCTTCCGAAATGTCCTGCGTCACCTGAAGAAGTCAAAGGCCAGCTCCATGGCGGTGACACTGGTGGGGAAGATCCTGCCCCTGTCTGACTCGGTGAGGCTGATGTGGGAGCCTGAGCCCAGCATGGCCCTGAGAGCAGCGCTCGGAGCAGGCTCAGCCCTCCTGGAATGGATTCTGGGCTTTGCAGCCCAGCCCTGCTTGTGCCTGCTCTGGAATCTGACCCCGGAGCATCCCCATCACTGCAGCCACGGGCAGGGGGCCCTGTTCCCAAATCTCACCTTTCCTCCTTCCTCTCAGGAGAGCGGCCGCCTGCGAGAGCTCTCCCTCTGGCTCCTCAGAGACCTGCTCAAGTCCGTGGTGAGGAAGGATGAGAAGAAGATGAGGAGGGAGATGCAGAGTTCACTGATTCCGCTCCTCTTCCGCCTGAATGACCAGCTCCCCAGCGTGGCCAAGGTATGGATTGAAGGACTGACACCTCCCAGGGATTCAGGCCACTCACATTGGGCAGGGCTCCCCCAGTGCAGCCCCTGGGAAGGGTCCCTGCAGAACCAGCACAGGCAGGGGTGGACAAGGTGGCTTGGCCATTTCCAACACCTGTCCTGCCTGCTCCAGCAGCACCCAAGGCCTGAACATGTGTGTTCCAGAAGCCCAGAGGCTTCTCAGCATCCCCACAAGTGTCAGGGTCCAGCATTTCAAGCCTCAGCTTCAAGTCAGTCACACAGGGCTGTCCCCAAGAGACTCCAAGATAGGCTGGGACAAGTCACAGCTTCCTAAGGGTGGGATCACAGCAGGAATAAAGCCAAGAGGTCTCATTCCCCAGGCCCTGGTGCCACCTCTGAGCTAATGCTGTTCTGCAGGCTTCCAGGGAAGCCCTTTTTGCTGCTGCAGAGCTTCTCAAATGGAAGCAGCTCAAGCACCTGCTGCGGAAAGAGCGGATGTGGGAGCTTGGAGAATGCTTGGTAAGGACAAGCCACAGGGCCTAGGCTGGGTGAGGGCTGTCCCTGCCCTGTGTCTGTCCCCATGAGAGTTCAGGGGAGCAGAGGCTGCTCCCAGGGCTGGGCAAGACCTGGAGGATTTTGTTCCTGTCCTCAAGAACAGAGCCTCCTCTCCAGGCCCCTCTCCCCTTGCTGTGTCCAGCCAGAGGGAGGGCTCAGCAATGAGGGGTGCTGGCAGGAGAGACTGCTCCAGCCAACTGGGAGGGCTCTGTGACAAGCCTGGAGACATCCCTGGTGCTCCCTGCAGCTGATGGGGAGGAAGAACAGGGCTGAAGAGTACATGCATCAGAGCCTGCCCTACCTGAGGAACTCTCAGTCCTCCGTGCGCCTGGCGGCCCTCAGGTTCATCGGTAAGTCACAGCCCCTGGCCCCTTTTGGGCCAGCCTGGCCACATCCCTGCACTGCACTGGCAGCAACCCTGTGGCTACCCCAGCCCCCCCGTGCAGAGCCTCAGCCTCGCTCTGCCCCCTGCCACAAGCTGGGCTTAGTGGCCACCTTGCTCAGCCCCCCTCCCCAGGGCTGCTGGTAGCCCCTGGAGGGAGAGGGTGGCAGGGCTGGGGGTCACCCTGCTGGGAGCACACTGGGAGCAGGGAGTGACAGAGCTCTGTGCCCAGGGAGTGCCACGAGGCACATGGAGCACCAGGATCTGGAGACCCAGGCTCATATCCTCAGAGGTGAGCGATCCGTGGGGAATCCGGGGAGGGACTCTGCAGACATCTGGCTTCATCTTGGCTCTGTTTCTTCTGGTCACAGCCCTTCAGCCCTTGGAGGGAGACATGAATATCTCAATCAGCTCCCTGGCAGCCCACACGAGCTCGGTGCTGAGAACTCCAAGGGTGCATCGAAGATCGAGTGTCATTCTACAAATGCTGTGCTGCTGGCGCCCGTGAGCTCAGCAGGGCTGCAGCTTTGAGGATTAATAAAGGTGGAGAAACACATCCAAGCCCATGGTATCCTTCAGATGTGTAGTGCCCTGAGTGTGCTGAGCAGACTCTGTCCTTCTTGGCCTGTCCCACAGGCAGTGGGATGCTTCCTCCTCACACTCCTGCCATCCCAAAATGCCCCTCTTGGCCCCAAATTGGAGGCACAGGGCCCCAGATTTTGTGCAGAGGGCCTCAAATTGCATCCCTGGGACCCCAAAATGCTCCTGAGGACCTTGAATTGCATCTGCAGAGCCCCACAGTGTCCTTGACAGACTCCAAATTCCATTCCAAGTATTTCAAAATGCCCCACTGAGTCCTGGAGTGCAGCTGTGGGGCCCCAAATGGTCTCTGGCAGCCCCACTAGGTATGGAATCATGAGGGAATGCTCAGCCCTGGGTGGACCTCAGAGGGTCCCAGAGCTCCCTGGGAGCTTCAAGCTGGAAATGAGTGAAGCACTCTGTTGTAAATGTTGCATTTCTTTGTTTTCCACCAAAACAAGCCTCAGCCACACTCGCTGGGTAAAGCCTCCGGCTCCCCCCCACACATCCCGAACAGTGAGGAGGTGATGCCATCCCCAGGCACCAAGGAAAACAGCAGAGGGTTTGAAGAGCGAGAAGGAACGGGCAGCTGGAGCACCTGGGGGAGGAACCAGCGTGCCCCTGCCCTGCTTCTGTTTAGAGGGGTAGAATGTGTGCAGGCTGTGGGGTTTGGGGTCTTTTCACCAGTGCTGCTGTTACTGAAAACCTCCAAAATCGTGGGACTCCCTCTGTGAGTTAGAGGGTAAGATGTTTCTTTATTTTTGGCCAACAAGGATGCTGACAAATACTGGCCTCTGCACTGATGCCAATACAGAACTTCTTCACTTATTGATACATTTTTAACAAACAAAGAAAGTAATGTTCATTGATTCTAAGTCACATCATTTACTTAATTAATTAGTATTCTATCCTCTAGTGGTTCTTGATTTCTCACTCCTCATGCTACTTTGCAACACATTTTTTCATCCTTTTATTTTCTTTTTTTTGGATGGGGAGTCTCCAGCTTTCCAGGCCTTCATCTCCTCTGAGTCTTTTTGTTGATTGTTTTCCCTTGCTGTGCCTCAGCTTTCCTGTAAGTAATAGAGTTGTCATGCTTTGTCACTCAGTATTGAATCTGACTTTAGCTCATACCCTTGTCAGTGATTTTTTAAAGTGATCTCAAATCACTCGTTCACCCAGAGCCCAGGTGAGGGGCAGCACCGTGGAGAGCTGCTCAGGGGTGTCAGGGGACCCCTCTCCCCCCCGGCTGGTCAGCTCAGGGGTCTGCCAGGTGCCCTCCTCTGTCACCGGTGTCCCTCTCCTGCAGAGCAGGATGGCCATCAAGTGGCTGGTGCTGGGACTGGCACAGGAGCTTTTTATCCCAGGCTGCTCCAGGAGAGCGTGCAAAATCCCAGCCCTGGTGTGTAGGGAGTGGCAGGTCAGCAAAGGGCTGCTCCTATCCCAATCTCTGGGCCAAATCCAAATCGGTAGCTGAGGGTTCCTCTGGTTTTTCTGTCTGCTCTGTGCACTGAAGTGGCACAGAAGCATTGCAGGGCCAGGGGTGAGGCTGGGAGGTGGGAGATAAGCTCAGGGCACAGCCTTCAGGTGGGTTTGTAGCAGGTAGCTGCCACTGAAGAGGCACTTGGTATTAGTCCAATTAATATCTCAAATTAGTGCGTGCATTTACTGGAAATGCAGCACAGCATCAAGCTGCAGGAGCACAAGGGCAGTGCATGATTTGAGACAGAAAAAGCCTTAATGGACAACTTCTCTGATTTCTTTTGTATTGACACTTCTTATCTGCTGAGTGTTTAGCCTCTCTCCCTCAGGAAATGTGTGGCTTCCCCAGGGACCACCATCTCTGGCTCTGGTAGGATTGGTTCCTCATTTGAGGTTCAGAGGATTTTGTCCCTTTCTACTGCTTTGATTTCTTTTAAGTAAGTTGTAGTGATTTCAGGTTTGATAAATATAGAAACAAAAAACTGTCCAAAATAATTCCAAATTTCCACAGTTCTGTATATAATGTGATCCTGTGCCAGGACTGGGACTGCTACTGTGATACAGAGACCAGGTTGGAGCTTTCTCCCAAACCCTGCATGCAAACACCATTTCACCAAGATCCTTTCTCCATTTCAGAAATGGTATTGCCATCTGCAAGATCCTTTTGCACCACAAGCTGAAATTGCTCCACAGCTGGAACAGAGACCTCAACAGCAGCGTGGTCCAGGTGGGAGGGCTATAGGTGAGCACAGCAGAGAGGGAAACACAGAGCTGCAAAGGGAATTTCCTCTTGGTTTTATTGCCCTGCCTCGAGCAGTGGAGCCAAGGAGCCTTGCTGTGGAGTGTCTGTAGGGGAACAGCAATGCAGAGAACTCACAAATGCCCTGAATTTTTGGGTGCTCCCCACCTCCAATAGCCACCAAAGGCCTTGGGTTTCAGTGGTTATCACCTTCTATCTCCTCAGTGTGTAGGAAAAAGAACAGTCACAGTATTGTGATTAAATATCCTTTTTTGGAGAAGGAGAAAGGGTTCAAAATCTCCAGATTCCTGGTCCAGTACAGTAGGGAAGCACAGGACAGGCCCAGTGGTGTCAAAGTGCCAGATGCTGACAGCATTAAACCCTCTGCATATTTATCCTTTGCAACACACACATGCAAAGGGGAACACTGATTCTTTCCAGCTGGAAGCAGTAATGTTATCTCAGGCTGATATGAAAGTCACTGTGTTACAGGGCTCTCATGTGAGGTAAGAGATAATGTAAATTCCCTGATTTCTTATCCCGAGGCTGAAATAATTTCCTCTGAGAACAATACCCATATCACAATGAACCTTGCTATTAATGGTGAAATGTAGAGCAGTAGAGTTACATGCAAGGACTGACTCATACAAGGAAGAACACTGAAGGAGGTAACTTTGCACTGTTAATTTCTTTTCCCTCTACCCTGACCATCTGTGTATATTCTTCCCTGGTTTTGCACAGGGCAGTAGACTGTAGCACGTGAACAGTCTGTTTCAGCCTCATCAAACTTCAAACTTCATCCTTGCAAAAACTTCTCCTCTGCTGTCTGTGGTGCTGGGAATGCCTTCTACTGCTCCTGCTTAATTTTGCAGATTTTAATTCCCACTGGCAAGTTTGCTTGGTGCTGCTGAGCAGCACTCTTGGTTTTTTTCTAGCCTGCAGTAGGGCACCTGCAACGAAGTAGGGGTGGGGAAATTCCCAGGGTTTGCATTGGGAGAAATCGTTTAACAAATTATTTAATGAACTCCTGGGGGTGTGGCTTTGGCTTCTGAGCTGCTGCTGCGAGGTCTGTAGTGCTGGGACTAGGACTGAATATCAAGGACAACAAGATTAAAACTCTGTATGAGGTCTTGAGCTTTCTTTCCTGATTTGCTGTTTGAGCAGGGCTCCCTCTCCTCAGAGAGCAATCTGCTCCCTAGATTTTACCAGATGGATCTGGGAAAGATGGCTCCTACCATGCCTTTTGGATTTTGCTATTCTCTGGGCAACATGTGGATTTAAATTCATCAGAAGGCGTATGAGCTGCCCTGAGATGCCAAGGAACATGGCAGGTAGGTGATTGAATTTTGAGTTTTCAGCTGTGCTCTTTGCTTTAGGGCAATAACACAGCTTTGTCTCTGCATAAGGAGACATGCTCTGTAATTCCTTTGGTTCTGTTTTGAGACAGGAATGCCCAAATCCATAGAATCTGCATCCTATAGATGGAGACATGAAAGTGGACAAGTTGCTTGGCTTCTAGAGGAGGCAGTGACGTACCTGTGAGGCACACTGACCTAGGAGCAGGTTGGAGCACTTTGTAATATCCTGGAGGCAGCTTTCCTCTCCAAATCCCAAAGGTGTTTTTGCTGTAGCAGAGGATAAACTGGAATACAGGAAGGGCAGGATGTCCCAGATCACACTGAGTGACCACCTGGGAGCTGGGATGTGCTCTTGGGTGATCTTGGCTTTTAGACTTGCAGGCCTCTTGGGTGTTGCAGACTCAAAAAATGAACATATAACCATAAGCAAATATACAGATTTTCCAGGCTGCCAACTCTTCACTGTCCAATAAATGGTCCCAAGGGAACTTGTATTATTTCCAGGGTCTGGACTGGTGGAAGGGAAGAAGACTAAAATATGTGGCCTGGGCTGGTGTTGCCAAGTCTGGAGCATAGCAGAGCTGTCACTGCTGTTCCTCTTCTGAGTTATGTTCTTTGATGAAAGATGGATGGGGAAAGTTTGACAGCTTGAAGTTGATTTTGCTCTACTTGAGCATTTCCTCTTGCAGAAAGAAAGGCCTCATCCAGCTGCTGCAGGCAGCGCTGTTTGCTTGGCCTGTGGCAGGGCAGAGATGTGCAGAAAAGCAGTGATTTTAGCTGGCAGAAGGTGAATTAATCCCTTTGTGCTGGGGTTCAAACGACTGCAGCACTGTTTCCTCAGACCTGTGAATCTTTTGGTGAGATCCAGCCTCCTACAGAAACCAGGTGATAGAGTTCTAAAAACAAATAAATCTGAAGTTGGGGTGTCAGTCATTGGGATCTGCCTCCTCCTGTCTCAGGCTGTAGAGGCCTCTGCTTTGGAAAACTGAAATTATTTTCTCCTTGCTCTTTCCCATGGACAGCTGCTCCTGACTCACTTTGAGCTGGAAGTGCTTTCAATTATGGTCCCAAATGTGCAACCCCAACTCTCACAGAAATTGAAAAATTACTTCTAGGCCATTCTTGTGTGAGACAACACTACATTAGCAGTTTTTATCAGCTGGGGCTAGTCGTGGCAGGAATGCATTTGTATTTGGATTGTTCCTGTGTTAGTTGTTTGGGGTTCAGCTTTGTTGTGGCTACATGTATCACATCCAGTCATGGGACAGTGGTAAAACCAAGAGAACAACACATGCTCTGCACTAAACCTTGTCTGTACAGTTCAGAATACAACAAATAAATGAAGGAGGATGGGGCTGGTTGCAAATATTCCTCAGGAATTTCAAGGAGCACTCAGATTAGGCTATTGACTGTCATAGGCTCGAAGAAAAAGTTGAGAGATTGAATTTTTCCCCTTGTCAGAGTGAGCAGATTGGTGGAAATAGGAACAAGGCTAGGCTTGGAAATAAAATCACAGAATTGAGAGGGCAGGAGTGAGTCAGGATGGCACAACTGCTGGTGCTGGGCATGAGGAGAGAGCTGTGTCCTCACAGTCAGATGATGTGCCAAGCACGCAGGGTACAAATCTCCCCTGCTATAAACTCAGAGATAAACTTGTGCTTATGTTATGAGAATGGTTGCTTATATTATGTTACTGAGAAGAAAAACAACTGGAGTGATTGAAGAGGAAGAGGAAGTTCATTGTTTTTTCTGGAGCTCCTTGGCCCCCAGGGAGCCAGGGGCTCCGTGGGCTGTGCTGGGACCCCGCAGTGGTGCCTGGTGTCAGCACTTGGTGCCATCCCTGTGCCAGTTCTGGCCCTGGCCTTGAGTTGTGGGCTGTGGTTTCCATTTCTAGGGCAAGGGGCAGGGCCTGACGTGTGTGAACCCGTGGGTAGGCTGCCTCTGTGTCTGTGTGTCTGTCCATGAGTCCGTCTGACTGCACTGCAGGATGCTGCCTTGGCCTCCAGTGCAATAAACCCTTGTGGACTTGCTGGCTACTGTAGGGCAAATCTGCAACTGGGAGCAGCTTATCCCAAAGGGCACTGAGCCCCCTCTACACATCCCTGTGTCAGCTCATCTCAGGTTGTGTCCCTGCAGAACCAGAGAGGGTTTGGGGCTCTGTCTCTGTGTATTCTGCTCTCTGGGATGCTGTTGGGTGCTAACTCTGCCCTAGCAGTCAAACCCAGCTCCCTTGGACATGCACAGCGGGTGCACGAGTGTTTGGGAAAGGGTTCTGTTTCTCCTGAAAGGATATCAAAGCATTTGGTCAGAGGGTCACAACAGCAGATACAGTTTTCCTTTGGCACTCTTGGAGACAGTGTTCTAGGAAATGGTCTCCTTTTTAGAGGAAGCTGATTTCCAGCTTTTGGAAAAGCTTTGGAGCATTGCCACAGACGCTGGAGCTGCCAATGTGTGTTTTTTGCAACACAGTGATTGCTGCATTCCATTGAGTAATTTTCCAAGCTCTGCTACTGGCAACAGTACAAAACCAAGACTCAGCTATGGAAGAGAGGCGCTTTATTCACACTTGCTGTCTCCTCAGACAAGATTACTGTTTCAGGGTGATTCAGCCAATATCTGCAGCTCTAAAGAGGCTGCCAGTGAAACAGAGCACGAGCACAAATAATGCATGATCTTGTAGGGAGAGCAGCTTTTTGGAAGGCTTCAAAATAACTCTCCCACCATTTAAATAAATAAAAAAAAAATCATAAAAAAAGCTGCTTAATACTTGTGAAGGTGATTGGATCATCTTGCAGTGAATAAATGAGGGAATTTTGGGTGGCTGCACAGCTGCTGAGCCTGGCACAAGTTCCTGGCAGCAGGAGCTGCTCTGAGTGCCACAGCACAGGCCTGGGGGGCAGCTCCTGGGCTGGCCTTTGTTACTTAAGGTGATGTTCAAGATCACCTTAATTTGCTCCATGCACCCATTGAATTGTGCTGTCAGGCAGTTTTGCTGGAGGAAGTGTTATGGTATCAAGGTGATGCTGACTCATCCAGCACCCTGCGGATTTCTGGAGAGGGAGTCAGCCCAGCAGGGACATCAGACCATTTCTGTGTTCATCAGAAGGGAAGCTGGTGAGATGTTTGTGCCCTGGCACTGGGCTGTGGCCCTGCAGCCCTGAGAACTAATGAGGCTGAGGAGTCCAGACCTAAAGGGAGCCCACAAGGGAGATGGAGAGGGACCTTTTACAAGCACAAGCAGTGTCAGGGCAAGGGAGAATGGCTTTAGATGAGAGATTAGGAGGAAGTTGTTTTGCTCTGAGGGTGGGGAGGCCCTGGCACAGATTTCCCAGAGAGGCAGTGGCTGCTCCATCTCTGGAAATGCCCAAGGCCAGGCTGGATGGGATTCTGGACAACCTGGTCTTATGGAATGTGTCCCTAGGGTGTGGGATTAGATCTTTAACTACACCTCCAAGTTCCCTTCCAGCCCATTCTGTGAAGCTATGATTTACTTTGTGCCCAGATCAGGAGGGGATCCCTGAGCTGTGCTACCCCCTGGGACACTGAAGAGCTCCTCTAGCAGAGGAAGCTCACCCCTGTGGCTGCATCTCTGTTACTGACCACGGCCTTGGAGTCAAAGAAGTTTGGTCAAATGTTGGACTTCGTAATTTCGGAGGGCTTTTCCAACCTCAATGATTCCATGGTTCTAAGCAAAAGATCAAAACTGTCTGCAGTCCATCTATCCTTGGGGTTAAGAAGTTAATCTCTTCTCATTCCTGCCCTTGGTTTCTTTTCTGCCTCCAGGGCAGTTCCTGGAAGTGGAGAGTTCCTCATGAGGTGTCCACAGGAGCTTAGCACAGGGTCTTTGTGACTGCAGCGTCTCGGGTGGCTGTTGGTTCATCTTGCAGTAATTCACTGGTGCCAAAATGTCAGAGACGTGGTTTTTCACAGGAGCCTCTCTTCTCACTCTTCTGAGCAAAGCTGATTGTGTATGCTCAAATTTGTAGGATAACTTTTTAACTAAAGCCAGAAAACAGCTTTGGTTTTTATTGTGGCGCCTTGCAATGGCAATAAAGAGCATTTATGACCCTGCTGTCATAAATCAGGGTTATCCTTTTAATATTCTGGCTGTGCTTCACGTCATGCTTTATTATTTTAATGTAGCAGATTAACAGGAGAATTCCTCACCAATATGATAGCAGTTGTTCTGTAGATAAGTGAGATTTAGAGGCCAAAACCAGGAATGAAACACACTGAGACCAACAATCTAATGGGACAAAGTCTGTTAGTGCTGAGACTTGGGAAAGAGCCTTGTGATTAAATACTTTTAATTTTCCAGAACAAAAGATATATTTTAGCTGCTTGAAACAAAAAGGAAAAACACTTAATGTAATCATGCATCTAGCTAAAAAGACCTGAGGTTCTTCTATGTTCGTAGTATTTGATTTCATATCTTCTGTTTCATTTATCATATTGAGTTTCTGGGTAAAATTCTGGTTAAAGTTAACATTGGTATCCTGGGCTGATAATTCTGGCATCAACTAGAAGGGATTTTGTGGTGTCAGGATGAATCAAAATATAAGATTTCTTGGCCATAAGGGTAAGTTCATGTTGGAGATTCTCTCTCTTGGAACTCGAAATTAAGCCTTGCTCAGGAGTGGATTTTCTGAGATTATTGCAATATAAATACTGTTTAGTTACCAGGAAGGAGAAAGTCCTTACTGAAGACACTGATTATTAATATTTTTTTCTATTTATCACACACTTTATAGTCAAAGGATGCAGTGCAAACCCTTTAAAAACTAAGACTTTTCTAAGCAGTTTTTGGGTACAGAAGATCTTTGCCTGTTCCTGGTAATTCTAAATTAAGCAGCATATGCTACCCATGAATTTCTGCCCTATGCTTGCAGGAAGCAGATGTTTGAGGAATTTAGTTTCACTCAGAGTGAACACTGAAAATGAAAAAATCACATTGTAGCAGGTCCAGAGGAACTCAGCGCTGTGTCTCTGAGGAAGAGATGAATCTGAAACAACTCTTGTGTGGTATTACCAAATCCTGTTCCAGAATAACCCTTTCTGTGGAAAATGAATCAAGACAAAAGAAAAATTAAAATTTTTGAGTCATATTCCCAGAATATTGATATCTTTAGTGCTGCCAGCTTGCACTAGAGCAGCTGCTATTTGGGTTGGCTGGGTTTGAGTGAAGGGTTAAGTCCTGTTAGCAATTCCTCAAACCAAACCATCTGCAGTATCTAGGGGACAGGGTGACTGCCAGGTACTTCTAAGCAGGCTCCTGGGAAGTTTTGGGGAGTGTGATTGTTTTGGGGTTTTTTTTTTTGCATTTTTCCAAGTGCAATTCCAGCAGTTACAGCGCCATGGACTTACCTTGTTTGCATTGTTTACGACTCTGCATTCCAAAAGTGAAAGTGGATTGAGTTCATATAAAAGCTTGGATTAGCCAGTGAAAAGCCTTTTGCTCTGAGATCCACTGGTCTGCATTTCCTCTGGAAGAGAAACAGAATGAATTGGGGTTTGGAAAGGCTGCACAGGCACCTGGAGAAGGGAAGGGAAGAGGCATAAAGGCTTCCTTGGACACAAACAGCTCCTGAGGTACTGTCTTCTTCTTTAGAGAGTCCTGTCCTCTATTCTGTTCTCTTACAAATTCTGGCTTTGTTGTTTTGAAGCAGACATTCAGAAACAGGCACTGAAGTGTCTGTGGCAGGAGGGACATTGTAAGGTGCTGACAGAACGTGTGTTACTGGTGCTGCTGATCTCTGTTCCTAAATAACACCACAGCTGTAGCCCAGACTGCAACTTCCAGAGAGCTCTGTGTGAGCTCACTCTGATTGTGTGAATGCAAAAACCCAGCTGCTTCCTGGAGGTGCATTTACATTAAAGTGTGAGTGACATCAAAAATAATAGAATGAATGTATTAACAGCATTTTCTTGTTAATGTAATTCCTGAATAACTTTTCTCATATCCATTAACCTTCTTTATTTCCCCTCATAGCTCCTTAGCATGTCTTGCTAATATCTTCTGTTTCAAAAACCATCTTGTCATGTTTGCAAATAAGGGAGAGTTTGTCAGAAGGGTTGCAGGAGAAATCCCTGCAGCTCTTCTCCTTTCCAAGGAGAAGCTGCACCCAAGCTGGAGCTGGCTGTGATTTCCCCAGGTCCAAGCTGACTAATGAACAATACAGCCTGGCAGCTCTAGGTTCAGAATGAAACAAAGCACAACCAAAATACAACACATTATTAACTCAGGACAGTGATTTTAAAATAGAAGAAGTCAAACCAGTGAAACACTTAATTCTACTGAATGTACTGTAGGCAGTAAAAAAAATGTTACCAATGTTTTATAATGGTTGCTGTGGAAATTTTTTTTCAGAATAGATGGAGGAAAACCAAAGTGTGCTTTACCTTTAGGATTTTTTTGCAGAGATTTCTCAGCTCAACCACAATGTCCTGCTGGTTGCTCTCTCTGTGATGGTCTGCTGCTGACTTGGATATAAACTGCAGTACTACAGTCACTCAGGAAAGAGCTGCTTTATTCCCTCACGTTACTTTGTTTTGTTTAGGCTTTTTTTTTTTTATTGCAAAGGCTTGTTGAGAGTGGTATACAGCAGACCCACGAGGGCAAACTGATAAAGAAAGTGATACCAAAATTATCTTATGTAAATACTTCTCCTTTTCTGGGAAAGAGCTTAAGAGTAGGAAATAAAATCTGTAGTATACTCTGAAGTTCCTTAAGTTTTTTTTTCTGCTGCTGACTTACTTCCTTCAGTAATATTTTTTTCTCCAAACTGACTGAAACTTAAGCCTTCTCCACGAGACCTTGAGGGTGACAGATAAATCTTTTAGAGATTGTGATGTCTTGTTCCACCAAGCTGGTTCTGACCACAAAACCCACAGACTAAAATGCTCCTAAAGCTGCAGAGCCCGGGGCATGTGGCTGGAGGAGGGAAAAGGGGTGAAAAATGCAGTGTTTACAGCTGGAAAACAGCCCTGGATTTTGTGTGTCCTTGACTGTGGCTGGTTGGAGAGGGGAGGACATGTGAGCCCTGGGGCAGCAGCTCTGCTCTGCTGGCTCCTGGGGGGGTGTGGGGGGGACTCTGCTTTGGTCACTTTGGGGGTCCCCACTGAACCTGTGCCAGAAAGCCTGAGGACACACACTGGAAAGGCGGTGAGCTGGTTTGACTTGTGCTGGGGTAGGAGAAAGGGTGGGTCAGAGTATTCTGGTCATAAGATTGAGAGAGAGAACCTTTGCTCTGCTGCAAACAATTCCGTTAAAGACTGAATTTCCTTCTTCTCTTGGTAAACACTGCAGTTAATATTAAATGTTTTTATGATGCTACGGGGAGAGGGAAAGCCTGAGAGTTTCAGGTAGTGATGTTTTGGAAAGAAATACCTAGTTATTGTTTGTTCATTTGACTTGAACAGATATTTCCTATCAGAGCTCCTAAATCAAAACTAGAATTCAATTTGACAATAAGTATCAGGCCACGTGAAACATTCATTCAGCATAATCCATCTTCTTTAATTTTCTGGTGTGTTTTGGAAGTGACAGCAAGTGAAGCTGTCATTTGCTGCTCCCACTGAGCAGGGCCACTGCCTGGAGGACGTGGGCATGGAGCCTCCTGCCCAACAAGCTCAGGAGGGATTTCCCTCTCCCTGCAGAAGGATCTCCTGTCTCTACTGCTGTGCCTGGCCCAGGGGTGCACAGGGCTGTGAGTCTGGCCCTTGCAGAGTGCAGCAGCAGCTGAGCAGTGTGAGGGTTCCTCTGACCAGGGCTGGAAGCAGCTGTTGGTTTGTGAGCTGTAATCTTTTTGTCTGGACAAAGAGAACAGAGACACTGGGTGCTGAGTGCTGGTTTTGATTCCCAGCAGGGAGAAGACTGAGGGAGGAGGCTGCTGAGCCTGCCCTGGCGCTGTGGAGGATCTGGGACAGCTCCAGCCCTGCTGGAGCTGAGCCCCTCTGGCAGCCCCATGAACTCTCCCCACCTCCTGCCCTTGGGTTTCCTGCTCCTGGCTCTTGCTGCTTCCTGTCCAAGTGAGTGACTGCTTGACCTCAGTGCTTTTCCCTGCACTTCCATAGCTCAAAACTTCTGAACTATTAGGAAAGAATTCAGCTGTGCCCTTTTGAAACCAAGACCATAAAACCTGTCAGGTGAGAAATTAAGGAGGTGAAGGTTGATGTGTTTGACCCGTCACAATCGCCTCTTTTGGGAGGCGTGACTGTTTGGGTCTGTCTGATGTCAGATGAGGTGAGTCCTCTCCCAAAGAACTGACTCTTTGCCAGGAGAGTCTGAGGGGAGGAAAGCTGGGACACTGCACCCAGAGTGGGCAGGCTGGCAGCTCAGCTCTGAACTTCAGTGGTCTTGGGGTCTGGCGGTGTGCTGGAGGGACACCTGGTGGGATTGTGCCAAGGAGTTTGGGAAGGAAAGAGGACAAGAAGAGATGAGCCCAGCAGGAGAAACATCTTTCCACTCACTTCCCAAGCTGCCAGCTTCCCAGTTACAAAAACAGTGGAAGCAGTGGGGGAATTATCCTGGGAACTGGCCCCAATATTGTATAAAATTTGCCCATTGGCAGGCAAGGTTTCTGAAGCCATAACTGAACTTGTCTACCAAAACCCATCCTATTCTCCAACACTAAACCTCTGGGTAGAAAATTGGTAGAAAATCCTTTTTTCTCTGTTTTCTGATTTAGATATTGCCTCGTCCACTGTTGAAGAGACAGAAGGCTCTTCCTCTGACAACACAAATGTGGCAGTCTTCCTCTGTAAGGAGTCTAAGCGCTGCGCATGCAATCCTAGAAAAATTGATTTTACAAACTTCACAAAAATCGCTGAAGCTCAAACCAAGACGCTTCCAGGTGTAAGAATTGAGATGGTGACCAACAAAACACACGTCACTGTTTGCTTTGAGCCAGCAAATTCCTGTCTTGAAGGAATTTATGGTGTCTTCTGGCAGAAGGGTGGGGGATCAGGACTCTCGTGTGGCATCCTGAATTCTGGAGGTATGCTGTGATGAGAACCTGCTTATTAACTGATATAAGACGTATTTCTGGGTAACTAAACTGTTCTCTATTTGGGCAGACAGCAAGGCTTAAAGAATGCATAAACTGGAATGAATGGGTTTCTTCTGTGAAAAAAAGTCATAAAGTAAATCACAAAAGTAAATTCAGCTCATTCAAGCTAAACACTGCTTGAAACTACCCTAGGAGAAATTCAGATAAACACGTGGGTTTTTAGTGGGTTTTATTGGCAACANAAAACTACCCTAAGAGAAATTCAGATAAACACGTGTTACTCTGATATATAATATGTTTTTATTTTAGTGGGTTTTATTGGCAACAGGAATTTCCTGGTGAAATTCTGTGCCATGTTGCAGTGTGTGAAACCTGCTCCAGCCAGAGCACACCCAGACCCAGGTCCAGCCTCCAGAGCTGCTCTGTGCTGCTCTTCTGTCAAATTCAATAAACACCCGGGAGTATCATCCTGGCTTCTTCACAAAACCACCAAAATCAGGAATTCAAACACCTGTCCTTGCATGAAGAGAGCAGCTCCACGAGGGCAAAACTTCATCGTGGTGGCTCCTTGAGAGGGGAAGGGGTGGGTGTATAGGTGAAGGTCAGAGGGAATTTTCCAGATTCTCTTAGAAGAAGAATAAGCTCTATAATGGCACAGTGGCATGCAGGGTTGGTAGGAGATGCCCTCCAGGGTCTTAGAGATTTACTCAGCTGCTGGACTTGCTTGTTCCACTTCTTTGGTTCCTGTGGGTAAAAGGCAGCTGCAAAATTTTGGAATAGATTTTTATCGCATAAAGGTAATGATAAGCTTTTAACAGATGTTTTGTTATTCTTAATTTCATGTGAAAACTTTCTTACCTTCTTGAAATATTTCCATTCTTGATTCTCAGAACGACTAACCAGCTTTAGTGAGAAGAAATTCTGGTGACAATGGTTGTTTTGGAATGTTGGGGAATGAAACATCTCCAACTGGTAGCAACCATAACAATCTCCAACATTTTGTGCAACATGATCCACTTTTTAAATCTATTAACCTTTTCAAGATCTTTAGCCCTTCACTGAAGACCTTCTACATGGTCCATATTTATAATCAAAACTTTTTTTACCTTTCATCTTTCTCAGAAAATGGAAGAGAGAACATCAGTACTAAGGAGATGAGTGTTTGCTGCGAAGCAGAGACAGATATCTGGAAACACAACCCTACCCTGAAGTGCTACACTCAGAAGTCATGTCTAAAACCTGCCACACTGCTAGCAGACATTCCTGGTGAGGGAATTCTAGGTTAACTTCTTCTCCTGTTTGTTTGCCTCTTGCTTTGAGAGGGGTTTGTCCAGGCAGCTTGATGTGAACAGAGTTTTACATGGGCAGGGTGATGTCCTGTACATTCATAACTTGAATCCACACATACTGCAGCCACCCAGAGACTTTGCCTTGGCAAATGTGCCCAGACATGGACAGAGATGTCCACAGGCTCAGGTTCCTGAAATAGGTAATGACACACACAGGGATGCTGAGGGAAAGGGGGTGCAACGAGTTCCCAAGAACTGACCTTATCTGTAAGTGCTAAATGAGACTTTGCCTCCAGACCAAGAGCATATTTGTCAACTAAAGGTGGCATTCATATATTCGAATTTTTTTCATGGTCGAAACCCCTGTCATCTTCCTTAGGTCATGGACAAAAAGGTTTTTAAAAACCAGTAAAAGCGGATTTCCTTATTTGAACACTTCATCAACGATGGGTCTCACACCACTAATTGTTTGTTATTTCAGACAAACTGATGTTCAAAGGTGTCTATTGTGGTGGGGTGACAAGAATTTGCTTTGTTGATAATGCCAGGTACCTTCTGTAAGACAGGATGAGCCAGAGGCTCTTTGTTCCCTCATTCCTCAGTTCCTTCCCTCTATCAGATGGGTCCAGTTCCTTTGTGTGGTGCTTACGAGGCAGCTCATGGCTTGGCACTCCTTGCTTCACTTGCTCTCTTTTCTTCTACTCTGCAGATGATCTCCCCAGCAAAAGGAGCAGCACTGGCATCTGGTTTGCATTCCTGGTTGCTGTGGTTTGTGCAGGATGTGCCGCCGTGTATTTCCTGTGGCTGCGGCGTTGCCGAGGTACAGTCTGACAAATCGTGTGTTGGGTCCCACACCTGGAAGGGGAAAAGGCATGAAGGGTTTGCTGTCGGAGTCTGGGATGCAGAGAATATTTCTCTGCATGTTTTAAAGTCTCCAAACCCTCTGACAAATCCTGCTTTTAACCTTTGTCCATGGAAAGGGCTTCCTCGGCTTTGGGATGGGTCAGAATTTTCAAGAATGTAAATTAGATAGTAGCATAATATGTAATTGATCACAGGGTGAAAAATGTAGATTTTTGAGAAGTTAGAATGGTAAGTAGATGAAGACAAGATGAAGGATCCTTGTGGTTTTTAGGCTTTTCCCTCCTTCTTCATCTACTCCATATTCTGCAGTGTTTGGGACACTAAATGATTGGTTAGAATTTGCCACAGCGCAATGTTATGTTGAATAGAAGTTTAGTCAGTAATTGGTAGAAAAGTAGAAATAATGCACGTTTTGGGTGATAATTGGGTGAATTATCTTTAAGAGAACCTTGGTTCTGTGTGTTGGAGGCTCTTTGGTGCCTTTCTCCTTCACGCCAGGCTGAAATTGCTGATAAGGAAAGAATAAACAACCAGGAGAATGAGATTAACTGAGAGTCCAGTTCATTTTTTACTTAACCAGGACTTAAAGGACAAGCCTTCCCTACCAGGGAAGAGTCATGTGGGAGTAACAGAACTCTTACAGTTTTCCTCCTGGATCTCATCCCCATTGTGTTCATGCAGTTCTTAATGATCTGCACTGGGCTGACAGCTGGAATTAACTCTCCTCCCATGGCTGCCGTGGCTGTGCCCATCCGGTGGCTTTGTTACGAAAAAATAAACACAGAAGGAATTTCCTCACTGCTTCCTCCTGAAACAAGGAGGAAGCACTGGCAGGGCCAAGAAATCACAAGGCTCAGCCTTGCCTCCATGGGATCCTGTTCCTTGGAGCAGTGGCAGGCTGCAGCATTGCTGAGCAGCTTTCCTGGCAGAGCTGTGTCCCAGGCAGGACACTGATGGACACCCAAGGCTGACAGGGCCTCCAGGAGAGTGGTTCCCTCTCTCAGCCCTGCCCACTACAGGGCCAGCTTTAATTTGAGTATCTCCCTAAATGCATCCAAGAGGGAGGTTTGTTTTGCAAACCAATGTACATGGAGAGAGGTGGGATGGGCTCTGTGAGGACTTTTACAGACACTTCTGAACCTGCCACATGACTTTCCTCCTCCATCCTTGCCCACTTGGCTCCAGTGACTTTGACTCCTTGTGCATGCCTGAGGGTGAGACTCCTCTCAGTTACTGAACCAGTCTAGAAACTCATTGCTTCTTTCTGAGAGTCAAAGGATTAAATTTCCAAGTCTGAATTTGTTTCAGGAGGAGTTGCACAACTGCTTGCGAAGCCCAGCAGAGGCAGCACAAAATTAGTCTCACTGTTGTTGTTATTATATCAACAGATTAATGGATATATTGGCGTGAGGGGTAAAACATTTACCAGTGGTGGCTGCCCTGAGTCCTGCCCTGGGGTGCAATGTCCAGTGATGTCTCAGATCTGTCCTAGAGTCCCTCTAAGGCAGAGATTGACGGGTCACAGCACGAGGGCAGGGTCACAGCAGAGCACTGAACCCACGTTCATGGCTCTGAAGCTGCTCCCTTTGTGGAGCAAGGGGTGGCTCAGTAGCAGATGGGAGAGGGGAGGTTCCTGGAGGACTTCACAAATACAGCATTTTGGTTATAATTCTGACTGGAATCTACCAGTTTCCTGAGTGGCCTCACAAACTTTTATTTTAATTTTTTTTTTCAATTTTGCAGCTTTTAGGCAAGGCAAACAGTTTTCTGAAAAAGAAAACCTCACAGAAGTTTTATAACCATCAACAAGGGAGAAAACCTCTCTGCCAGTAGCATCCTCCTCCATCTCAAGATATACAGGAACGAGCTGTACACAAACTGATTTTCCATGAGATCTCCTACTCTTGTATTCACAAACAGTCCTGTTTTCACAATCCTGTTTGCACAAATGTACCTTCAGCACATCCACACCTTCCCTGAGCACCGTGACTCTTGTCCAGCTCCAGGCCTTTGTGAGCAGCACCAGGAGCCCCTGGTGTGAGGCTGGCTCAGAGCACAGGCTGAATTCAGCTGAATTCTCTCTGTGACTGAAAGTGTGACCTGCTCTGAAGTGCCTCCCATGATGGCATTATGATATCAAAATATCATCTTATTTTATCTCATGGAATAAAAAAACAATACTAAGAGGCTTGACTCACCAAAAACCATAATATGATAGCTGTTACTTCATTTGATATATAATAA
Source organism: Thryothorus ludovicianus (assembly GCA_013397245.1). Lineage (NCBI taxonomy): Eukaryota > Metazoa > Chordata > Aves > Passeriformes > Certhiidae > Thryothorus > Thryothorus ludovicianus. Next base: position 128,896 of record VZTB01009917.1, read on the forward strand.
TCACAATAAAACTTTATTTTAAGCACTGGCTGTTCATTGTGTGGTGGTGCATCCTCTCTTTTCCAGGCCTGATCTGAGAAATGCTCGTGTGGCCTCGGCCTTGCTGAGCAGCCCCTGGCTCAGCCCCTCTGGAGTTTATCAGAGATAAACACCCTCTGCTCCCAGGCACTGCTGCTGCCCAACGAGCTCCTGGTTTCTTTAGGAGCAGCCTTGGGAATGATTTTTCATGTCTGAATGGCACAACAAGTCTCACACCTCCAAGGAACTCGTGCTGGTCTGAAGTGGGGCCAGGATGAAACATCTCTCGTGATCCTGTAAACAGCAGTGGAAAATGAGCCCCTGGAGCTCTGCTGGACCAGTGAAGATGCAAAAAGCTCTGACAGCATCAGCACAGGTGAAACTTCCAGTTTGTGTGAGGAGATCCCTGAGATGGGTGCTGGAGTGCAACAGTGCCTGCACAGGGCTCCCTCCTTGTTCTGCAAAAGCAGGGGTTCAGCTCACAAAGAGGGAGAGCAGGGCATTGCCTTTCCCCAGTTTCTGGCTGTTCCTTGAGAGCACTTGCAGTGAAGAGCCAGGATCAGGAGGGGATGTCCCAGAGAAAAAGGGTAGGTGTGGATTGATGGGGGGCAAAGGGCTGTTGTCTCCTGCACGGGGTGCTGAGGCACCTTGGACTGGGGTGCTGTGACTCCTGTCACTGTCACAGCCCTCTGTGCCTGCTGTGGCAGGGGAGTGGCACCGGTGTGTCCTCCCTTGCCTGCCTGTCAGAGGATATCTGGCGCCATGTGCTCAGAGATATCAGCTGGGCTTCTGCTGGTTCCTTTATGAACTGACTGACCTGAAACCTGCCCTGTCAGACACGTTTTCCTCCTCTAACAGCAAGCTGATTTTCCAGGAGGAATCCCAGGTTGTTTCAGATGGCAGGGAAGGGTGCAGTGCATGGTGGGTCAGCTCAGGGTGAGCTCTGCAGCCCAGCCCTGCAGCAGCCCGTGAGATATCTGCTCCCACAGGCTGCTTTCAGTCCCTGTGAATCCTGATTCTTTGTGGCTGGCACGGGTTTGTTTGGAACAGAAGCTCCCTGTGAAGTCCCTGTTAAAAAGAGTGTGCTGAGAGCCAGGGTGGAAGAGAGAGGCGTGGTGGAAGGGTGAGCTGTGAGCTGGGAGGAAGCATCAGATGCTCTCAGATCCAGCTGCAGTTTACGGCAGCCTGGGCTGGGACTGGCTGGGGGACAGCTTGGGTGACAAAAGCCCCCAGGTTGTTCTGTGTGCCAAAGGCAGGGGCCAAGTCAAGGCAAAGATCTTACAGCTCTGTGGGGAGTTCTGGAGTTGTAGGAAGAGGGGAAAGGAGAGGGTCAGGCACTCTCCACGTCACTTCCCTGTTGTACCCATGTGCTGCATTTGCTGAGAGTTAAAATCTGCTTTGATAGCTTGATTTGCCTTATGCCACCCCAAAAAGCCCCACCCAAAAGAAGAAAGAAGACAGCAGCAGATCTTACCCTTGTCTGTACCCTGTGCTTACAGACCCTGAACTCACAACATACCCTGGGAGCCTTTGAATGGCCAGGTAGTGCCAGTCTGGGGAGCAGATCTCAAATCCAGTCACTTCACATTGCTGTTGCAGTACCTAGGGGAACGTGGTGACTGCCCAGGTACCTCCAAGAAGTTTCCTGGGAAGTTTTTGGGAGTCTGATTGGTTTTTTCCCATGTTTTACCCGCTCCAGTGTACCACATGTCAGCAGGGACTTGCCCTGTGAAGAGCAAATTTGAACCTCCCTTTTCTCAGGTGTCTTCAGAGGCGAGGTAGGTGCTACCCACAAATAAATTTATACTGCTGCCCTGGGGACTGGGGGCTGCTCAGCTGCAGGAAACCAAGGGTGGTTTAAGTGTGAAGAAACTCAAGGTGCTCCTCCCAAGGAGATGGCTCTTCCCCCTCTATCAAAATCATTGTGATACAGAGGCAAAATCAAAACTCTGCTGACTTCATTCAGTAGAGAGCTGGCAGGCAACAGCCCAGCCTGGGGTTTATGGCTCTGTCCTCAGGACTTTAACTCGGTCAGACTGAGGGAGCAGCTAAAAAACCTTTGAAAATGCTGTGGGTGCTGTGTCTCCCAAATGCATCCCTCTTTCTTCTGCTCCTCCCATGCTTCCCTGCCCAACATGGTACGTACAACATCGATGCTCTTATATTTTTTACATTTCAATATTTTCTTTCCTTTTTTCAAACCTTTTCTAAGCTATGTTTGTCTTAGGCATGCAATGCTCTCTATTTAATTTTTTTTTCCTTGCTTCTGATGTAGCTTCTGTCAGGTGTTTCCCGTTTGATCTCTCTGTTCCTCGCTATTCATTGCACAAGTTTAGTTTCTTTGGATATCGGGGTCATTGGAGAACTCCAGGGATCTCATTATATATTTGTATGCCTTTGTTTGTTAAAATAGATTTGGCTTACACCTTCTGCAGCCCTCTTCCTAAATCTGAAAATCTGTATTATCCAGTTCCCTGATGCTATTAAACGCTACTTTAAAAAGACAAGTGTGTTTTCTTCCATTTTCTGCCACTTTTTCTTACTTTTGAATTCCTGATTTAGATCTGAAACCAATTATCAGAGTAATTTTAGTGAAGTTTGTATTTTGAGAGGTAACGAGATTTTCCTGGGGATCTACAGAGAGAGCTACATTTTCTGTGTAAATGACAGAAGCCACTTTTTTGCCAAGGCCTTTGAAGCTTGGGAAGGTGCTGAGTTGCTCAGGTCAATGGGCATGAAAGGCACCACAGGTGCCAGGGCAGCCAAGAAATGACAAATCCAGCACAGGGAGACTGAGGGCCAGTCTTACAGAGTGGTTCAGTTGGTGGAGGAGCTGGTTTTGAAAAGTACTTTGATCTGAACAGACCAAGAGGAACTCTGATATTAGAATTTCAATTGCATTTCTTATTTTTAGGTGCAGGAAATGAACAGCCAACAGTCGTTATCGTTGCTTGGGAAGGAGACTCCATCACCATTACTTGCCCAATGAATGATTCACAAAATCAAGTGGGGATGTACTTGAGAGATATCAGGCAGAATCTCAATGTGCTCTATTATTCCAAGGAGAAACCTCGAGCAATCAATCCTGCATTTGTTAATCGCACTGAGTTTTCAAAGGAAGGGGAGAATCTCAGGATAACCCTGCACAGGTTACAGGAATCTGATTCCAAAATCTACCAGTGCTCTGAGATTGTTAAAATCAATGGCCTTCCCAAAGAGCTGTGTGGGAACACAACCATAGTAGTGGTCAAAGGTATTGCATTTCCACCTCTTATGTCATGAATTAGTAAATACAGATCTGTGTTTTAAATCAAAGGTTGGAAGGAGACAATGGGAGGGTGAGCCTGACAGATTTGAAGGAATGTGTGGGTTTGCTCCCTGAAACAATGAAGAAAACTCATGAGATAGTATAGTACCAAAAAAACCCCAAAATGTCCTAGAAGATTAATTTTTGACTCATTAATTCCAGCTACAGATTTTCACATGAGTCATTCTCACAAAGGTTGCTGCAGCAGGCTGGAAAGAGTGAGGCCCCACAGCTCTTTCCAAAACAACCTGTCAAACCTTTTTAAACAACTAGCAGAGCAAGGAGGGGGTTTTTTGGTAGCAGTTGTTTTTGCAAATCTCTTTTGTTTTTACTAATTCATCTTAAATGACAAATTGGTAATAAGTGGGAAGCTGGTGTTAGGCAGGGGCTGCAAGCTGGGCATGAGTGGGTAAAGGGTATTTTTCTTTTGTTAGTGAGGAGTTGCTGAATGGGCAGGAGTGTTTCTTTTGGCAAGTGTTTCTGGTTGGGGGAATAATTTTTCTGTCTTTATTTTTTTTTTCCATTAGAATTTAGCGTAGGGTTGTGTCTACATTATTCTTTGGCTGTTTATTCCTCCATGTACCTGTCCTTCCAATGAGACCTTCTAAGCTGAAACATCTTTCCCAAAGCTGACAGGGTTTTCTTCCTTTCCTGTCCCTGAGGCATGTGAAATTTAATTGATTTTTGATCAACAATAGTAATTTATATCCATGAAGGATTATAATTTCTTTCCTTGGGCTTCTCCTTTCAAACTTCTTGGCTGTGTTTTCTCAAATGAATCACATCTTGTTTATTGTGTATTTTCTCTCCAAATTATTTTATTAAATTGCTTTATATCTGTGTTTGATTCTGATCTTCTTCTCTGGAATGCTTACAACATGATAAATTGTTTATACTCTTTAAGTTGTTTAATACTCTTTACAAACATGATAAATTCTCTCCTCACTCCCTTATCCACTTTAACTATAAAGTTAAAAGGAGCAAGTCCTGTCCTCAGAGGAACTCAGTGGAATGTCTTCCAGGCTGGACAGTGAGTTATTAACAGCCCCTCCATCCTCATAGACCATTTTCAACACTGATGGGACACACTCTGTGTGATTTGACCCGACCAATAGCCCCCAGATCCCTCTGTGGCTGCATCCCACTTGAAAAAGCAGCCAATGATGCATGGCTCCAGGATGTGCTGAGCATGCTGTATTCCCTTAGAGGAGGTCGGTATTTACAATTTTTTAGGTAGATGCAGACCTTTTACAAACAGCTAAAGCTGTTGGTCAGCCCTGCTTTCAGATCCTGAGGCAGGAAGATATGCCAGAGCGTATTAAAATATATCTTTCTACTCAAAACCTGTGTAAAACATGTTTAAAATTTCATTTAATCTACATTTCTATGTTCTGTTCTTTCTGTCTGTGCTGTGCCCGTGCTCCCCAGTTAAAATGCACTGTGATAACCACTAATCTCTCTGTTTTTAGCTAAATCCAGCAGGGGTCTGGAGCAGTCCCCACTCTTTGCCAACCCTGAGCGAGGTCAGTCTGTCAGCATCACCTGTGTGTTGAAAAGCTCACCTCAACACGACGAGTTCTACTTGCTCAGGACTCACATGCAGCCTGGCAAAGTTCTGTCTGTGTCAGATCTGAACGTGTCAGATGTTTCTCCTGCCTTTGGGAACCGCTCGGAGTACTCAAGGGAAGGAAACAGGATTGTGGTAACTCTGCAGAACCTACAGGAAGAGGACAGTGATAACTACATGTGTGTGCAGGTGATGAAATCCTCCCAGCTCTCAGCCACTGGCACCATGGTGCTGGTTAAAGGTACCACCCTTTTGCATGTTTAATCATAAATATCTATGGTTTTGTTGTGGACAGAAAGCTTTTGGAACTTTAGTCAGGACAGGCAAATCTAGGAAAGTTTGGAGAGTGGGCTCAGGCTCCTTCGTGCCTGAGCTCAGACACAGAAACAGACTCTGTGTTTCCACCTGCCTCCTACAACCAGAGGGGAATTCAGACCTTGCCATAATCCTGCAGCTTAGAAAAAGAGAAAAAGGTCAAAACAAGGTAACAAACACTTCGCTGTGTGCAATCTGTCAGTTTTAGGAGATGAATAAATACTTTCAGCACCAATGCTTTGACCTTAGCGTGGCATAAACTGCTTTTAGAAACCATTCCCTCCAGCAAGCCTTGTGTTTAAAAATAAATCACACTGGGTAGCACAAGACAAGTCCTCAGGCATTTGCTTCAAGCACCACAGACCACAGCAGAGAAGTTCTCACACACCTTTGTTACAAACTGAGCACTCTGTGAGCGTGTGCTGCATAGGGGGAGTTTGATTTTCCTGTGTTCCAAAGAGGGGGGTGTGATTTTTGTGTGCTACAAGGATGAGTTTTTATTTTTCTGTGCTGCATAGATGAGTTTTTAAATTTTTCACCAGCAGGACGGTGCTGTACCCATTTGCTAAGCTGAAGTCAGAAACAGCAAGAGAGGGCTTGATTTTGGTCTTAGTGTTGCAATTTAACCAACCCTGTGCATTGGGCTTTGCTAGGGCTCTTATAAAATAAGGTTTACGAAGGCCCCAAGAGTCAGAAAAGATTTTCCTGCAGTCTGCAAAGGCAACTGTGCTCCTGTTCTGTGCCACCACCCACGACTGGGGCAACAACTCAGTAAAGTGAGGTGGGGGAAATGACAGTAGCTCAACAAAGCAGGGGTTTAATTATTAATAAGTGTGTTATTCACATATGGATTAATTGAGGTTTTAGAGAGTTGAAACCCTTTCCACCAGTGCATTTCATACCACAGCATCCTCTTGCTCCTGTCTGTACCTCTGTTTTTTTCCTTCCCCTCTCCCGAATTTGCCCCAAACCAAGACAACCTCTCACCAGCCTGGCTCTTGGATAATTCAGAGCCCTCAGGGTTGCAGCAACACTGCAGGAAAACATTTTCTGCTCCCTTTAGGAGTGTGTGGTCCTGTCAGAGGTGTGGAAGCTGCCTTTGGGCAGTGCTCCTTGCTCACCCACCCGCAGCCACCCCAGCCTCTGGGAAATTCCAGAGTATTAATGGCAGGACAAACGTGGCTCTGTAGCTGTTGACACCTGAATTTTTTGGTTAACCTGCGCAATTACTTTTTTCAGAATAGAAATAAAATCCTGTCTGTCCGTATTTGTAATGACAGTGCTGTGATTTTAAACTTGCAGAAGTGGAGCAGGCGTGTGAGAAGATCTCCTGGCGTTTTTATGTCCTTGCCACGCTGGTGGCTCTGCTGCTCTGTGCCCTGGTGTGCTGCGCCCTGTGCCGTGTGGATGTGAGTACACTGTCACCACAGCAAAATTGGGGCAGGCTGGAGCAAACTGGGCTTATTTTTAAATAAAGAAAGAGTAAACTAAACATCTGATAAACCTAAGAAATTGTGGCTTTCCCTATTGCTCTCCTACTTGCCCTTGTTTAATATCTCCCAGCTGTAAACTCTTGGCAGGCAACAGAGGGTCTTGTATTTCTGTATTTCCTTTGTAAATGAGATATTTTTTGTCTTTTGATGACAAACCTCGAGTGAGCTGTGTGGTTGACACAGCCATGTCTTGTGTGTGTATCCCTGAACAAAGCCCCTCACTGTTCTGCTTTGCTTGCATTTTAAAATTTTTTTTTTGTGAATTGGGACTGGAGCTGTACACAGCAAGCTTGTAAGAGATGTAAGAGAATTCTTGGAGGGAGACACAAGGGCAAAAAACTCATAAAATAGCCTGATGTCTGGAAGCAGTGCTGAGAGAAAAAAATTTACCACTTTACAGGAAAAAAAAGGTCAAATTTTTTCCTTCACCAGCCTTATTTCTGTAGATATACTGCAGATAGTGCCAAGAAATTGTCTTTGATAGATCCTTCTGCTCCATAAAGATTACTGAAAATAAAATGTGTCATTCATATTTTAAATACAATATTTAATTAAATATTAATTAATTAATTAAATTTAATATTTAAATTACGTTTTAAATAAAATGTCTCATCCCTCCAAATGTGGATCCAGCACTGCTGAAATCCAACATGCTAAATAACCCTTAGTGTAACATCATTTTGTCAAAGCCCAGTGGGACCTGGTGTCCTGAGTTACCAGTCACAGTCTAAGAATGAGCCTTATTTATTGTTATTGTCATTTATTATTTATGTCAAATCTGACTCTTGAAGGAACTTTTCGTAAAAATTGCATCAGGCTCATAAAAGAAAGTTAAATAAATGAGCTGATGATTTCCACTTGGTCCTCTCAGACCTCTCTGGGTCGTGAGAGGAATTTTAAAATTCATGTTTCCTCTTCCAAGAGATGATGTAGATGGACTCCTAAGATGGAAAACGACTCCTTGGTTGGGCTCTTTCCAGACTCTGTTTTGAATGGCTGTTCTCCTTGTTTGGCAGGTGAAGAAATATTTCAAGAAGAAGAAAAAGATTGATGTGGTTTATGAAGACATGACCTGCAACTCCAGACGGAGCACGATGGTCAGAAGCAACACCTATTCCACAGGTGAATAAACTTCTGCCAGCTGGGACCATCTGTGCCTCAACCACTCCCTGACAGGCAGCTCTGAGGGCTTTACCCACCTGAACTGAAATTGCTATCCCCTGCCTTCTGCAGTGGGAAGAAAAACATCAACTCCAAGGCTGTTTCTACTTTTCTGGTTGTTTTTTATTTGTGGTTTTTTGTGGGTTTTTTTGGTAATGTACAGAAAATGTAGTGAAATGCAGGTATGCAGTGTATGCAGTTCAGTGTGAGAAAGCAGCATTTTGGGGCTAAATGCAGCATTATGGGCTTGTTTTTTTTGCTAAATAACCCTTTCTGGTAAAGTGGGATGGATGGGGAGGTCTGAGCTTTGATAAGGACCCACACGGGTCTGTTCAGCAGTTTGCAATGGATCCACACAGGCACGGATTCCTGTTCCCTCATGGACCCTCAAGGTCTGCAAAAAGAGCTCAGGCAGCTGAAACCACTCAGGAGTTACAGCAGGCAAAAATACTCTGAAGAAACTTCAGAAGGTGAAATGCTGGATCCATGTGGGCCCAGCTGCTCCAAGGTCGTGGCGGTCCCACAAAAACACAATCAAATCTAGATTTTGGTTCACTGCCTCTGTCAGAGCTACTCACCACATGGCTGAGGGCAGTCTTTGGTGAGCAAAGTGACTGAACTTGGGTCCAGGAATGTTTGTGATGTGCTGGTGTTGTCTCAGCAGGATGAGTTTCTCTGGCCCAGTGACTCCACACCACACAACACAAGGTGAAATAATCCTGCATTCCAACCCGGACACGGGTTGATCTAAAACCCCTTCTTATCAAAGGGATTTCCCAAAACTCAGGCAAGAAGAGGCTGAATTTGGTTCAGTAACAGCTTCTAGAGCTGGTGGCTGTGGGGAGCTGGGCCGAGGAAGGGCTCAGCCTCCCCCAGGGGTGTTTTGGTTTTGCAGTGTTGGTGCCCCTGTGGAAAATCAAGAGTCTTCCACAGAGCAAGGCTGAATTGCCTTTGTACAGGGCAGGATTGATGGGGTTGGCCTCTGATCACTGAGAGTGGAGTTTCTCTCTATTGATGTAATTGTTTATTTATTTAATTTTTTTTTTGAAGGATTAGGGTCAGTTTGTCTTTGATGAATGCATAGCTGGGGCAGAGCCAGGCACAAAGGATAATTCCTTTGCAGAGCTGAGCTCTGACAAGATCCCAGCTTGCTGAGACAATCCTGTCCCTCAGGAGATCCCATTTCCCTCCAGATATCACTCATGAAATGCTGTGCACCAGATCTGAGGGAGAAATCTCCTCACTGGGGGTGTGTGGGTGGTGCAGGTTCACCTCGTGGCAAATAGGTGCTGTCTTCACATGGCCAGACCTGGATAAATTGTGTTTATGTTGGGGTTTTGTACATTGATATTTTCATATATTAAAACCTGTTTCATACACCTTGTATATAAATGCATGTTTCTTTTAGTGGTTTGTTGTTTTTAAATAGTGATTCAAGACTTTTAGAAAATTCTGTATAAACTTCTCCTAACAGCATCCCACTAGACAACATAATCACTGTTTTCCACTTTAATTACAAAATCTGAAAGTGAGGCTTTACTTTTTAAAACCAATCACTGAGGAAAATAGAGAAGAGTCCTTCAGACCCTGTGTATTCCATGTCTCATTGCCCAGACTTTTCTTGAATTCTGCTAGACTCAGTGCTGGGACCAGTTCTGACTTTGTCCCTGGAAAAGCCCAGCTCAGGGTGGGTGAAGAGCCAACAAATTAGATACCAGTCCAGGAACTGAGGTGTCCATAGTCAATCACCTTTCATCACATTTTCATTTTTGGAGCAAGGTGCAGGTTTAGTCAAAAAGGGACAAAACCTCTGAGAGCCAGCACAGGGAGGTTAACAAAGAGCAAAGGAGAATTTGAGATCAGTTTCCTGTAGCAACATTACTGTGCAAACACGACCACAATGGTGAAGAAAAAACAAAAAACAAAGCTGTGAAATAGTGAAGGGAAAAAAAAACAACCTGTGAAAGGAAATAGTAAAATAGTAACGTAGGGTTTTTTTTTGTTTTTTGGGGTTTTTTGGTTTGGTGTAAACAATTTAAAAAAAAAAAAAGTAACAAAAAAAGTAACACTTTGCTGAGGAAAATGACACACACTGAGCCATTTCGTGGGCTGTACCTGTGCAGAGGGGCAGAGAATCAGCACCACTATTAACCCAAGCAGTGGTGAATGAACTGCTGGGGAATTTACCTCCAGAGTGTCAGGGAATAATTGAGAATTTGGTTGCCCAAGAGGGTTGGAGCACTCTGAAGATGCAGAGTTGTCTCAACTTCCCTGGAAAGCAGAAAAACTGAAAATTTCAACCCCAGAGTTTCAGACAGAATTGCTCTGGGCTAATTCTGTTGCCTTTTCTTCCTTTTCTGTCTCTCATCTCAGCCTCTGGAGAGGGAAATGATTTTCAAGGAGAGATGGGAAGAGCAGTTCTGAGGCTGGGAGGGGACCTGCAGCAGTGAGAGTGGTACCAGGATATTGGTGATGTCCCCAGCCCCATCCATGGGATAAATGACAGGAATTGCAGCTGGGGGCAAAAAAAAAAAAAAAGCAGCCTCAGGTGGGAAGCAGGGCTGCAACTCCAGTGTCAGAGTTTTTGGGAAAAAACTTTAGATTGTTTTCAAATACTTTGTAACTCTCAACTTGCAATATATTAGCAGTCAGCTTACAGTCAATTTGAAAATACGAAGAGTTTTTTACTGGCTCACAGATTTGGTTTTCTCACAGTTTTGAGGTGTTGAAAATGCTTCTTTGGTGCCATTTCTTTAATATGGCATATTTGGTTAATATGCTCCTGCNAGGTGGGAAGCAGGGCTGCAGCTCCAGTGTCAGAGTTTTTGGGAAAAAACTTTAGATTGTTTTCAAATACTTTGTAACTCTCAACTTGCAATATATTAGCAGTCAGCTTACAGTCAATTTGAAAATATGAAGAGTTTTTTACTGGCTCGCAGATTTGATTTTCTCACAGTTTTGAGGGGTTGAAAATGCTTCTTTGGTGCCTTTCTTTAATCTGACATATTTGGTTAATATGCTCCTGCACTAGTTAAAGAATTCTTTTACTGCTTGTCATACAAATTTAACAGTATTTATGTTGTTTTGCATGGCTTTTAGCACCGTTTCAAATCCTTCAGGAATGACCTGTTGCTGGCTTTGTGCAACATGCAAGAAATCTTTCAATTTCCAATTTCAATTTCCAGTTTCATTTGGAGCTTCCTGGCACTTTTGTTAGTAAATCTCACTGTGATGGTCATGGCAAGCTTCAAATTGTCTGAGTGGGCTTGGCTAAAGTCAGAGAAGGGCAGTTCTTACTCCATGGCAAGCCTTAATGCTCAGACCTGAGGGCACCACCTGGGTGGAACAAAAGGAGAGCCAGAAATAGCCATAATAAAAATAATTATATTTCTCAATAACGTGGTTTCTGTAGCTCACTCATCTCGGGCTGCTCTTCGCCTCTCTAGACAGAAATTGTGGTTTTGTGGTGGAGACAATGAAGTCTCCTGAGAGAGGGACCTGTGACCACGTCCTGGCAGGGGCCTGTGGCTGCTGGGTGCTCGGCAGGGCTGTGGCACTGTTTCTGCAGAGCATCGCCCCCAAAACCAGCCTGGCTCCCTCCTCTCAGCTGCCACCTGCCCGTGCCCTGAGGTCCCTTGCTGTCACTGTCACACCGTGCTCTGTGCTGCAGCTGTGGCCCTTTGGTTCCCTCGCTGTCACTGTCACATCATGCTCTGTGCTACTGATGCCTTTTTCAGGCTTACCTGGAAACAGAGGCCAGACAAAGTTAAAAGGATAAAAGCAGATCTATTCAATAAAGGCCTTCTGATACACTGAAGGCAGATGAAGCCTCCCTTAGAGGGCTGCACCCAAGGTGATGATGGTCATGAGTTTTCCAGACAATCATAAGTTTGGTCCATTTACATATCAGGGGTTAATCCTCCAATTACAGCTTCAGGTAATGAAGTCACATTCCCACAGTTTACACCCCCCCAAACCACTTTTGTTTATACTTTTCAGGGCCTGAGGCTGTAGGGTGACCTTGGATCTCAGGCCTGGAAGGATTGTTTTATCTGACCCAAAGTAAAGACAGTTAACCAACACTTTATATGGAGTTTAGAGTTATGCACTAATGCAGTACAGGATTTGAAAAATACCAAGGCTAAAACCTTAAAGCATCATTACAGCTGCCTGTGGCCCCTTGGTTCCCTCACTGTCCCTGCCACACCGTGCCCTGTGCTGCAGCTGCCCGTGGCCACTCTGTCACTCAGTGGAGACAGGTCCCTGCTGTCCCCAGGGCAGCTGGCCTTGGCAGAGGGGTTGTTAGCAGGTGAAAGTCGGTCAGACACAATCAGGAATTGCATGGACACGTGGATGTGTCTCCCACAGCCACACTCAGCCCCCACGGCTCCTGCAGCCAGGGCACAGCTGCAGGCCTGCTGGCCATGGCCAGTGTGTTTGATCTGCCCCAAGCAGAATTCTCTGCTCAACTCCATCTCTGCTTTTCCCAGTTGAAATGATGCCCTGGACTGAGCCATAAAGTCGGGCAGTAAAGCAGTTTTCGTTCAGTCCCATCACATCCTGCACATTCCTATTCTGCTGTTGCATGGAATGAGGTAGAAGAGGATAACGTGACAATCAAACCTGTTCAGGGATGAGCGGGCACCACTGTCATGACTTCTTAAAAATTTGATTTTTGGATGAGCAAAACTCATCTGCTTCCTAACACAAAGACATAAGAGAAAGCATCTCCTGATTTTGTTTTTTTTTCCAGCAGGATGTCGGGCATGTGCCAGTGGTGTGTTGTGTTTGGTGAGTGTAACATCTTTGTCACCACAAGATATGATCAGTGACCTTACTCTGATAGTCACAGATGATACAATCTGAGATTTTATCTTTTGATGTGGTTTATTTATTTCAAACCGAGTATCTGACATTAGACTGGAGAGTTGATGTATGATATTTATGGCCACTGACATCCCCTGCTGAGCCTCTCAGCTCCAGCACTGCATCACTTTATTTGGGCATCTCTTCACCAGCCTGTGCACCTCTGCTCTGTGCACTGTTAGCTCAGGCAGCAGCAGCAGCCTGGCTCCTGCAGACCCAGCTTCCTTCTGGGCTCAGAAACACTGCCCACAATTACATCACTTCTGATACCTCCCGCTAGAGCTTGNGTGCAGCGGTGTTGCAATAAAAAAAAAAAAAAAAATCAAAACAACAAACCAAACAAACTTGGCATTTGTACAGAACCTTAAAAAATCCAGTGGTACCTGGGATGTTCTGAGCTCCAGCCTGAGCTTGCTGGGGTACAGCCATGAGCCTCAGCTGCTGTGTGGGTGAACTTGGCACCTTGTGGATCCATGAATTCCTGTCGGCAGGGACAAGCACATCTTCAAACCTGCAGGAAAGCACCAGAGAGTCACAGAGCTGCTGGGCATCGGCAGTGCCATTAAATCTCCTTCCAGCTTACCTGATGTGTATCTTTGGGAGCAGATGCTGTGGATGTGTGTGTTTATCTAGGAGAGTTTATATAGACCCTTTTCATTTTCTCTGTTCCTGTGGTAGATTTTCTGGTACCAGAAATTCTGCTAGCTGAGGGAAAACAAACAAATCTTGGGCAAACGGTTCTGCTCTTCTTTTTTAAACATCTCCAGTTGCTGAACTGGGAGCTGAAACTAAACTGTAGACACCTGGTGATGTGCAAAATCTCCTGCAGAAAGGCTCCTGCTGTGGAAGAGTTACAAAGCTCATGTGCTTTTGCTGCTCTTGTTAATTGGAGTTAATTGAAGTGAGGGCCAGCACTTGGGCCAAGCAGATAAATGCAGTTCAGGTGTCAATGCTCCACAGACCAGTTTGGACTGGTGGATCCCAACCCTTGTGGTGGAGTCTCTTTTCAAAGCACTGGAGGCAGAGCTGGGAGCATCCCAGCAAGGCTGGCACATGGAGGGAGGGGTGAAAACGTTGCAGCAGCTTCCAGAGCTTTCATTCCTATCAGGGCTTCCATGGCAGGGCTGCACAATGGTTTACACTGAGCTAGGAAGAGTGTTGTTAATTAAATAATTAGCTGTTTAAAATGTATTTATTAGAGCTTAACAGCCAGGCCACAGATATGCATCAATTACAGAGCCACAATATCTGCAATAAATGTTTTTCACCCCATAATCAAATATGGCTTAATTAGGCAACGCTGAGAGAACAGTCATAATAAATAGAGTGAGTAAGACTTGCCTTTATAATTGAGATTTAATCAGCCAACTCTTGTATGTTCATTGAATAATTGATTATTCTACACATTTATCAAGGATTAAAAACTCAGTGGTAGATATGCAAATCCTCTCATATTAAATACATCTGAAATTCTCAAATAACACTGAATGCCTATTAACATTTTGATTAAATCTAAATGACAAACACATTGTGGATCTCATGTCTGCAGTTGGCTATTTTACTGCTATTTGTCACTCATTTTTTCCCCAAGCTAAAATGCTTGTGGCTTTTTAAGAGGATGTAGGAGATGGACAGAAATGTGCAGGAGGAGTGAAATGGGAGATGGCACCTTGTGCACTCTGGAATGAGCAAGCTGAGCCGAGATGGGACAGTGGGAAATATTTTTACCCTGGCTGCAAGTGAGCAGACCAAGCCAAATTAGGTAACCAAAACATTTGGAAGATATGGTAATCCTCTGTGAAGGGTCGCTGTCATAATTAGTGTTGTGTGAGAGATGCTAAAATGGCCAGGGACAAAAGCAAAAAAAGGAAAAAAAAACAAACTACAAAATAAATTTTAAAAAACCCAAACAAAAAAAAACCAATGACAACAAAAGACAGTAAAACACCTCCCCACCCCCCCAAAAAAAACCCACCAAAAAACCTCCAACGACCCAAACAAACAAAAAGAGCCCCCATAAATCAAACCCACCTGCAGAAGTGATGATGTGAGCTGGGGATGAGCAGTGCCAGGGTTCCTGAGGGACCAACCCACAGTGTAGATGGAGAGATGCCACCTCTGCAAAGCCAAGGAGAAGCTGCCCTGGGCCTGCTCTGGAGGAAAGAGAACAGAAAAAGCTTTTACTGTGGAAAACAGGTCTGCCTCACTCAAGTCATGTTTGCAGTTGTTTGGTTTTTTATTTTCTTTTTTTTTTTGTCAAGGGTGGAGTAAGCATGAGAAGGAACATGAAATTGTGGTAGGCAGGGGCAGCTCACGTCTGAAGTGGGATCTGAGTGGCAGATTAACATCTCAATCAAAAATGAAAGTCCCAGTTCAGCTCACAGGGCTGCACCTCAGCAAAATCCCCTTTCTCATCTGTGCCTGGTGCAGCTCCCACCCCATCCCACAGCTCTGGGAGCTCAGAGTGCCTCACAGGTCCTTGGAGGCAAAGCCCAGAGATGTCCTGGGTAGGTGGCACACCAAGCTGGCAGATTTTGGTGAAAGTTTAACTGTTTGTAGCAGAGCATTGGCAGCAGCTGATGTATGTTTGAATATTTAATTGCTCTGACCCCGCCCTGACTCGTGGCTCCAGCTGATGCCAGGAGCCAGTGAGAGCCATGAAGGTCTCTCGGTGCTGAGCTAGTATGCCAGGTTAATTAACACTCATGTAATTTGACTCGTGTTGTGTGGAATCACTGCTTTTCACCTTTCACAGCTTGTAGGGTCCTAAGTGAAGTGGGATTGAGACCCCTGATCATTGAATTTAAACCAGTAACAGCAGAGTACGGCCCTTTCTGCCCGAGCTCCCCCATCCTTGCCCTCAGTCTGGAGAATTCCAAACTCGAGAATTGTGACCCCAGTGGCCACCGTGCAGCTGTGGGGATGTGGATGCCTTTGTTTTCCACTTTTGGAGGATTTCTTGCTCGCTCCACTTTGGACACAAGAGGGTGATATTTCCTCAGAAATTTCTGTGTGTTGACCAGCGAAGCTCGCAGGGGAACGTGATCTAGAGAGGAAATTACCATTTTTAGTTTTCCCTTCCATGGCAAGGTTATCCTTGCTCCTGCTTGGCATCACGGCCTGGCGCTGGGGCTGGGTGGGCACCAGGACATGCTGCCTCTGGGCAGACACAAAACCATTTCATGAGACCACCAAAAATTGCTACAGCGCTTCCCAACATCACCAACACCCAAAGGCCCCTTTGCTTTCGTGTCTTCAGGGATCCAGGCAGGTGCCATGTCTGTGGTGGGCTCTAATAATTCCTACAGCTCATCTTCCACCTGTGGGGCACAATCACCAGGAGTCCTGGTGTGGGCTGTGCCACCATTAAATGGTTGATGAAAACAGAGGAAAAGAAGCTGTTTCTACCCCAGGCAGGGATTAGGATTCTGATTGTGCACAGAGTGATGCCTTAAGTTTTAGCTTTCTTATTTTCCAGATTCTGCACTGCATTGGAGAGTGACTCTGAACTTCATATGAAGTGTGAGCGTGCTCTCCTCACAGCTCAGTCAGACAGAACAATCCTTTTCCAGCTCCAGAACCAAGGACACTCTCACCCTACTCCACACACAGACAGGGATTTGGGATTGTCTCCTGGAGCTGCCATTCAGCTCCTCTGACTCACTTTGGTGCTCTTGACCACGAGGTCTCTCAGCCTCTGGCAGCAGCACGAGGAGTTGAGTCTCCAAAACTCCAGGGTTTCCCAGAGTGCTGGATGCCTCACTGGATATGTAATTCCTGCTCTTGGACCTCGCACAAGACAATGCAAAGCAAATTACTGCAGACTAAATATATGGTCAGGGTGTGCTGGAAGTTGGCAGCGTGGCTGGAAGGGATGGCCAGGGAGGGAGGAGAGACACGGTCAGCTTTCTTCCTTTGTGTTCAGCTGGATAATGCTTGGGATCCCTGAAAAGACTTTAACATGGGTTGGGAAGGGAAGAGCTGGAGGAGATTCAGCTGTAAAAAGCTGGATGGAGACTGAAGGGTGCAGCGTGCCTGGGAATTGAGAAGGGATCAGCAGGCAGCTCTCAGAGAGGATGAATTTGGGAGCAGGTAATCTTTCAGAGCAGTCCAGAACACGGCTGTGGCAAATGCTTGGACTTCTGCTCTGATTCCTTCCGTGACTCACAGCCCTGCTCTGACCCATTGAGTTCTGCTGCATGCTGGCAGCATTTTCTCCAAGGCACCCTTTCTATCCTCCTTAAACACCAAACTCCAGATCTTGCCTGTTTCACTGTAATTCCTAATCTTGTTACGGGGAAAGAAACTGAAATTCAGAAAATCGAATTAGAGCTTTGTGCTTTAATGGACTTATTTCTTTGTATTTCACCTGGTTTACTCAGTGATATTAGAGTAGACTTTGCTTACTTTTTCTGTTCAGAGTCACTCTCTGGCCCTTTGCCCAGACCAGAAGAGCCCCAAGCTCTTCAGCACTGAATGCTGATTAGAAGTGAGGCCAAACTCTTCTCTAAAGTGCTCTGCTTTGAATAAGAAGACAGCTGTAATGATCACTGTGACCTTTACTTTTCCTCTCCTACAAACTGGAAAATCCAATTTGATGGTACTTGAAAACCTTAACATTTTTTGTCACTGGGCAGTGCTTGTTAATGTAAGTGGTGATAGAAAAGGGGAATTAAGAATTCTTTTCAGCATTCTGAGGGCAAAACTCCGCATGGGCACCTTGGTTCTGCAACATTTAAGAGCAGCATGACATGTTGGATGGGGTCTAATGGTTGAAATGGCCTCATCAGCTGAGCATCCTGCCTGTGGGCAGCACATCACCCACACAGCTCTGCCATGAGTCACACTCATTTTATTCTTTTCCCTGTTAAACGGGGAGAGCTTTGCCTCAGAGCTTTTCCCTGAAAGAAACCTGTGTTTGATCACCTTTGTCCTCCCCCTGCAGGTAGAGTGATCTGTCAATAGATTTTATTTTAGGCCTTCAAAGGTAACATGCAGCTTCTGGAGTGCTGCTCAGGCTGCCTAATAAATTCCCTGCAAAGATCCCTTTTCTTGCCAGGCATTCATCCAGCCTGGGGAAAAGGCACGGGGGACTCCCCACACTCTAATCCAGACCATCCACAGGCACAGCAGCTCCTCTGATAAGCACTTCACAGGGAGCAGGTGAGTTATCCCCTCTGTGTGCTGCAGGTGGGAATGGCTCTGTGTTCAACAAAAAAAACCTTTGTGACAGATGTAAAAAATGGGATCAATCTCAGCTTCTAGTGCCACTGGAGCTGGGCAGGTTTCCATCCCCTGAGGCTTGACCTCTGTGTGTATTTGAAACATTCCCCAAGGTGACCCTGTGCTGGCTCTGCTGCCGGGTCACCCAGAGCTGTCCCCAAGACACCCCCTCAGAAGCAGTGGGCACACAAAATTCCTGCAGCCAGAGCCTGAGGGCTCCCTCCAGCACGGCCAGCAGCTCTTCCCAAGCCTTCCCTGAGTGGAGATGCAGGTGGGAGCTGCAGCATGGAAGGGTTTGTGGTCAGCTGCTGGGGTAAGGGGTTTGTGCCCTGCTGGAGGCTCTGGGTGCTGGAGGAGAGGTGGTGACAGCACAGAGCCCGTGCTGTTCTTTGTGTTACAGATTTAACTAGGCTGGGTTTATCTCCAGCTCTGTGCTCCTGCTTGCTGGAACACATTGAGTAATAACTTGCAAATGATAGAATGATAGCCTGTGCTGCTGTTGAAATCTCCTGCTAGCACTCTCATTTGGCACGTGTTGGTGCATGTTTGTGTGTATGTGGTTTGGTTTCCCTCACCCACATGGAGTTAAACTGGTGAAGGAGGGACCCTTCCTGTGTGTAAATACACACTGTGCTTAAAAACCAATGTGTTTTTACAAGGTTATTTCCTTCTCATGAGAGAACAGGACCATACTTGCAGCCATAAATAACATTGGATCTTACTTTATTGTTTGCAATCTGCCCACGTAGTACTGGAAGAGTAAATAGATATCAGGTGTTCTCTCCCTCGGTGGCCAAGGGGGAAGCAAGAAACCTTCAAAACCATTAAAAAATATATTATGTTCTGGTGCCCTGACTTTCAAATTGTGATTCTGCTAAGGAGAAAGGACATGGCTGTGAGACTCACTACCCAAAGGACAACTCAAAGCTGGAAAAATCCTAAGAGATATCAGAAAGATAAAGGACACAATTGCTTCCAGCAATTCTTACCTGTCCTTATAGAGCTGCTAAATAACAAGAGCTCCCCTTGTCCTTAGTGCTGTACCAAGACACACCACAAAGCAATTCCAGCTCAGCCAACATACAGCTTGGCATATCTAATAGACAGTTTATTAATTTCTTTACTGTTTCAGCTGGCAGTGAGAGATCAAATCAGGAAACCAAGGAGGGCAGGAGGAAGGGGATTAAGAGCTTAGACTCACCAGCCCCCATTGGGTTCTGTCCCCATAGGCAAATGCTGATGAGCATTCCCCATTTTGTTTCTTCACTGATTAAACTAAGAAACCAAACCAAAGGACGCTGGAGAGAAGGGTTAAAGGATTAGGAGATGGTCTTTGAACTGCCATGTGGCAAGGTAATGAGGCATGAATTATTAAAATGATTTCAATTATAACTGGCAGCCACATGCTCCGCTTTTGCATTGGCTTTCTTCCTTGCTGTAAAAAGACAGCTTTGTGAGTGCTCATGGTTTCTTGGAAGAGATATGCTCATCCACGACTGTTAATTGTATAAACAGTGTAATTTGTCATTGGCCAAGCTGCTCTTGTGGTTAGATAAGTTGAAGTGCCAATGAAATGGGCATGGCTCAGCAGCAAGAGAGATTTGCTCCTCGAAAACCTCCGGGTTGGAACCACGATGGTGAGGGGCTGTGGATATCAACAACCTCTAATTCTTGAATCAGAGTGGTGGGCTGCTAGTTAAAATTATTATAAAAACGGTTTTGGCTTTAATGGAAGGAGAAATATGCTGTAGTTGTGTGTTCTTCTCCTTGTGCATGGCTTGGAAGCAGCGGCTGGAGAATGGCTCTGCTCAGACAATGATCAGACTGATTTATGCTCGACCTCTCCAAAGACAGGCACCACACTGCTGGCTGCCTTCCCTACAGTTCTTCATCATGTAAAAGACGATAGAAAAGGAAATACAATCGGGAACAGCTCCACCTGGTGACTGCTACATTTTCTGCACAAAATCCTGTATTTTGTGTCAAAATGAGCAACCATAATGTGATTCACTTGGGAAAACTTCTATGGCCCCCAAGACTAAGCAGTACCAGTAAGACTTGAAGGGTTTGGTCCTGCAGATGGCTGTGGAGATGTCCTGGGGAGATCAGAATCTGCTGTATGCTCCAGGAAGAATTATTTACCTGATGCAACCATTTTTTTTCCTACTCATGATCTGCCTGAAGGGGGAAGTAGGAGAACTGAATCCACCAGTGCTCAGATCAGTGAGCAAATATAGAAATGTGAGGTATTTTTGCCATAACACTATCCTGAAGCTGCAGTTTAGTTAACAGTTACTTTCCACTGCTTTTCTCCTCTCCAAGACAGTGTTTACCCTCAAAATTGTGATGTAGTCTGTTCAGAGATGATGGCTAAAAGCCAAGGCCAGGTGGATGCACCTCTAGTTACTTTCTGTAGTTTCAATCTTAGAGGGAAAGAAAAGGAAAGGCAAAAAGATGATGTTTGTAGTTGCCTTCAGTGCACACAAGGACCTCACTGAAAAAGGAGCTGCCTGTGATGTTGGCTGTGGAGTTAAATGAGTTAAAGCTCCTGGACAATCACTACAACACCGAGCAGGGGCTGTGGCAGGGGGACAGCACCTGAAACAGGGGAGGGCAAGGCAGGAACAACCACCTGAGTGAAAATTAATCCGTCAGGGGTGAGGGCAACAGCTGTGCCAGGCTGGGAGCTGGCAGTGGATGGAAACCCTCCATGGAGCCTGACTGCCCTCAGCTCCTCTGGGGAATGTGAGTTGTTAAACACAGCAACAGCAGGAAGGCTTTTGCACTAGGGCTTGTAATAACCCCTTTTTATAGTTCCTGTTTCCCCCCTCCTCGGAGCAGAGCTGTTTGCCTTTGGCCACGGGTGAGGTGAGGGGTTTTTTTGGAGCCTTGACCCTCCCAGCAGGTAACTCCTGCTGCTGCTCCATGGAGCTCCCCTTCCCTTTTCCGTGTGGAAAGGGAGGCCAGATCCCCCCGGGGGGTTTCTGGATCAGAAGCCGCTTTTTCCGAGCGGTTCTGCCTGGTCCCGGGAGCGGCTGGGGGATGAGGAGGGAGGAAGCATTCCTTGCTGCTACATTCACAAAGCTCCTGGCACCAGCCAGCTCCTCCTGAAACCGCTCCAGACTCTGAATCATTTCTGTTGGGAAACCATTCATGCCCCAGCCTGAGCCCCAGCTGACTCCTCCAAGCCCCCCAAAACGCTGGCAGCAGCCTCTGGTGCTGCTCGGCTTGTCTTGGCAGGGCTGAGGGGCTGGGCTGCCACCACGGCCCTCTGTTGTTCTTGGGCAGCAGTTTCCCTGCATCATTCTGCAGCCCCTGCCAGTTTGTACAGAACTGCACTCAACCCCAGCTCTGTTTGCTCAGTTGCCCTTAATGCCGTGCTTGTCCCTCCCTCAGTGAGGAGAGAGGCAGCTTTGCCTTGTTTTGTGGCTGTATTTTCCCTCCTCATCTCTGGGGCTGCCTCACAGGGCCTGTCTGTGCTGTATGAGTGTCAGCACCAGGAAAAAAAACCACCACAGTTTGTAAAACTGAAGATATTTTAAAGAAACATGTAAGATGAAAATACGTATTCAGGCTCTAAGTTGCTTCTCCAGTAGCAAGACTGGGATTTTTCCCTGTGGGGGCTCAGAGGGTCTGGGCAGGAGCAGGGGTTTGAGAGGTGCTGCTGCAGCCTCCCTCCCTGCCTCCCCAGCCTGCCTGGAGTCCCTCTGAGGTGGGTACGGCAGCCCGGTCATGCAGGTACGTGCTGAGCAGCAGCAGGCATGTTTCAGTGTTTAAATCACCTCCCTGCTCCTCTCTCAGGGCATGATTCACCATGATTGATCACTCGGAGCTGGGTGTGAAGGCAGCCCTGGCTGCTTCCTTACTGGCACAGCAGAGCTTCAAATAAAGCTGATTTTTACCCCTAAAGCCACTGCCTGTTGCAGCTCCTCTGTCGTTTAGATTTGCTCCTTTCACCGTCAGTGGGAGAATCCCCTGGAGCTTTCTGGAGCTTTCCAAAGGAATTTGTACCCAACTAATTTGGAAGTCTTGGACTTCTTAGCTTGAGGTTTGTTGTTCATGCGTGAGTTGATTGGAAATGAGTTTAAGTTTTGTTTCTCCACTCTCCTAAATCTTGGGCAGGTATTTTAGCTTCTGCTGGTTGATGGCAAAAATCATCCTTTGAAATTCTGGAGTAAATAACATAGATGGAAGATAAAGGGCAATGAGAAATGAAGCTGTGCCAGTGCAAGAAAAGAGAAAATTACAGTGGAATTATGTCCTTAGCAAGCAAGGCAGAGACACAAGTGAAGGCTGATGCTGGGTGACAGTGCATCATGGATCAACCTGCCCCAGTTTCCAGGAATATTCAGAGTTTTATGTATCATAAAAGTCTAGGGTACAACTCTAAAGCTGGGCTAACCCAGCTGCTTTCTACAGCCCTTTTGTGTCTCAGTTTCCCCACCTGTAAAGTTGGACAATAGTAATTTCCTCCCAAAAGAGCTGCCAGTGCTGGCTGGAAGCTGCTCTGTGTTACAGCACTGAGGAAACAGTGGCTATTATTAATCATGCCTCATATTTTTTCAACCTTCTGCATAACTAAATTTTGTTTGTTTTGATTTTTAAAACTTGGAATCGATGGCTGGACCAAATTATAGCTGGAAGCTGAGAGCTATAAGAAAAGACATCCAAATGCTGCTCAGTTTGCTCTGTAAAGGACAGAACTGCTGAGGCTGCATCACTTGTGGCTCCTGAGCCTGGTGCCAGCATACAGAATTCCCTCCTTACAGCTTTTCCACAGCACATGCCAAGTATCCAGCTCTTCAGTCTGTTATAAATCATCCCTAATTCTGTAATTGCTTTGCTAGTGATTATAGGCAGACTCTGGTTGATCCTTCAGTGGTTTTCCTCTATCCACATTTTCAGTGGGCTCCTTAATTGTTGATTCTATTTTCCAGTTCCTTGCTCCCCTTTCCCAGTTCTAGCAGGCCCCATGGCTCCAGTCCAGTGTTTTCCCTGCGAGAGACAAGGCAGAGCCCCCTCTGCATTTGGGGCTGCCTTTCCATCAGGAGCTGTCAGGGGAAGGGGCACCTCGTGCCTCTGGCTCGCACACAGGGGAGGCAAACATGTAAGGTCATGCAGGTTGGAATATGCTCTGAATCACTCTCCCGGGGCTGGGAGCTCAGGGCTGGGGTTGGAAATCGTGGCAGGCACGGTTAAGCAGAGCTTGCAGCGGGACTGTGCCATTCCTGCCTGCCCAGGGATGTCCCTGCACGGGCACAGGAGCAGCCAGGCAGTCATGCCTCCTTGGCTCATGCTCAGCCTGCAGCCAGGATGGTTGGTGCTGCTGAGGAGGTCGGCAGAGCTGCTCTGTGCTCTCCCCCACACCTTCTGTGCCAGTGCAGCACCAGCCAGCCTGGCTTTTCAGAGCTCCAGCACTGGGCCTCTGCTCCCCTT
The DNA here is from genome assembly GCA_013397245.1 of Thryothorus ludovicianus. Classification (NCBI taxonomy): domain Eukaryota; kingdom Metazoa; phylum Chordata; class Aves; order Passeriformes; family Certhiidae; genus Thryothorus; species Thryothorus ludovicianus. The sequence continues at coordinate 152,282 of VZTB01009917.1, forward strand.
TTCCCCTATGCCCTAGGGGTGCATAGTCACTTCTCTAAATTGCACTTGTGCAAATGCACCTGGGGATTCAGGCTCTGCCCTGTGTGATGCTGGATGAAATTTGAGGAATCCTCTCACTCGGTGGCAAGATCCAGATCCCTTCTGTACCACATTGGAAGGACATGACTGACACAAAGCTGAGGTTGTTGCTTAATTCTTGTAGTTTCAACTCAAACTCAGACCATAAAAGCCATAAACCAGGGTTCTTTATTTGTGAAAAATGGATTAAGCTGTGAGAGTTTGACTTTGACCTGCTTTTGTTTTTCAAACGTGCAGTTAGATTCTGAAGTGCTTAGCTGGCAGTTCTGAAAGCAGCTCAGGGATTTTACAATGATTCTTGGAGGGGGGTGGGGGATGTATTCATGTGGGTCAGCTCATGAGCCACCTTGAAGAGTTTTGTTTTCAGAAACCGGAGCTATTGAAAATGGAAAACACTTATGACCTTTCATTCAGACTTTCCTTACATTCAGGGATTTTCCTTCTATTGAATGGGCATTGACTACTGCCTTTAATTTTTATTTTGTTGTCTGTTAATGCCCTCTTCAACTTTAATTTCAGGTTGAAGCATTCTCTTCCCGAACCATTCTATGAAAATGGCCATCTGATGTACCTTGTGGTTGAGCAGATGTTATCTTGTTTGGTAATGAAATTCTGCCTTGAGTAATTGGACATTCTTCCTGGTTCCTCGTAATTAAGGCAGAAGAAAAGAACAAAATCTGCTGATTTGATACAAGTAATTGCTTCATTAAGTTACTTGCTTCCTTACCATAACCATCACCCCAACGAGAGCAGCCTGACCATCAGATCATACGTGATGTTCCTTTGATGCTGTGGGTTTTTGATGCTTCGTTGTCAGATGGAATCACAGGGGGAAAAAAAAAAGTTAGGAAAAACACAGCTAAATTATTTACCTCTTAACCATATGCAGTTAAGACCACAGAGGTCCTGGCAGTGCTGTGTCCAAAGCAAATGAATCAACCCCTGGAAAAAGCAGAGAGAGGGTGATGGGGCTTTAGGTCCCCACAGCTGCCTGGCCTCCTGCATCTGAGCACTGTGGGTTGATGCTGACAGGCTGCACATCTGTGTTTTCCTACTGTGGAGCAAGAAGGGGAGACAGCTGTGTGAAATCCTGGCCTGTGGCAAAAAAAAAATGTGATTCAGGACTGGGCTATGGCAAGTTTTAGCTGCAGTGGTGGCTTGTGCCATTGCTGTTGTTTGTGTTGAGCCATCCTGGGTTAGGCTGTTGGGTTTGCACAGACATATGGGGACTTACAGGGACTTGCAGGTGGCCACACTGCCTCAGTGACATAAGGACAGGGAAATAGGACTGTTCACGTGTTAAGTTACACAGATTTAGCTGAGATCTCAGCCTTGATTTCCAGTAGGAGATTATTCCCCATCCATGTGGACCTGAGCTGCTCTCACACACATCCCACCACCCCCTCTCCATGGTTCAGGGGGTCTGGAGCTCATGAATAACCCCAAATGCACTCCACAGACCTACCCCTGATTTCCTAATTGCAAGCTTGGGAGTCAGGCAGCTGCATCACAGCAGCCACATGATTCATATGTGCCTACAGATGGAGTCAGGAGGATTTTTGGATGTGAATTCCACTGAATTATCCCCAAGTGCTGCGGAAAGCAGTTCCAGGTCACTGCCAATCAGTCCTGCAGACCTCTGCATGAACAGCCTGTATGATCCAGGAATGCTATCAGGGGCTTTGATCATCGAGCTGATTCCTATCTCCCTCTCCAAGATCTGGGCAGGTATGTTTTTATAAGGCTCCACTGAGCTTGGAGCAGCCAACATTCCTGCAGCTGAAAAGTTAGGCAGTAACAAGTTAGACAGCCCAGGGTTTTAATCCCAGTTTGGATAACCCTTTCTCAGAGCTGTAAAAAATGAAAATATGTGTTTGTTTTTTTTTTAATAACTAAATGAGGATAATGAATGTAAGTAAGCAGTGCACTGTATGGATTAACTGACTGGCACAAGAGGTGCATTGTGTGAGTGAATGCTCTGCTAGGGCTGCAGGGGAAAGGGAGAGCCATCAGAACTGCCATAAAAGTTTAATTTCCTCAAGGAGGTGGCAGAGAGAAAGGCAGATTCTGCCAGTGTCCTGTGCTGGCTGCCAGCCTTTTGTCCTTTCTCATAAGCATCTCACTGTCCTGGGCACCAGCAACAGGAATTGGGCACAGACAATGGGAATTGTGCCCTGCAAAGGGCACAGAGCCTGGGCTGAGCTGTGCCACCAGCAGCCAGCCTGCTGGCACGGAGCTCCTCCAGTGGGAATGAGCAGATCCATGGGATGACTGAACTCCTGGCCCTTTCTGCTGGCTGAGAGAATCCCAGCTTTTGGATTCTGGGGTGGGTCAGGTCCCACTGCACATGCAGCAGTGCCCAAAGCCCTCCTTGGTTCCTGCCAGAGCAGCCCTGTCTGAGCCAAACCCCTCAAAGTCTCAACTCCTATGTGGTGCTCTCCTGCTTCCTCTCCCTTGAATCCAGGGGCTCTCCACGCTGGGTTTTGCAGGGATCCCCAGGCCAGGGTGCAGTGTCACCACTCCCCTTTGGCAGCAGGCACTGGGCCCTGGGCTGCTGGGGCAGAGCAGGGTGGAAAAATCCTCTGCATCTCCTCTCCAGCATCACAGCCACAAAGGAGTGATTGGTCAGGAAAGGAGCCTGGGGGATCATTTGTAAAACAACAGGGCTGGGGAGGGAGATAGGGGGGATTTATAGTCCTGACATCTGAGGTTCTACCCCTGTATCAGCCAGAGATGCTGCTCCCCAAGCTCAGGTCTGCTCTGCTGCACATGGACAGGTCTCTGCAGTGTAAATTTCTGTTTCTCCTTGTTGTTGGATACCCAGGGAGTTCTGTTCTCTCCATGACAGCCACTTCTGCCCACCAGGCTATGCCTCGGAACTCCAGGAACCATGAGCCTCACCACGCCTCACCCTGGGAAAACTCCATCCTCCTGTTTTGTGAGAGAAGCTTGGTCAGAGAGATTGAGTGAGGCAGTCAGAGAGGCAGTGACACAGCCCAGCATTCCCAAACATCTCAGGACATTTGTCTGCATCCTTGTAGTCAAGTTTTTTTTCCATGGGGCTCATTCTTTCCTTACCTGTACTCTTTCCTCCTCACTCCAATGTGCATTTCTGGGTGCTGCTGCCTCTGCTGTTCTCTCTCCCTCTGACCCTTTCCTGGGCCTCTGGCTGCTGGCCTCAGCCCACGGTGTGGAGCTGCCGGTGCTTGTCTCTCCCTCCTCTCATCACTGCTGTGTTTAGTTTGGGAGATTGTGTTTCTGCAAGCAGGACCCCCACATGCTGGGGAACGTGGCTCCCCGGAGGAGGATGCTGGGGAAGAGACAGCACAGACCCCTTGCAGCTGATGCTTGAAGATTTTAGCTTTTATATTTTTCAGATCCTGAACTGCATTAGTGCCTGAATCTAAACTCCATATAAAGTGTTAGCTACTGTCTACACATTTTGGTCAGACAAAACAATTCCTCTGGGCCTGGAACTCAAGGACACCCTACAGCCTCAGGCCCTGAAAAATATAAACAAAAGTGAATTGGAGGAGTGCAAACTGGGGGAATGTGACTTCATTACCCGAGGCTGTAATTGGAGAATTAACTCCTGATATGTAAATGGACCAAACCTATTTCTGTCTGAAGAACTCATGACTCCATCTTGGGTGTAGCCTCTGGGAGGCTTTTGACTGCCCAAGGTGTATCTGTTGCAGGCCTTTAATAAATATCCACTTTATTCTCTTAACCTTATCCAGCCTCTGTTCTAGGGAGCCACCCCAAGGCATCCCAGCCAACGCTTTTCATGCCTGCAACAACACCAACACACGTGTTGCAGGAAGAACCAGCTGCTGAGGGCACCACAGCTGGGCCAGGCTCTGCAGCTGCTGCAGGAGCTGCAACATCTGCAGCCCCAGTGGCTGCAGGTGCCACTGGGCTCAGAGCAGCCTGCCCAGGCTCATCCCTCTGAAGGTCACTGCTGTGTGTGGAGCTGGGCACCCCGAGATGGGGACAAGGGAGGCTAACACAGCCCCTGTGCAGGGTGGCCAGCTCTGTGCCTCTGCCAGTGCTGTGCTGGCACCCCAGCGCCAGGCTGGGATGTGCTGGGCAGGGAATGTTTGGAGCTGGGGCAGGACGGGTGTGGGTGCCAGGGCTGGATGTGTGCAGCTCACACAGTGCCTGCCAGATCTGCAGCTAGGCTGAGCCAACAGTCCAAATCCCTAATTTTAGGAACAGTAAATTCCCTCACTGACTTACGAAAGAGCAGGGGAAAAAAAAAAATCTCTAAATGACTTACCTATTCAAAGCCCTTGGGCTCTGCATTGTATTAAACATTAACCTGCCTTTCTGAGCCAAGTGACTGATTCTCGGGCAATTCTGAGGCCAGGCAGGCAAAGAAAAGGATTCTTTGTCAGAGAGTATTTCAGAAAATTATCCCCTCAGCCATTTTCTGTCTCATCGTGTTTGTTTGGCCCTGCAGTAGGACGCCTGCCCCACAATTTGCTGTTTGTGTTTGTGCAGTGGAGCTGATCAAATGGCCACAGCTCCAAACAAGCTGCTCCCACCACGGCAGCCCTGGGATGATGGCACAGACCCCTTGGCACATGGAATCACACCAATACAGGACTGGACATCAAATTGCACACGTGTGCGGGTGGAATTGCACACTAAAGCAGGCACATGTGCACATACCCCCATAACCAAGGAGGGGGAGCTGCCTTTGGAACTCCTGTAAGGTGCATCCCTGTGGGTGCTGAGGGTCACAGTGCCCATCGGAGAGGTGCAGGCAGGAGCAGAGCAGTGGGATCAGTGACCAGGAGCGGGTTCTGCTCCTGACTTTGCCCTAACTTTGCTGTGCAAGGTGGGGCAAATCGTTGCACTATTGTTTCTCCTCCATGAAATGTGACTGATGATTTCAAAAGCACCTGTGGAAAGGGGAATATGTCATTACTATTGCCTTAAACGTGTGCTTGATTAGGCAACAAACCTTTGGTGGTTCAAGGGGGTTTTTGATGGAAATTTTGTTGAAATCAGTTTTTGCAAACACGTCCCCCATGCAGACCCCAGCGTTAGAGTGATGTAGTTCTGTCCTGCAGCCCTGGGTAGTTGTTGCTACAATCCTGGGAATGTGGAGTGCTCCTGAGCTGTTCCAGTGCAAAGTCTGGCTGCTTAGCACTGAATCCCCCTGTGACTTCAGCCAGCTCTTCTAGTTTTGCACTAATGCTGGAGAGAGACTCAGACAATCCTTTTTCTCAGATCTGTTACAGAGGGGATAATCTGTGGCTGAGAAATGCTAAGAAATGCTGATAGGACCATATCCTCTTAATCCAGCTCATCTACTCACTTTCTCTGTCCATGTGCAATGCCAGGGTTGAGGGCTGGGGACAGAAAACTTTTTACCCTACTCTGGAAAAGTCTGAAACCAAACAGAAAGCCCTTCCTATGGAATCCATGCCTTCCTTAGAGCTGGTGGAATTCTCTCGTGTGAACAGGACTTGTACTCTGCACCTTTGTGTGCGGGTGACCCACCAGAGAGGCTGTGGAAATCTTTCCAGCCTGGCCCTTCCTCCAGCAGTTCAAGTTCCTGCACTTCCTTGTGCCCTTAGAGTAAATTAAGAGTAGCTGTGACTTTCTTCCTCCCTGTGTTTGTAATGCTCCCGGCTGATCTCATTTGTGTAATTAATTGCCCAACCTGCGTCTGGCAGGGGGAGCGATCCGGAGCACGTTCGCCCTCCCGGCACATCAGGAACAGTAAAATCCTTTTCCCCACACCCGGGGAGATGTCTGGGGGCTGTTTTTGGGGTCCGTGGCTCTTTGCCCACCCCCGCAGCAGCGAGTAAGCGAGGTGTGAACCTGCACAAAAGTTTCGCTCGCTTCGCAGCCTTGAACGAGCCCTGGACGAGCTGGTTTGGAGAAGAAAGAGGCGTTTTCACGGGTCACTAATGCACTTTGAGCTAGAGACGGGAGAGCAGCGCTGACCTGAGCTGCTCCAGCAGCCAAGGGCTGAATCAAACCCATGGGGTGCGCCGGGCTGGAGGCGTGAAATTCCATCCCTTCCCTTTGCTGCGGAGGCTAAAACGCGCCGGGATTTCCAGGGCGGGGAGCTGCCAGGGCCGAGCCCCGCGGCTGATCGGGCGTGCCGCGGGGGTAAGGTGCAGCCGCGGGGGTGGCTGAGCCCCCGCTCTTCCCCTGCCCGTGCCGGGAGACTTGGAACAGCCCGCACCGGTGTGTGCGGCTGGCCAAGGTGTGCTCCAGCAGCCGGGAGAGCTGCGCTGCCCCGCGGATGCGGTGGCACCGTGCGCGTCCCCTCCCCGGCCCTGCCCACAAAAGGAGCGCGGCACCCCCGGGACCGCGCACCCCGCCCGGCCTCGCCCCTGCTCCCATGCCACGGCCCGGAGCGACGGCATGAAGAAATCCTCGTATTCAGGTGAGCCCCCCTCTCCTCTCGCCTCTCCTCTCGCCTCTCCCTTTGTGTCTGTACGGGGAAAGGAAAAAAAGGTTAAAAAACCCAACCCCAAGCACCACCCGCACGATCCCTCCTGGCCGAGGAGCGAGCGGCTGCTTCACTGTGTACGAACAAGTGGGAAAGGGTTAAAAAGCAAAGCAGCTTGTTCCAGGCAGAACCCGGCACTGGGGGCTATCGGAGGGCAGAGTATACACGGACTTTGCTATCAGAGGCCACCTGTGCCAGCACCGGGGTGAGATCCAGCGCCGAGTGGCAGCGTGACACGGGGACAGGACGGTGCTCTGGGTGTCTGTGTGTGTGTGAGTGACACCGGCTGCCCTCGGGCTGTAGGAGATGGGATCCTCCCGTGCTGGGGGACTCCCTTCTCCCCCTCCTGGCTTTGCCAGGTTTGCCCTGTGGAGTGAGGGCATTGCGGCTCATGCAGGCTCCTTCCTCCCCGGCTAACACAGAGTGTGCGACTGTGCCAGGCGTCGTTCCTCTGAATTCTCCGTGAAACTCTGCCCCAGGCAGTGCTTGGTGCACCACAGAGTGGACAAGTCTCCTCCAAGAGGTGCCCTGCTCACCCCGTAAAGCTCAGGTGCCTGTGGCAGTTCCTCCAGCTGCTGGACTTTGCTCTGCAGCTGATTTCTGCTCTGCTCCAGGCACCGCCAGCCTGTGGCTCCGTGCTTTGCAAGCCAAATTCTGCTCTGGCTTCGCCCTGGCCACCGTGGGGACATGGTGTCATCATGCCAGCGTTCTCCTAATGCCCCAAGCCACGGGTCTGGCCACCCCTCAGGGCTGCCAGTCACTTGAGCCACAGCATTGCCACAGGACTGTGCCTGAGCTCATGGAGCTGAGGGTTTGGCTTCACTCAGAAAATTCACTCTGTGATGCTGCTGCCTGTTTATGGTTAAAATTAATTAGCAACCTTTCTCTCTTGCACATTTTTCTTCTCTCATTAGTGTTGCTAAATGGGCTGCCGGGAGGGTTTATTAGGGCTTGTATGCCGGGAACCTGAGACGGTCTGGGTGTGATGATTAGCATGTTGTAATGGATTAAATTGGGAATTAATGGTTGTGCACTGTGTGTAGGGAAACCTGTTATTTGTTGTGGCCTCCTGAGGTGGTTGGAGCAGCCCTGGAGCAGGGAGGAGCAGTGCAAGGAGAGGTCTGGATGCAACTGGCTGTCCTGTGGAAGGGCTGCCAGCTCTGTGACCTGGTGTTGTGACTCCTGGCACACGAGGCCAAGGGTCCTTTGGTGCTTTGCTTGTTTGGGGTGGGTCGTGCTGGAGTGGAGCTGGGGCACTGCAAAGCCCTTGGAGTGTCTCTGGTCAGTGCCCAAACCCTCCCACACTCGCTGGCACAGCTGAGCTGGAATTTTGGTCACTACCTTTGTTTCAAAGGGGCTGTGCTTTTATTTTGGAAACACCGCTGTGAGATTTCCCTGGTGCAGCTGTTTAAACAAAAGGAACAGAACTGCCATGCCCAGAATACACTACTGGGAAGCAACAGGACAGTTACACTCCTTACAAACACCTCACACCTTGCAAAGAGCACAGGCAGAGCTGCTGGGCTGCTCTGGGTTCCAAAGACTTCACTTTGGGCACTGCACCCAGTAAATCTCCCTGATTTATTGGGCAGGAGGTGGATGAAGGTGGAAGAATCACCCATGGCTCTGGGGAGGCCACCTGGGAGGGCTGCCAGCTGTGTGAGGTGGAGCCAGAGCTCTGTGGCTGCTGTGTTCACAAATCAGGGCAGTGGTCACTCACTTTGGGGGGATTTCACTGGGAATACAGATTGCTTCTCCCAGACACAGGGTGCAGAGCCTCCGGGCTCCCTGCTGCCTGTCAGAGGGGCTGGTGTTGTGACAAAGTGACTTCTCAGCTGCAAAAGGTGATGCTGACAGCCCTTGGCAGTGGTGCCTGGTTGAGAAACTCCTGAAAGTGATGGCAAAGGAAAAAATTGAACATCTAAACAATTTTTGACGCTAGGTACTTGTTATGACTGGCCTGATTTGTCCCTCTCTGGCGTGTTTTGGATCTCTTTGGTGGGCTGGGTCCCCCTGGAGTACCTTGCTTGGCTTCCCAGGGCTGAACCTCCAGCTCCATCCTCCTCCGTGGGCACAGCACTCTCCTGTTGTCGGGCTGTTCCCCGCCCCAGGCAAGATTTACCTTCCCTAAAGCACTTCAAGGGTGATCCCAACCCATCTGCTTCGACTGCTGAGCACATACCACGTAGGTGGGGTCGGGATGAAGAGTTTACCTTGGCGTGCCTCACCTCTTAGGAGCAGAGAAGCTCAGTGAGACCTTTGTGCCCAGCCATGGCACGTGTGGCTCATCCTGGGGCTGCTTTTGTTCCTGGAACTCCTGGCAGCAGCAGCAGGAGGAGGGGAGAGCGTGAAACAGGGATTTGACACAGCAATAACTTCTCCTGAAACCAGCTCTTACATGTGTGCCTTGGGGATGTCTGTTATTTCAGTTGCTGAAGGCAAACTTGCCCTGGAATATTACTTTTTGAGGATTTTTTGATTCTCGCTTTCCATTACTCAAGCCCAATTGCATCGTCAAAGAAGCAATAGGCAGGATTTGTGATAAATGACATGACAATTTATAGGTATTTTCAAGGATGATGTGAGTGGTTTTGGCCAAGGGTGGTTTCAGTTTCAGGTTTATGTGGGATGTTGGCACTCACTAAAATAAGGATCACCAGAATTACAGTACGTCCAGAATTATTTGTAGTTGTTATGTGTCACCCACCCTTACCTGAACTGCAGGCTCCTAATTTATTGCTCAGGCACTTAGGGAGAAATAACTCTTCATACATGAGCTAAAGCTATAGGAAAAATTACAGGAATAACAGCAAGAGCTGTGATTCCATCACTGAATGAGGATTTTCCCATATTGTGACTCATAAAATGATTCCCTATAAAACATGGGAAATAGACTTTAAGTTAGACTGGATTTGCTGGTGCTGTCTAGAGAATTTGTGGCTGTCTCATCCCTGGAAGGACTCAAGCCAGGTTGGATGGGGCTCTGAGCAGCCTGGTCTTGGGGAAGGTGTCCCATGGTGGGGATTGGAATAGAGATAATCTTTAAAATCCATTTCAACCCAAAGCATTCTGTGATCCCATCTCAGCTGTGTACTTAATACCTCAATCAATGAGCATTCTTCTGACTGCTTTTAAAAAGAAAAAGTCGTCTTCTTCAGAGAATCAGATTTCTAATACTCCAGTCCTCTCTTGTGGTAAAGCCTGTAATTTTCTGGAGTGTTTCAGGTTGTTGTAGCCTCTGTTGGATGAAAGCACCTTGATCCCTGGGCAGACTGTTCTCAGCTGCCTTCAGGGCCTCACAGTCAGTTCCTGTGGCTCAGCAGATATCAAGAGCTGTTGATGGCACTTGGCACCAATCCTGGCCAGCTTCCCTCAGCCCTTCCTTGCTGCAAAACCCCAGGTGGGACCGTGAGAAGCCCAATCAAAAGGCACAATTGTTTTATTTCACTCCCGTGCTGACAGAATATATTGCCATGGATGTAAATGCAATGTGCCATCACAGGTTTCTGATGGCTCGTGGTGATTGATGGAACCCTGTTATGAAAAACCCTCCTGTGGCAGCGTTGTGCTGTGCTGGGGTGGCCAGATCAGGGGGGTGTGATGGGTTTGGTTGGGTTCTGCTGTTTCCAGGCTTGGCAGAGTGTGTGGGCAGGGGTCGAGCTTTGCTCCAGGTAGGAAAAACATCCCAACATCTGTTAGAAAACAGTTTGGAGGAGCAAGGAAACCCAGCCTCTGCAGAAAGACAACAAACCACAACATGTAGACATTTGCAGAACATAATGAAAGGTCCTGTGGGGTGATTTCTGCTTCCCCAAAACATCCATCCTCCTTCCATGACCACCTGGGCTGAGCAGGGGGATGGAGAGGATGACAAACCCCCTGTGGGGGACAGTCTTGCCCTCTCCTACAATTCCTCTGTAGCTCATGGTGACCGGGGTAAGCAACACCCAGCACACTTCATTTCTTTTATACAAATAGCCTGTATTCAACCCCTGTCTGTCCCCAAAAACCCCTCAGCCTCTGACCCCAGGAGCTGTCTGTCCCTGGCTCCCTTTGCAGACACCCTGACAATAAAGCCATTTCTGTGGGATTGCCACACAGCCTCCTCTCTCTCTCTCTCATTCCTGTGTTGGCCTGGGGATTCTGCAAGTCGTGCTGAGATCACAAGAGCTGAGATCACTCCTCAGAGCTGAGATCACTGGATTCACCCCACAGCTGAGGAAGCTGCAGTGCCCCTGGAAGGTGTTCTGGGCCAGAGACACTCCCTGGGAATGCCACAGCCCCCTGGGTTGATCCCTCACCCAGCTTCCAGCTGTGACAGGGAGTAGTGGTGGCAGTGGAAGAGGGAGATGCTGCAGGGACATCTCAAAGAGCAGCTGAGGGTGAGCAGGGTGCTTTGTGTGAGCCTGTACCTCTGAGACAAAGGGTGTCTTGGGCTTTGCTGCACAAGGTGTGATCCAAATCCAAGGAAACGCCTGTGGAAGAGGAGAGGGCTCTGCATTGCAGCAGTTTGTGAGGATTTAACCTGTGGGACAGATGTGTGAGGCCAGAGAGCTCACAGAAAGCAGCAGAGGGGACCTGCAGGGGACACCTGTCCCTTGGGGTGACACAGCCAGTGTGTTTAACACCACAGCAGGGTTGCTGCCAGGTCCTGGCATCCTCAGGAGCAGCAGCTGGGCTCCCTGTGGAATCACACAGGCAGTGGTGTGGTGGGAGAGGCAGCACAGCCACTGGTGACTCAGCCCGTTCCCACGGTGGCCCCGGTGACTCCCTGGTGACAAGGACAGCCCAAGACACCCTTTCAAGGTTTGTGTTCCAGAGGGGGACGGGAAGCTGCTTCCTGCTCAGGTGAGCCTCTCACGGGGCTCAGAGGGATTCAGTCACCTCCAGAGCAGAGGTGGCACCCACGGGGGATGGCATCAGAGCATGGGAAAGTTTTTGTCCAGGGCTGTGACACTTGTGGGAACAGCTGACTGAGCTGGGCAGGAAGGGGCTCGTTGGGAAGTTCTTGCCTGAGTTTCAACATTGATCACAGCACTGCACACTCTGAAGCACAGTATCAGTCATTTCCATGACCTGAACTTCTCATTTCAGGTTCAAATCTGATGGCCAGAGCATGTCACTGTCCCCTCATTTCCCTCAAACACTGTGCTGCCTTCATTGCTCCTGGGTCAAGCAGATGGAAGTTAAACTGGAGGGATGACTGCAAGTTGGAACTAGCAGCAAAAGGGTTTTTTTCTTCCCTTTGTCCATGCCAGATGAGTATTATTTACAGGAAACACTTTGTACAGCTTCGAGATTTGTTTAGAGAAGGAGTGTAGGGGAGGAGACAGCTAAAGGCAGAATGGAAATTAAAAAAGGTCACAGTAATGCTCCAGAAAATCCATAATTTCCTGGAGTGGGAGTACTGCTATTCTGGGGACTGAGGGAATAGTGGAGCTTGGGCTGAGCGTGCTGAGGGAGGAACTGGCTCCCTTTGGGACGAGCTTGGCCTCGTGGGGCCGAGCCCAGAGCAGCTGCTGGGGACAGAGGGTCCCTGACACTGCCTCGTTCCCTCAGCTCATCCAGAGTCACGTCCATGGTGGCCGTGCCAGGGAGTCTCAGAACACTCAGCAGCCCCCGGGGCAGCTTCTTTGGCCTGATGTTCTGCAGGGAAATGGGGATTGCCTGCAGCTTTGTGTGAGGCACAGGATAAACAGAGGAAGCGAGGATGGGATGCCCTGAGCTGCTGCTGCTGCTGTGACTCAGTGCTGAGCCCTGAGTGCCTGGGCACGTACAGAGGGAACTGCTGAGGAGAGCAGCACGTCCTGGAGCAGGACAAGTCAGGGCAAGGGCAGCCCAGGGAGGTGCCAGGGGGTTGTTGCAGGGAGTTAAGGAGGCTGGAGGGTCTGTTCTGCCTGAAGGAATGAGTGTCACCCGCCCTGGCTGTCACCCACCCCTCCTGGTGAGAGCCTGCCCAGGTCTGTGATAAGGGACTCAGCCACCAGCACCCTAGAAAGGCTTTGCTCCCCACACTTTCCTCTTCCATCCTTCTCCCAAGATGACTTTCAATCAACTTTTAAACTTAAAAGCAAAATCTAGGTACGTTTTAATCAGTAGGAATGAGGATGGAACATAATTCTTTGCCAGCGTGGAATTTAATTTGAAGCATTGAAGTTGATGATGTCACCCGTCCAAGCCTAATTCTCCTCGTCCTCTTTGCTCTGGGGAAGGTTTTCAAGCTCACTGATTTTCAGTGTTCTAGTGGTAGAAGTCACATGTGCTGCAGTGTCCTTATCTGAGGTCAGTTGCTAGAAACTCTGTGAAATCCTTAAATCCAGACCTCTCTCATGTGTTCTTGCAGCCCACTCTGCCACATGAAGGGTTTTTTCCCCTCTGGTGTCCTGCCTCCACGTGTTTTAGAGCATGTTTTATAAAACTGGTTATAATGCTGAGAAATGTGACTTTGAGTTGTGCCCAAACTGTCCCAGAGCCACCACACCATGGGGTTTTAAGTGCTTTTTTTTCATTTATAGATTTATTTTTTTTAAGCAGGTAAGCTATGACTCTCTGAGCTGTTCAGTATCTACTGAAAAACCTGAAGGACTGCCATTACTGCAGCTAATTACCCTTTGACATTAATTTCCACTCAGCTCCATCTGTGAACGCTTTCCCAAATTGCTGTTGTGACAAGTGAGGTGCCCCAGTTGTGGAGCCCCACATCTGGAAGCTCGAGAGGGCTCTTGGTGCTGTGGCTCGTTGGGGGTGTCATGGCTTGGGTGGTCTCCTCATCCTGCTTGGCAGCTGGAGCAAGAGGCTGGGAGCTATTTCCCGTGGTGGGTTTTTGTCAGATCAACCTCCCAGCAGTGATGTGAAATGGTCTGGCAGCTGATTCCTGCAGTCAGTGTTGGGAGCAATGAGTGAATCCAGGGAAGGATGACCTCAGCCCTTGAGAGACTGATCCCTCTGTGGAGGTTCCAGACCTTCCTCTGCTGTGCATGGTCCCTCGTGGACCAGGCACTCTCCAGGAAATCACCATCGTGTATCAGTGTTTTAAAATACATCTCAGGCCTCTTGGGCAGTGCACGTGGGGAGGAGAGGGGAGCAGAGTGTCTGTGGCTGTGTTTTGTGTGTTTGGCTTTGTTTTTAGAGATCACTGTGGGAAAAGCAAGATCCTTGTGCTTGAGCCGTGATGCAGAGGGAAGAGCAAAAAGATATTTCATAACGTGTGTGGATTAATGTTCAGATCTTCCTGAGCCTTTCATCTTCTTTGGGCCCTGAATACTTTGGGCAATGGATATGAGGCAAAAAAGCCTCCCATGTCAATGTACTGGGTGCTGATTATTGCAGAGTTTTGCATTAAACCCTTTTGTAGACTGCCCCTCTTCCTTGGTGGATAATTTTTGGGCGGCTGCTGTAACACAGGAGAAGGATCTGGAAGATGGGTACAGGGCACAGTCACACAGCTCCTGCTTAGCTAGGAGCAAACCCTCACCTAGTCCTGGGTAAAAATAAGCAGTGTATTCATTCTTAGCCCTGTGGCAGGATTTGTGTCCAAATCATCAGGATTTCTGTGTGCAGAGCCCCTCCAAGTGATGGACAGGCTGCTCCTGCCCATCAGGATTTCTGTGTCCAGACCCCCTCCAAGTCCTGCTCCTGTCCATCAGGATTTCTGTGTCCAGAGCCTCTCCAAGTCCTGCTCCTGTCCCTCCCGTCCAACAGGAGGCACACAGGGCTGAGAGGTGTTTCCCACAGGTCAGGTGTACACCGAGGTGTGGGTCAGTGATGGGAAAGGACAAAGGACTTGCACAGGCCAGCCCAGGGAGGGTCTGCTCCGTCTGCAGGGGGTTGTTGCAGGGCATTGAGGAGGCTGGAAGCTCTGTTCTGCCTGCAGGAAAGGCTGCAGAAGGGCAAGTGTCACCCACCCTGGCTGCTGGGGAGCCCCCAGCCTGCCCAGAAGCTGTGCTGGCAGAGATGTCCCCAGGTATCCACGAGCTGTGGCTTTGTTCCTCCCTCCTCACCCACTCCTCTGTGCTGGCTGGGGGCTCCCCCCAGGGCTGTTCACACTCTCCTGCTGATCATCTGGAGATGATCTTGTTTGGGCTCCTGGCAGAGCTGCTGGGGTGGGTTTGTTTGCACTTCTCTCTGAGCAAACACCTGCCCGTCACACGGGGCTGGCACAGGTGGCACCTTGTCCCCATCCAGGGGGCTCAGAGACCCATGGCAAAGCCCTGGCTTGTGCACACAGCCCCAGCCCTGCTCGGGGCAGGATGTGGGGTGTGCTCCAGGAGGCTGGAGCACAGCTCCAGAGAGAGGAGCTGGTTCAGTGCAAACAAACCCTTGGACTGGGGCTGCTCTGCCTGGCACCTGGAGCCTCTCTGTCCCTGCTGAGGAGCCAGGGCTCGGCAGCAGGGCTTTGCAAAGGGAGCAGTTCTGATGGAAAGCATCTCCTGGTCTCCTTTACACTGTTCTGACAGCCTGCCTCCCACCCCTCACTCTGCAGTCGGGTCCATCCCACGTTTACAGGCACCTGCCTGGAGTGTCTGTCACCCTCAGCTATTCCTCCAGTTGATGATGACACAGCCTGGCAATTCAGCCCACATGGGGTATGGATCCTTTATAGGAACCTCCCACAAGCACTGACTTGAGCCTGGTGTGTAAATTAGACCTTTGTGCTGGTCCTTGCCTGCTCACACTGTGTCCTGTTTGAGATTTTTCACAGAGTCATGGACCATGCTTAGCTGGAAATTACCCAGCCTGCTCACACTGTGTCCTGTTTGAGATTTTTCACAGAATCATAGACCATGCTTAGCTGGAAATAACCCAGCCTGCTCACACTGTGCCCTGTTTGAGTTTTTTCACGGAATCATAGGCCATGCTTAGCTGGAAATAACCCCCCAGGACCATGGAGTCCAACTCCTGGCCCTGCACACCCCAAGAGCCCCACCACATGAGAGCATTGGCTCCTTGATCTCAAACAGGCTCTGTGCTGTGACCACCTCCCTGGAGAGCCTGTCCCAGAGCTCAGCCACCCTCTGGGTGAAAAACTCCCCATATCCAACCTAAACCTCCCCTGACTCAGCTCCAGCCATTCTCACGAGTCCTGTCACTTCACAGAGTGCAGAGATCAGTACCTGCCCCTGTGATGCCCCTCATGATCATATTAAAGACCACAGTGAGGTCTCCCCTCAGTCCCCTCTTTTTGTTTGGTGGTTGTCCTTTTCCAGAGTATTTGGATTAATTTGAATTCTAATCATCTAACATTTCATCCTCACTTGGGACCACCATCATCTTTAATAACCTCTCTTCCCATTTCTGATGGTTAATGGATGGTGTATCCTTAGGTCAAAACGCAGCTGGGAGGTCAGACTTTGGATTAAAAGCTGCCTTGACACAGCCCCTAAGAACACCCTGGAAGCAGCCAAGCCCTGTTGCCTATAGATTATGGGCAAAATAAGACTGTAAACCAAGTAGAGGCCTCTGCTTTGGGGGCTTAACAGCCTCCTCTGCTTTTCAAATCATGTCATCATAATCTTTGCAAGATTAAGCACTGTTTCAGCTGCAGGGGTTTTTTTAATTTCACTTTCTCATGGAATAAACTGATGGTGACAGATGCCCAGGAGCCCTGGAGGTCAGTGCTTTGTTTATGCACAGGGAACTTAGGGAGTGAAGGGTGACAGCTTCCCCCTGGAGAGGGACATGGATGTCACCTTCTCATGGAGCACAGGTCTGTGTGGCAGTGACCTTCTCTGTGCTTGCATCACTGGGCAGAGCCCACAGAGGGGCTTTGGGTTCCTCCAGAGGATTGAGTCTGTGGGTAAACATGGCCTTTTCCCTGGGGAGCTGAGGAACAAGCTGCCTCCTTGGGTTTGTGTGGCCAGCCTGGGGCACCCTCAGGTGCCCTGAGCCCTGCTCCTGTCCAGGTGACTGCAGATAACCCAAGTGCTTCCTATCCTGGCAATGTGTTCAGACACTGATCTTAAAGCTGAGGGAGCTAATATCCTGAATTACTGAGGACTAAAGCCTGGAAAAAAACAGGGTGGAATTTAATTTTACCTGAGCTGGGCCATCTCAAAGCATCTGTGAATCAGAGCTGGTCCCTGCAGATGATTCACACTATCCTCCCCCTCCACCTGGGGCTGGACTCAGTGCTGCAGAGCCCAGTTCTTGGTGGCTGTGGCTCCCAGATACTGGTGGGGAGAGGAGCCAAACCCTCTGGAGACCTCAGGTTATGATCCCACCCTTCCTTTGGGCACTAAAGCAGGTGGCTGCCAGCTTCCAGCCAGTGACAAGCGTGTGGGGACTGCTTGGGGTGGCAGCAGGTTCCAAAAGCAGTAGCAGCTGCCCTTGGGGCCCTGCTGGCTGAGGAGCAGCTGGGTTATGCTAAGGACAGGCATTGTCACACATCTGATGTCTTAGACATGCCAAATGCATTCAGTCTGCACCAGTGGATGTTCTTAGGCTCTGAAACTGCTCACAGAGAGGTGCTTCAGTGGAGAGGAAGAGGGGTGCCAACAGGAAGCTGGCTGAGACAACACAGAAGCATTTTCTACTCATGATCTCAGCCTCTGGAGATAAGGCTGGAATTTTGACACCCCCCAGAGCATCCTGCCTTGGCCTCATGTCAGTCCTGCAGCTCTGGACAGAGGAGGGAGGTTCCTGACTGAGTGATGCTCCTGCCAGGGGTACAAAAGGCTGGAGGGAGGTGGCAGTGCCATGGATCCCCTCTGGACAAGAGGTGTTTTAGTGAAAGGTCAGCTCATGTCCTGAACTCTGACCGTGGTGTCGAGCTCGTCAGAAGTGACCTGAGCCTCCAGACAGGGAAATACCTTTCAGGTCTGGCTGGCAGCAGGCTGTGCATGCCCCAGGGCAGGTTTGTCACTGTGTGGCTCATTCCTTATGGCCTGTTCAGAGCTCCACGCTGTTGGGATCCCTGCTTGGCACAGCGTGGCAGTGCCAGGGTGGGTGCAGCAGGTTTGGGGCACTCAGGAAAAGCAGCAGCTGAGTTTCTTGTGGCAAGGATTTGCACAGTGGAGGCTGAACATCAGGGTTGTTGGGGTGAGAGGCTCGGGGGGGTTCTGGATGGGACCCAGGGAGCTGATGGCTCTGTTACACCGAGCGTGCCATGGTCCATGGACAATGCTGCCTTTCACCAGACCCACAGAATAGGCTTTGTGCCTCCTGTGTGAGCCCTCTTTCTCTCTGGAAAGGCTTCCTCAGAGGCTGCAGGCACTGCTCCATGGCTTGGAATGGTTTTCACCTGTGCCAGGAGTGATTTCACTCTGCCTTTTGCCAGGCCTGGGCTCTTGGGTGGTGTCAGGTGCTTGGCTTTGCTGGCAGCTGGAGAATCCCATTTGAAGAAGGATTTGCATTGGGACCACTTGGTACCTGGAGAGGGGCATGTGTAACCATGGAATAGCTTCAAGAGGTGGCTTTTACATCTGGGCTTTATTTAAATGATCCCATTCCTAATTTTCCTGCTGCTCTGCTCTAGAGCATGGCTTGGCAGAAAGGGAGGTGCTGGGTCTAGAATTACTTTATTCATAAAATCAAAAATTATTCTGAGATGGGGCACACAAGGTTCCTCAAGTCCAACTCCTGGTCCTGCACAGGTCAGCCCTAAAATCCCACTCTGTGCCTGAGAGCATTGTCCAAACACTTCTTGAGCTCTGGCTGGGTTGAGGCCATGACCACTGCCCAGGGGAGCCTGTTCAGTGCCCCACCATCTTCTGGATGAAAAACCTTTTCCTAATATCCAGTCTAAGCCTCCCCTGGAACAGCTTTTTGCTGTTTCCTTGAGTACTCTTGCTGAACACGAGAGATAAATGATCAGTGCCTGCCCCTTGTCCCTTACAAAGATTTTAAAGCACAACCCAATAGGATATTGGCACTTACATATTGATTCCACATCTTGTTTTTAAATTAATTTACTGCTTCTGTGCTGGGTATCTCTGATGGATTCTGGGGCACAGCTTGGGCCATGGGCACTTGTGAGGACCTGGCCTTTCATTAAATTCCTTTAAGGGTTCACAGTGAGAGTCTGGGGGGCAGAAGGGGAGCACACAAGAAATTTAATCTTGGAGTTGACTGGCCCCTCACAGACAGAGCTCTCTCTTCCATCTCCAAGTCAGAAAGACCAACCCAAAACCAGCTACACGAGTGGCTTGAGCAGCATCTTGTAAGATCCAGATGGAATTATGCTACAGTTTGTAAAGGCACTTCTGCAAACTCCAGTGAAAGCTGATCTGCAGCATTAGACACTCAAATATGTCCCAAGTTTGGCTGAGGTTCTCTTCCAACTTCCCTGCTGCGGCCACTATTAAATATAATTGCAAGATACAAGGAAAAACACCAAAGAATGTTATTAGTTTATGAAACTGGGTTGCCTTGGCTACTTCTGAGGTAGAATTAATAGGAGAAAACCCTCAATTGTACGAGGCCAGGCCTTCATTGTAGTCTCAAAGTGTAATTTCCCTTCTCTCCCGTTTAAGGACAGCGGACATTATCTCAGGAATCTATAGATAGTGTCTGAGTCATTCTTTAAAGCACAGCTAAAATGTAAAAACATTAAATTATATATCCCTGCAGCTCCTCTGACCAGGGGAAGTGTTTGACACCTCATTTTGCAGGCAGGGAAGAGTATGTGGAGGAGGAGAATTACGTGCAGAGAGTCATGTTGGAGTCCTGATGGTGGCTGAGCAGTTCTGACTCCTCTGTCCTCCCTCAGCATCTGCCCTGGGCAGGATCAGCCCCACAGGAGCTGAGAATCGAGATGTGACCAGGCTTGGGGAAAATAAATGTGCATATGTGATGTGCCAAGGGAGGAGCTGCCATTCTGAGCACAGTTTTTCTGTGCAGGGCCGTGCAGGGAGCTGGTTCTGAACCACAGCTCAGAGCTTGGGCTTTCTGACTTTCAGGCAATTCTGAGTACTCAGGGGGATCTACCCAAGCTCATCACTGTGAGAGCTGTGTGTATGTGGGGCTGAGTGTGGGTGTTCACTGCTGCTGCACTGGGGTGCTCAGCAGGAAGGGCTCTGGAAGTGTTTGCAGCCTGAAGCATATTTGGAATATATATATATTTATATATATCTGTGTGGAGAGAAAAGTGGCCATTGTCTATTTGATCTTGATGCTCTTCCAAGGTTTCCTGTTCTTGATTGAGAGGGCAGACAGTTTGTGGATCTTGACCCTGAATATTCACCCAAGTTTCTGGCTAGGAAGGGATTTAGTGACCATGGGCCCTTGGCTGCTCTTTGCCTGGTGCTGGTTCCTTCACCCAGACGTTACCAGGCTGCAGTGGAGCATCTCTCACAGGGCAGGAAAGAAGAGGACACTTTGTCCAAGTCTGGAGTGAGACTGGGACTTGCACCTAAGGAAAATCCCTGGCTGAGCTTTTCCCTTTGCAGCATCTGCAGAGTCAGACATTACTCTCAAGCCCTGTTTCTCCTGCAGCTCTGGTGGGGAGCTGCTCACTGGGGCTGTTCCCAAGTGCCTGGCTCTGCTCTGGGTGTCCTGTTTGTTCACTCCTCTGACCAGGACCCCGTGGGTCACCCCGTGGGTCACCCCGTGGGTCAGCCAGGCTCAGGAGAGCCCTTAACCCCTGCCCTTTGTCGTCTGCTGCCCTTGGGCCACTGCGCTGCTGCCTCTTTGTTCTGGGCTTTTCTCCTTTGTGCATCCCCACCCCTCTCTGGGAAAAATCAACATTTGCCTTTCGGAGCCTGGCCAACAGAAGGGGTCTGTATTCCATCCCGATGGCAGCCCCAGGCTTGCAGGGCTCCTGTGATAATTCCAGTGGTGTTTGTTGCCAGGGGGACCCTCTGAAACACAAGTTTGGGAGTTCTGTGTGAGTGTAAAACAAGCAGGGAAGCTGTGAACAGTCACTGAGCAAATGCTGGGGCTGAGGAAAAAAATGTGATTACACTGAGGTTATAAGACGATGGTAAGAAATTGATTTAAAATCTAAGTAAGGATGAATTCTAATTTTTTTTTTGTTTGTTTTTAAACTGAAGTACCATGTTGCTGTGTCGTGTGCTAGAACTGCACATCGTGCTGGGGCAGAGCAGAGAGGCAGATGCTGGGCTGGGGAGTTTGCACCAGGATTTCTCCTGTGTGGTCAGAGCCAGAGCGTGGCAGGCCTGTGAGAGTGGGGAGCAGAGCTGCAGGGTGGCTCGGGAGTATTTGATCCATATGGAAATACCGCACTGGAGTTTTAAAATTCCTTTCCCTTCCTTCAAATCTGCCCATGGTTTTCTCCAGCTACTCCATGGCCATTGCCAGATGAACCCGAGGAGGTGAGGTGCACTCATGAGGCTGGGAGCTGTAAATGTTGAGGGGTTGAAAAGCGAAGGATGAGCAGTGATTATTTATTTTTTCTTTGTTTCCATAGTGCTCCTTGCTGAGCTTTATCCCTTGTCCACTCAGGCTCCTGGGGACTCTTGTGTTATTAATGTTAATTAACTAACACGTTTCTAGCTTGTGGCAGCTGGTTAATGTAAGAGCTTGATGGTTAATGTAAGAGTTTGATTATTAATGTCAGAGTTATTCCTTCTTTGAGCAAGGCTGCAGCTTGGGTGGGTTCAGAATCCTTCCCTCCTTCCCACCTCTGCTGGGATGCTGCAGGTTCTGCAGGAGCAAAGGGGACCAGACTCAAGCTGCTCTTGCCATGACTTTACAAGCTCAAACCCCCTTCATTTAGTGAAAATACCACGAGGCACCTGTTCATGGAATTCCTGTTCTTGAGCCCTGCTTCTCTCTCTCAGATTTTGGCAGATCAGGACTGTGAGCAAGAGAGGAGTGTGGTGAAGGCAGGGAAAACTCAGAGGGACAAGACCTCTCTGGGAATCTGGTTAGCATCAACAGTGAACTTGGAGGGATTTTAGACCTGACAGTGGTTACCAAATCCATCCCCAACCAGCAGAGCTTCACAAGAGCAGTTTTCTCCTCCCACATAAACCCTTTCCCCTTGACTCCTGCCCCTAAGTAAAAGAATCCCCTGAGCCAGCAGAGCTGACAACACGTCCAAAATCCCCATTTTTGCAGTCCCTTCCAGTTTGTGTGGACATTGGTGGTGTGGATCTGCATCTGCACAAATCATCTGCTGTGGTGACGTGGCACCTCCGCCCCTGCCCGGCTGGATTAAGGGAACACTCCAACCAGAAGGATCACAGATGATGACTAACACACTTTTTTCATGTGAAAAACTGCTTTTGCTAATTTTTTTATTTTTTTTTAGTGCTTTCATGATTGTCCAGCGTATCTCTGAATGAGTATCAGCTGTGAGGAATTTGTGGTCAGTGGAGAACAGATGATCACGAGGGGTGGTGAAGTGATCTTGTTGTTTCTGTGAAGTGAATATCTGAGGGCTGAGCTTACTCACCTCAGAATAAACTCATGGGAAAAAGAGAGAGTGTCTGTATTGTTTGAAGGCCATTTTAGCTCTTGAACAACTTGCCAAAGCACTTGAGATCACTCCAATGTTTTAGCCTTAACACTGAGATTGAACATCTCCAAAAAGCCAAGGCTCAGCTCAAGCACAAGTTTGATCCCACGTTGCCCAGATAGAAACATTTGCTGTGGGTTTTGTGGGGCAACCAAGGCAATTTTCTGGCCTTAAGCTTTATGGATGCAGCAATTGATTTCCTGAGAATTACTGCAGTTTAATTTGACTTAACAATTTGAATCAAAGCCTAAATTTGAGCCAATGTTAAAGTGCTGTGACCCCTGTCATCATGTGCAGGACTGGTCCTTCCACTTAACACAGCACTGCCCTTTGCTTGTGCAGAGCTCTGCTGGCCTGGGGGAAGACTTTCTAACACTGCAAAAATTGAGACTTGAGTCTTGCTGCCTCTTATCGTTAGCACAATCTTTCTGAACATTTTTATTTTAGTGTTAGAATGCTTTTGGTACCTGCTGAAGAAGAGTGATGTGGTAGCAATGGATGTGTCTTGCAAATGTAAATTTTTCCTGTGGTTTCCTTGAGGGTGATTTGGGCTCCAGCCTCAGGCTGGGCTCTTTCTAAGTGTGAACTCATGGCTCCAGGTGCTGGTGAGCAGTGTTGTGTGGCTCCAGCTCCCATGGGAGGGAAATTGGTGGTGTTTTAGGTGGTCTGTGCTTAGCCTCTGACCTGGACACTGCTTGCTGGTGCACCTAGGCTGTGCTGGAGAAGGCAGTGGAGCAGTCCTGAGTCTGCAATCAGTGCCCCTTGGCCACAGCATCCCTCGATTCCATCAGCATCCCTCCCAGCAGCATCCCTCCTCCATCCCAGCACCATCCCTCCTCCCTCCCAGCAGCATCCCTCCCTCCATCCCAGCAGCATCCCTCCCTCCAT
>VZTB01009917.1:175762-192527 GCA_013397245.1 Thryothorus ludovicianus
CACCATCCCTCCTCCATCCCAGCATCCCTCCCTCCATCCCAGCACCATCCCTCCTCCATCCCAGCACCATCCCTCCCTTCCTCCCTCCATCATCCCTCCCTCCACCCCACCAGCATCTCTCCATCCTGGTGAAAGCTCACTTTGCTGCCAGAGATATTTGATCCAGAAGGAAACCATGCACTAGCATGGTTTTGTTGAAGTTTTTTATTTTTCTAGCTGTGCTCAGCTTCTTTGTAAAGAGTTTCTGTTACATGGAATCTGGAAAAATGTCTTTTATTCTTCAGTGCATGTTTCTGATTAGTACTGGAAATGAACATGAATTTTTTCCCTTTTTTTTTTTTTTATTTCTTTTGAGGTTAATGTTGCAAGTGGATTTCAAGCTAGTGGAAGAGAAGCTGTAATTGTGTGGTTCACTGGACTCAGAGCAATAGAGATTCTTCCTCCTTTGCTGATCTGCACACAGATGTCCCCCCTGGCTGTTGCTGGCCCCTGTGTCCCCAGGTGTCTCCAGTGGCACCTCCATGTGCAGGCTCCACCTCCAAAGGTGATGTCCTGTGTCATAAAAGCTCTGCAGCTCAGCCTGCAGCAGCTGGAGTGTTGGAGGAGCCACAGAGGCTGTGATTGTGCCATGTGGATCCATCCATGTGTGAGTTTTCCTCCTGTTAACAGCTCCAGGCCTTGCTACTGGTGAGATCTTTTCCAGTCACTCTTTTTAATCCCTGTTAGAACTCTGAATACTAAAAGCATCAAACTTTCTACTTTAACAAATAATTCTGAAAAAAAATACTACCTTTCACCTAAAACCATAACAACAACTTCCAAAGCTAACTTCTCACTTTATGAGATAATACACTTCCATTTATACAATTTCTAATGTGTAGAGCAGGGAGCTGTGAGTGGATGGAGACGTGTCCAGGGCTGCCTGGCCAGCCTGCTGAGCTGTGCTGGGTGAAGGGGGAAGCTGCATTATCTGACCTCAGCCCCTGCAGTAAATCCATGGAACAGAAGCAAGGCTCATGCTGGCTGCTCAGATGGGCTGGTGCTGCTTTGCTGACTCCAGCACAGCGTGGGATGGCTCCTGCTGGCTTTGGCCCATCCCTCCCCATCACCACCTTTGTTTGGCTTGGGTTCTTTTTGTTTGTTTGTTTTTTGTTTTCACTGGACTGCG
This sequence comes from Thryothorus ludovicianus, assembly GCA_013397245.1. NCBI lineage: Eukaryota > Metazoa > Chordata > Aves > Passeriformes > Certhiidae > Thryothorus > Thryothorus ludovicianus. Next base: position 176,931 of record VZTB01009917.1, read on the forward strand.
TAGAGAGAGCTCCTGAGTTGCATCCTCCATTGTTTGTCCTCACTGCGTGGTTTCTGTTGATAATGGGAATTGCTCACTTGTCCTTTTGGATTTTATATCATGTGAGTGTAGCAGCATGGGTGGCTTACTGCGAGGAGAAAATCAATCTCATGTGGGCTCTCTCTTCACTCTTATGTGCACCCAGAAGGTTTGCAGTGTGTCATCCCAAAACTCTGGTGCGTTTTGGAGAATTTTGCATCGGCTTCATTGGAGATGAACATCTCTGGCAATTCCCTGGTTTTCTCTAGGCTCAGCTAGAAAAGTCACACTGGACATTTCTCCAGATCCCATCCCCCTGCTTCACTGCCCTGTCTGCATCCCCTGCAGCAGGGTGGGCACCCAGAAGTGTTCCCCTTTCCATACTGGGATATTTTACATCCATTGTGCCATATCAGCAGCTGCAAGAAGCATGAAAAAGCAGAAACCTTGGTCCAGTATTGTCTGGAGGGAGCAGTTTCACTGTGAGCCTGGCACTGACACGATCACAGGGGCAATTCTGGGCTTTGGCAGCTGTGAAGGAGAGCCCAGAAAAGTCCAGAGGTTTTGGGTGCTGGTGCCTTCCTGCTGGGCCATATTGCCCCAGCCCGTGGATCTGGAGGGAATTAGTCATTGATTATGAAATGGAAAAAAATATTGCTCAGTGAGAGAGCCAAGGTGAGGCTGAGCTGGGCCTTGTCCTGCTGAGACACATCCTCTGGGTGGAACGAGCCACTCTTGGGCTGACTGGGTTTTGACTGCTGGGCTCTTCCGTTCTGAACTCCTTCTGGTGGGAGGATTCCCAATTTCAGCTCAATAAAGCACACTGCCCTGTGGCTCCCAGTGCTGCAGTGCATTTCCAGCGTGGCTGGAGGGAGGGGAGGCTCACAGACTGTGTCTGTGGGGGAATTGTTTGATTTGCATTTCACAGCTCGGATGTGGGGCTCAAACTGCTGCTCCCAGGCTATAAATAGAGGTAACCCCAGAACAAGCTCAGCAGCTGATGCTCTCTGCTCCTGCTCCCTCCTTCCTGCCAGCTCACAGCAGCATATTTTTAGCTGTTACTTTCTCATTATTTATTTAATTATTTTTTTTTTTGCCAGATCTTCTTTCCTTGCCAGCTTTCCCTGCTGCTTATCTGCTTCCCAGGATTGTGTCTGGATCCTCCCTCTGTGGAGGGGCAGTGGGGCACCACAGATAGCAAGCTTGGCTCAGATTCTGCAGCTCTCCCTCCTCTTTCTAGATTTTCTGTTAAGGTATTGGGCTGCCTGGGTGGATTTCGTGTTTGCTCCTCATTTTCCCTTTGTCTGAGAGGGAATGAACAGCATTATTATACATTATTAATGTTGTTAACAGGCAGTGAAGCAACAGCTGTCAGAAAAGCCTCCTCCTAATGCTGCCTCCAACACAGAGCAAATCAACTCATCTTTGAAAAAGCCCTTGCAAAAAAAGGGTGTGAGTGGTAATTCCAGCTCCCCAGAGAAAACCTGGGAGACAGGGCACACAAACAAACCCAAAAAGGGTTTGCATAAGAGCCACGGGCTCAGCCAGGGCACGGATGCTCCTGTGGCTGTGCTGGGTGCTCCAAGTCCTGTGTGTGTTTTTCCACTGCAGTGCTGCTGAAGGGAATAAAGCTTATTTCCTCGATGTGATCCTGTCCAAGCTTGTAAGCTCCTCGCTCAGCTTCCGTCCTGCCTCGCCGCAGACTGAATGAAGGCTTTGAACATGAAAGGCTGCTTTAACCAGCTCAGCATGGCTGCAGATCTGCATTCCTCAGCCTGCCACCCATCAGGGATGGTCTGCTCCGGGTTTGGAGCCATTCTAAAAGCTGCATTTCAACTCTGCACCTTGCCTGCACACAGGGAACTCGGGGTGTTGTCTCTCTGCACGGAGCAGAGCTGGGATGTGACTGCTCTTGCAGCCTGGCTCAAGAGGAGCTGTTTAAAAAAAACAAAATCTGTTCAGCAGAGGAAGCAGGGGCTTTTCATTCTTGCTAGCGTCCAAAGAAGCAGTGGGAATTTAGAGAGGAGAAAAGGATTAAGGAAAAGATTCAGGGGCTGGGTTTAATAGCAAAAATATGTTTAAAATTTAAAATGCTGGTTCTAATGCACAAGTTCCCCGAAGCTTCAGCCCTTGTCCTGCTGTCAGTGATGGGGAGTGGGGCTGGGTGATGGCTGCAGCAGCAATCTGCCCTGTTGCAGTGCAGGTAAAGCTCTGGAGCAGGCAGGCTGGGTGTTCACGTGTGTGGGTGGACAGTCCTGGCTCTATTTTTGGCTCTTTGGGCGCAGAGCTGAGGTGGGGGGTGGCTCTGGGTGGTGCTGCCCGTGGGTTCTGCCCGTGTTGCCCTTTCCCAGGACCAGCTCTGTGGTTCAGCCACATCACGTTGTAGGCACAGAGGCTTTTTATGTTAGGAAAGGAAAGGGAGAGAGCAAACACACATGTGCATATAAAATATATATAAATACATATACACAAGCACATTTCTGAGCATGAAATGCTTTTTCCATGTCCAGCTGCCAGGCAGCTCTTTTCCCTTCCCTCCCTCTATCCCAGGCCTTACTGGTATGAAAGTTTCCCTGCCTTTTTTGTTATATAGATCTATTTCTTTTTTAATGTATTTTTATTCCTTGTATGATGTGCTCTTCCAGCTGACAAGGTTTGTAAGGTTGTGATTCCGTTACAAATCACAGTTTAGAGCTGTTCTGCACCTTAAATTGGTGCTGTTTTAATCCCTTTGCTTCTTGTCCAACAGATCTGGTAGATGGTGAGAAGATAGTTTAAATAATGTAATTGGATGACATCACCACCCTCAAATCCTGGGAGTTTCTCACCTGTTTGCAGGTGGAAACCCTGACACGAGGTTTTTGTGTGCTGAGGCAAGGTTTGGAATGAGCTGAGGGGATCCCGTGGCTTGGCAGCTCCAGATTCTGGTGCCCGAGGTTTTGGACACTGTCCTGGGGCTGGTGTCCAGCCTGGACACCATCCTGCTCCTGCAGCAGGAGCCCCAGAGGCTGGGGAGCTCCCAGATTTCCTGGGAATGTCCATACCAGGACATCAGAACATCTGGGGGGATTCCAGAGTCCCACCTGAGCTGGTTCACTGCATTTACGGTGGACGCTTTTGTTGAGGTAAAAAAAAAACCCAGAAACTGAGGCACAAATCCACGGAGAGTTTTATCCAGCTGTGTTTGAACTAAATGGGAATTCTGGGGATTTTAAGGAGGATTCAGGCTCTTGCTGAGTGGGAAGCAAAGTGCTGTGGTAATCATCCTTTTACAAATAGGCAGCTGGGATGGCAGAGAAATTAAACAAGTTGATGATGGATTAGAAATGTTGTTGCAGTCAGCAGGTGCCACTGGCTTGCCTGGAGTCTGGGAAGCAGGCAGGAACCTGGGAATTCCTGAGGACTCTGAAATGGGTGTGGAAGGGGAAGTGCATCCCCTCTTCCACTGCTCTGACCCCTCAGCAGGGCTCCCCACATGATGTGTTCCCAGGATATGAGTGCAATCCATGCAGAGAGGAGTCTCTGTAAGTTCAGGATTCATACAAATCCTTAAATTCCTGTGCTTTTCTCTCCCAGCCAGGAAATCTGTCTCAGGAAGTGCTACACTTCTCTCTAGGATAAAATATCCTGGAGCGAGAGGTGAATGTGAAACGTCCCATGTAATGATTTCTAAAATCCCCTCTGGTGTTTCTGGAAACCCTGAACACATTTGTGGGTTTGTTGTGTTTGAATAATAATGTTTGACATCTTCAGGGGAAGGTGGAGGTCTCTCCTCAGGTGTTTTTTGGTTAAAAGAACGTGTAACTCTCCCTGGATCCCAGAGATGACTGCACAAAGCAGATTCCCCACAGAACTGTGCCTTGAATGATAGCAGGGAGGTAACTGCACACTCCTTATTCACATGGACTCCTCATTCCAACCTTCTTCTTGCTCCAGGAATCACCCGGACCTCCAGCGGGAGACTTCGGAGGCTCAGCGACCAGACGAGTCCCAGTAAGTGTGAGGATTTCTGTCTTTGAAACCTCCTCATCCAATTAAAAAAAAAAAAAATAAAATTGAGGGGTTCAGGAGGTGAAACTCAGAATGTTCTGCCGTGGTTTGAAAGGCAAAGCTTGCTGCTGATAAAGGCAGAGCTCTCTATGCTGGAGAAAGAAAGCAGTGCATGTAAAAAGCAGAGTGGGGGATATATATATATTTTTAAAAGCCCTAACAAACCATGAAAAGAGAGAGAATATAAAATATTCCTTACTGCTTAATGAGTCCAGAGACAATAATTAGCAAGCTCCAGCCCAATTCAGCACAGGGCAACAGAAAGCAGGAGTGGCCCATGATTGAAATCCACTTTAGTCATTAGTAGCTCTTTTGGACTCTCCTTAGCTATTATTTTTTATTGGATGTGCAGATTTATGGATTATAACTGCTTGTGGCTAAATTTACAGCCCTAATTGCAGCTTCATGTTTTGGAAGCTGCTCCTGATTCAGAAGGAAGCAGGTGGGAGGGTTTGTTTTTCTTGCAGGAAGGTGTTTCCCAGCCTCGGGAAAGCAGCAGCAGAATTCCCAGGGCTTGTGAGTACCTGAGGCTGTGTGCTCTGTTTGTTTGTGACATGTGCTGGGGCTGCCCAGGCACTGTCCCTGGTGGCTGTCTGCAAGTGAAAAATGTCACTTCTCATCTAAAATACTCCAAGGGAAGCTGAGGCAGCCCAGATTTGGGATTTTCCTTCTGGATTTTCCCTTTTGCTGGCTGTATTAGCCCCTCTGATGAGCCTGTGCTGACCCTGGTTCAAACCCCTGTGTCTCCATATCGAGGTGCTTTGTACATCCCAGACATTATTCTTCATCAGCAGGTGCTTTGTTGCCACTGAAATCTTCCTTCGTGTTTCCTTCTCTGATATCACAGAGTCCTAAAATGGTTTAGGTTGGAAGAGACCTCAAAGATCATTGAATTCCAACCTGGATGATCTCCCCTCACCATTTCTGCCTCATTTTCTCTGCTGCCTGTCCTCCCCAAACCCCACTCACCTCCTCAGCTCTGACCACACTCAGGTCAGGTTTTACCCTCTCCTGTCCCCTTGGTCTCTCTGTCACTCATCTGCTCCCTCCAGGCTCCATTTGCTGTTTCAGTCCATCTTCTCAGCCCTCACATCCTGCCTCAGCTCCCAGATGGACTTACCAAAACAGGAGTTTTCAGCTTTTCCCTCGGCGTGGGTGGCAGCAGAAAGCCACCCTGGGGGTGCCTTCCTGGAGCTGCTTCCAGTGCTGTGCTGGAAGCAGCCAGCAGCACGTGTGGGATGGGGATTAGTCATGGATGTCTGCTTGAACGTGCACTTGAACTCCCTGGGAGCTGGGACACGGCCTGCCTGGCCCTGCTGACAGGAATTTGTGGCACAGGTGAGGGTGACAGGGCTGGCACGCTGTGGCACTGTCCTGCTGCTGGCATCTGGAGCTCCACAGCCCTGCACCCTCACCATCAGCAGTGGGGTGGTGGAATTCTGGTCAGAGCAGGCCACTGCACCCCAAACTGGTGTCGAGGGGCAGCAAAAATGCTTTGAGTGATAATTATTGGGGAGTCTTGGTGCTGTGTGAGTGTTAAAGTGTGACAGCAAGAGGCCTGAAGGACTGAGCTGCATTTTGGAGCTGATGCTTCAAAAAGCTCGGCCACCAGCGCAGAGCTGGTAGTTTGGAGCTGAAGTGTGTGTTTATCTTGTGCATATGCACAAACAAAGCTGCTGCCTCAGCCCTGGCACCGCCTGCTCTCATCTACAGACGTCCGAGGACAGAAGGGGGAATTGGTGCAGCTCCAAAGGGAGCAGGGGTGTAGGGAATCCACACTGACAGACACAGCACATTTGTTCAAGCTTGTTTTCCTTAGACTCTAATTATATACTTTTCCACTTTTCTGGTGAGAGACCTTGTAAATTTTTAATTTTCTTTTTTTTTTTTTTCAAGTTAAAAAAATCAAATGAGCAGTTCAGTCCTTCAGTTTACATTGCAGTAAATATTTATGACTCCATATAACTGCAGCTCAATTTCCCCTTGTTTCAGGTCCAAATTTTCCCCACTGCACATCTGGCCTTGCACCCAGAAGCTTTTATTCCTGTAAAAGATAAATTGGGGTTGGGATGACTGAGCAGTGGTTGCAAGTGAAGCGTTGCAGCAGGGGCTCGGTTGCTTTGGGCTCTTTGCCACCCTAAACAAAGGAAGGGATGATGTGCATTTCCATAGCCACCAACTCCTGGCATCCAGAGAGCTCCACAGGCATCCAGGTGTTGCAGTGAGGGTAGGAAGCTGCAGAACTGGTGTTGACCTCTTTTAGAAACTTCACTCAGTGGCTCAAATGCTCTCAATCCCTCTGGAAGTGCCTGTGTGGCCCTCACACCCAGCAGTTCCAGGGCTTTGGGGCTGTGGGGATGGTTTTGTTCAAGCCTGCTGTGTAGCCCCAGGTAAGCCCCTGGGATGGGATTCACAAGTCCCTCTCCAGCTCTCCTGGAGCCCTCTCAGGCACTGGAAGGGGCTCTGAGCTCTCCCTGGAGCCTTCTCCAGGGTACCCCCAGCTCTCCCAGCCTGGCTCCAGCCCTTGGAGCATCGCCGTGGTCTCCTCTGGACTCTCTCCAGCCCTTCCCATCCTTCTTGTGTTGATGGCCCCAGAGCTGGAGGCAGCTCTGCAGGAAGGGTCTCAGGAGAGTGGAATAGAGGGGCAGAATCCCCTCCCTTGACCTGCTGCTCACAATTCTTGCACAGCTGGACACGTTTGGTTTTCTGGGCTGGCAGTGCACCTTGCTGGGTTTTATGGAGCTTCCCATCAACCAACCACCCAAACCTCCAAGGAATAGTGATGATCCCCTCTCTGCCCAGCCTGTGTCCTGATCCAGGTGCAGGACACTGCCCTTGGCCCTGCTGAACTTCCTGAGGGTCACATGGACCCATCCAGCCTGGCCAGGTCCCTCTGGGTGTTGTCCCATCCCTCCAGGGATGCATGAGTTAGGAATGGCATGTCAGGGAAGTTACTCCCACTTCATTTTCCTACAACTGTACCTGATGAATTTGAAGCGGAGAAATATTTGCTGACATTTGCCATGTGGAGCAGTGGTGTGTTCACAACTCAGCCAGAAAACAGCCCAGAGCAGTTGGAGTGGAAGGAATGGAGATCGTGTTCCTCTCGGGCAGCCAGCTGTGCTCTGCACTTTGATTTGTTTCCAGCCTACAACTCAGTTTTTGCTAAAGAGGAAGGAACTTCCCTGGCAAGGGTAACACAAGGAAAGGGTCCATGAAAAGGTAGAGTTTAGTGATTTAGCTAAAACAGCATATTTTCCCGTGTAGGTGAAGGCAGGGAGGACGATGCCTTCCAGCTGTGTTTTGGCAGCCCTGCTCTGGCTCGGTGCTATTTGTGGCTCAGGTGCTTTGTTCATGAGAGGTCCCAAAGGGGTGGGAGGGGAGCAGGTGCCTCAGCTTTCCTGTTTCAGCCTTTGTGTGGCTGTGAGGCTGCCTGGAGCAGGGGCAGCCTGCCAGGGCCAGGGCAGGCAGGGCTTTTCCATCCAAAATGTGAGAGCACAGTGGCTCCGCTTCTGCCTCATCAGCAGCTGGCTGAGGATCAGCCACAACTTGTCTCGGTGCTTTTTGGAAGTGCAGGGCATAATTTGGAGAGGCAGGAAGTCAAGGCCAGCTCTCTGGGTTGTGTTGGGAAGGGACACTCTCTGGGACCTGTTTGCACCTTGTACTGTCCAAACTCCTCTCTTGGGTAGAAAGTGGGGGACTCCCATCCAGATGTTGTTTGCACCAGCTCAAGCCCCTTTGTTCACTTGATGGTGGTAGCTGGGCCAGAAGCCACAGTGGCTGGACCAGTGTGGGCTGGGGATGCAGAAGTGAGGTGGTTCAAAGGTGCAGATTGTGGTTTGAGCCTGTGAGCTTCTGCTCAGGGCAGAGCTCTATGACCCCACTGACCCCACTGTCACTGCGCACTCAGTGATACACTGCCCAGGGTACCTGGGATTAACAGAAATAAAGATATTATAGTCTTACCTGAAAATTTCAACGAGACGGGCACAGATAATTCTTGTCTTATTTGGTTTTTTCCTTTATTGATGTCTCCTTTTCATAGCTGGGGAAAATAGAGCAGCAGAGAACCTGAAAGCTGTGCCTTGAGCACTGCCTGTGAGTCCAGGGATCCTTCCCCACGGGCACTGGAATGGAAAAATGTGAGGCCAGGTGGGTGGAAGAGCTGAACACACATAGCTGTGGGCATAGTTTAAATTGGCATAATTGTTTTAACAGAGACAACAGGATTTCAGCAGGGCTCACTAATTTGGATTGTTCAAAATTCATGACAAATATGACAGCAGATCTTGCTGTTTCCGTCTCTTGACTTAGTCCCTTGCCCTGAGGACCATCTCCTCTCTTTGTGCCTGGGGTCTGTGAGAGGCCAAGTCTAGAAACTGGTTTCTGCGAGGCTGTGGGTTAACCAGAATAGTGGAGATAAACAAAAGGGAAGTCAGGAGCCAGGGGCTCCCCGCTGGAGCGTGCATGATGGCTGTTACATAAGCAAATTCAGAGTGCTATAAAAACCATTAGGTATGTGAGGGGTTTTTCCTCAGGGGAGTGCTGTCAGAACTGTCACACATCTGCAGCTCAGACGTGGGCACTGCCACTCACAGCACTGCCCTCCACGTGTCAGTGTGGCATCTGAGCAAACTGAGCTTGGGAACCTCCTGAAAGCCTTGGTCCAGCCTTTCAGCTTGTCCTGCATCCATCTGCAGCTTCCTGCTGGCAGCCTGGGATCCAGGCTGGGAGTGCAGCACTCTGGGTCCCAGCTGGAAGCTGGGGGGTGCACGACAAGCACTGGGATGTCAGCATGTCTCTGGTGGGTGGTGAAATGTCCTCAAGCTGCACCAGGGGTGGTTTAGATTGGATATCAGGAAAAATTTCTTCACTGGGAGAGTGGTCTGGCATTGGAGCAGGATACTCAAGGAAGTGTGGAATTACCATTCCTGGAAATGTTCAAAAGTCATGTGGGTGTGGCACTGAAGGACATGGTTTGGTGGTGAGCACGGCAGTGCTGGGCTGATGGTTGGACTCAAAGAACTCTTGGAATTCTTTTCCAACCCTGATTCTGTGTTTGCAGCACAGAGGTGCCTTTTGCTGCGGTGGAGCAGCTGAGGGGTTAACAGGAGCCTGTGGTTGCAGCCTCATGGCTCTGGATGTGTCCTTAGATGAGGTCATATGAATTTCTTCGGGCAGCCTCTATTCCCCTTTGTCTGAGGCACCAAACCGGTCACCCCAGCTGTGCAGCTCTCCTGCCAAAGGGTCCCCATGCACCACCCGCTCCCCTCGGGCTCCCTGGTGACAAACCCTGCCTTGACACGTGTCCCTTCTGCACACATGGCCTTTCTCCTCACCAGGGCAAAGCTGCAGAGCCTGCAGCCTGGTCACCAGGCAGCCTGGAGGGTCCCCTCTGTCGGTGACCCCCAACTCTGGGCAGCAAGAAGTTAAAGCCATGAGGCTGCTCCCAGCTCAGGTGCCTGATTTCCTGCAGGGACACACACAGGGGACTTGTGTAACGCTGGCACGTGGACCCTGAGCTGCCTGGCAGAGTCCTGTGGGGCTCCCACGTGCTCCCAGTTACTCACAGGCAGGGAGGGAGGGTGCCTGAGTGCACAGCTGAGCAATCCCGGGGCTGTGTGCTGCTGAGGGGATGTGCTGAGCTCTGCCTGCTCGTCCTGTCCCCATAGGACACCTCTGATCCACCTGCAGCCTCACAGATGATGCCACGAGTCCCCAAAGGCTGCTGAGCACTGCAGGTGAGGAGGTAGATCTCCAGCTTTGCCCACAGCATCTGTGTGCTCTGGTGTGAGGAAAACAGAGACGTATCAATAGAATATATAAAAGTTTTTATAATAAATATTAATATTAATAAAAATCATTGATTCAGGAATGACCAGGGCTTTAATTCTCTGTAAAGTTTGGGGCCTTCAGCTGCTGGCTGTGCTTTAGGATAACAATTTTCTGCACTGGAGGGTGATACAGATTTGTTGATGAGTGCTGACAAGGTCCACAGGGTTCCCCTGAGGAAAGGAAATGTAGAAGTGCAGTGTGGCTCCTCCAGGACAGGAGCAGAAGTCCTTGAGCAAGGTTATTTCTCACCTCAGCACCAGACATCTCTGGAGGAAGCCTTGAGAGCCCTTTCAGTAGAGCCTGGCACGAGGTGCAGCAGAGAGAGGGGAGAGGAATGGCAGTGGAGTGCGGGTTTATCTCATTTGTTTGTCTTCTCCCCTTTTGAAGGGTGGAGGAAAGTATCCTGAGCCCTCCAGAGCAGAAGTGTGATGAGAGGGAAAGCTGTTCATTGTCACCTGTGCCAGCCCCAGCCATGTCCTGTGCTGGGACGTGGCTCACTCGAGGTGCCTGTGCAGGAGCTGAGGGGGCAGTGCAGGGGACTTGGGGCAGGGGGCAGTGACAGGACACACTTCCAGCTGAGGTGTCAGTGAGCCCTGGAGGAGTGGGACAGCTCTGGAAGTGCAGCAGCTGGCAGGGGAGGCTCCCTGTTTGCTGAGGAACGGGGGGAAGTGGATGGAGGGAGGGCTGGTGTGTCCTGCTCCGCTCAGAAGGTGCCAGCTCATGAGTGCTGGTTCCCTCAGAAGCTGTGCCTGGCCACATTTCTCTCAGCTGACTACACGAGTCTCTCCCTGGTGTTTATTTTCTTCATCTTTTTGCTGCTGAAACGCCAGTTTGCAAATTGCTCCTGGGTATTTTGGCAGGCCAGCTCATGGCTGCTCAGCTGTCCCTCTTGCCCTCAGAGCCTGGTGTCCCTCATCCTGAGGGCAGAGGACAATTCTGGAGCCCACCACAGGCTCCTCTGAGCCTCCATGGTCAGTGAATCCAGAGCTGGCTGCTGTTTGCCAACTCCCAAACTGTGCCTTAGGCAGGGAGCACGGATTTACTCCTGGCTATGCTTATCTGGTGAATGGGACTGCAGGAGACACTGCCCTCGGTTCCAGGGATGACTTGCCACACCAGCTCTGCGTGGGGATGAGCTTTGTGTCCTGGGTGGGGTCTCTGACTTAGGAAAGGTAGTAACTCAGGAGGATCTGAGTGATTTGTGTTCCCCTGCGCTGAACAAACAGAGGTTTTCGTAAGAAATAGCCAGGGAGTGGCAAAATAGTGCTTGGCAGCATATGTGGAGCAGCTGAGAGCTGCAGCTCCAGGCAGGGCAGCTCCTTGTTTGCCCAGCTGGGTGAGGAGGCAAAGAAACACCTGGCAAAGAGCAGGGGCAGCAGCCTCGAGAGTGTGAGTACCTCCCTTGGAAAGAGGAGGCTCTCCTTGGTTTGGTTTTTATTTTTGTCCAAATGAAAAGGACAGTTTTAGCCAACGTTTTCCTTCTTCACCACCATCAAGGCTCATAAAAATGTAAAAGAAATGTTTTTGGAGCAAACAGTCCATGGAGGCTCAGATATTCTCATTGCTGGTCCAGCCTGAGGGTAAAAGGCAGAGAGGGAATATAATTGAGTAACACTTGATTGAGTTGGACCACTTGATTGGACCTGCATTTCCTCATGTGAAAATGCTTCACTAAACATAATTCGATTTAGGAATGCTGTGCTCTGCCACACTGTCCTCCCTCTGTGCTCTCCTCCCAGATATCCGGTGCTGCAGATAGCTGAGATGACCTGTAACAGAACCAGTTGAATCCCCATTTTTCCTGCCTCTCCAGGCCCTGGAGGTCTTTGGCTGCTCTGGCTGCTTCCTGCACCTTTCCCAGTGCAGCCTGAACCTCCAATCCCTAAATGGACTTGCAGCATTCATCCTCTGCAGCACAGGGCTGGGACTATGAGGTGATACCTGAGGTGCTAAAACCCTGGTGGAAAGAGGTCGCTGTGCCTGAGGGACTGCACTAAGATAGGCAGGAAAGAAAAGAGGTCTTCTGTCAGATGAAATGCCCAAGGAAGATAATCCCAGCAAAACACTGGAGAGGTGGACAAGGAATGGCAGATAAGATTTGCTTGGGTATCTGCTGGTGTCCGTGCCACTGCTGTGGCTGGTGACAGTGGCAACCATCCTGAACCCCCTCCTGGCTGCCCACTGCTGCCCCGGGCTCTGTGCCCTGGCCACAGTCCCTGCTTTTCTCTGTGCTCATGCACAAAGAGCAGCTGCTGGCTTGGCCAAGGGCTGGGGCACTGCTGGGCAAGCCTGGCAGAGGTGAGGGAGAGAGAAGGCTCCAGCTGAGCCTGGCACAGGGCTTGGTTCACCTTCCTTTTAGTGATTTCCTTCCTTGCTTTCTCTGCACCTGGCACTGCTTCCTGCTGGCAAACCTGTGAGGGAAAATGTGTGCACCCTGTGCCAGCCCCATGAGCAGCAGAGCAGGGCTCCTGCTCCGTGTCTGACCACGGTTTGCAGATGGAAGTTGGGGATTGTTTTTACACCAGATTCCCTTAAAGCTGCTCCTGCCTTCTCCCTCTCCTCGTGGCTTTCCCAAAAGTTAGCCCTGGGGTGTTTGAACCCCAAGAAGGCAGCCCTGGCCAGGGGAGAGTGTTCTCTGTCCTCTTCCTAAAATCTGGGTGTGCTTGTCTTCCCCCCACTCTTTAGCAGTGCTGCTAGAAAAGGGAATATTTTCTTTCTCTGTATACACTTGTACAGTGCACAGACCGCTGAACACCCATTTGAACAAACATTTGAAAAGCTTCTCAGAAAATAAAAAAAATGGGGAATTCCCAGCCCTGGAACATGAGGGTCACTGGAAATACACCTCTGAAGGGAACAAACCCTGATGTTGACATCACCAGCACAGGGTACCCCTCTTTCAATCACAGGCACCCCGTTATTTGCCTTTTAGTGCTTTGTGAGCGCTGCTTCAGAGACACACACAGTGCACCTTTAAAGTGAATCCATTAAAATTTGCACGACTACTTCAGGTCTGAATGAGAGCAGCTACCTGGAGATTTTGTGCATTTCAAGTTCAATTGCATCAAGCATCATTTGGGTTCACTTCCCCGAGTGCCTCCTGGCGATCTGCCCTGCAAGGCACGGTACCTTTATCCTCCCCAGCCACCGGGGGCTCGATGGGTTAAAGTCTGGAGGCTAAAATGCACTCTGCCCCCATCCCTTCTTCCTTTCCATTCACCCTTTTCCTTTCTCCATGCTTCCCCGGGGTTTTTCCCTTCCTCTCCAGCCTCAGGAGCTGCTTGGTGGAGGCTGTGCAGTGGGGTTTGTTCTCCACGGGATTTTGCAGCTCCCCCGTGTCCTTGCTTTGTGTTCAGCACCTTTGAGGTCTGGGGCAGGAAATGTGGTGTGAGCCTGTCGATGGGAAAACATCGCTTATTGTCCCCTCGGGCAGCAGGAACATGCAGAGCTCTGCTAGCAAATACTGAATGAACAGGATTTGGGGAGGAATCGAAACTCCAAACTCTGCCCAGGGAATAACCTGCTGGGGGAGAGGGACACATTAGAGGGGAACTTCCCGAAGGACGGGGCTGTCTTGGGGCTGCCTCCCCCGGCTCTCTGCTGCCTGCTGGGATGTGCAGGGCGGGCTGGGGGCTGGGGGCTGGGGGCTGGGCTGACCCCACAGCCGGGCGCTGGCTGGGTGCCTCCCTCTGGTTTGGGGATGCTGATACCGCATCGCCCGCTGAACGGGACAAATCCTCAATATTGAAAAGTGCTGTAAGGTAAGCCCCGGCTGTCCGAAGGTTTCAGCAGTGCCTGGAGTCTTTCCTTGGAGGTTTGTTCATCCAGCTGGGCAATAACCTCTCCTTGTGCCCGCGGTATGAGAGCAGTGCCATGCTTGCCACAGCCATCACACTTGGGTTTTTCCGTGTGAACTTGAGAGCTTTTTGGGGCAAAAGTTGTCACTTGGACCATGCTGATCACACAAAGGTCCTGTCAGCTCACCTGGCCTGTGGAGCAGCTGTGCCTTCCCTCCCAGGCCTGCCTTGGCTTGGGGGTTGAGCCATTTCTTTGCCAGCTCTGGGGATGGAGGCTGTGCCCTTGCATCTGGCCCGGTGATTATCAATAAGAATCAGCATCGGATGGCTCGGGGGGGCCGTGCAGGGTGTTCGGGCAGTGGGCAGCCCCCGCTGGAGGTGCTAACGCCGTGTGCCCGCTGCCTGCCCGGGCCGGCGGCCAAGTGGAAGTTCCCGTGATGGGTTCCAGCCCATCCCTGCAGCCGCACATCCCTGAGTCCCGCCGGCCAGAGCAGCACCGGGCCCGGGGCTCTGCAGGGCTGCTCTGCTCCCTCTCGCCCTGCCCGGGCATCTCAGCGAGGGAAATCTGCTCTCAAATCCCACCTCAGCTCCGCCGCCACACCGGGGACAGGACCGAGAGCTCCTGCCCGGGGCAGGGGATTCCACCATCGCTTCTGGCAGGATTGGAAATCCTGCTGCTCGCTGCCTTGCCGTGGGGGCAGCCGAGAAGCGGTGCCAGGGGAAGCCCCGAGGGGCTGCGCAGGACCAGGGAACGTGTGCCGGACTCACTCGGGTCCCGCCCGGCAGCAGCAGCAGCAGCAGCAGCCCGTGATGCTGAGCTTGGAATGAAGTCAGCCTTCATCAGCCGAATAGTTTATGTATGAATCGAAACTTCAGACCTGGCAAAAAAGGGGGGGGAGCGCGCAGAATCTGCGCCCTTTTAAAATGCTGGAGCCAAGGAAGGAGGAGGGGATAGAGGAAATAGCAGGAAAATAAAACTGGGGAAGTGGGGAGAGATTTGAGAAGCTGGATGAGTTGTTCGCTCTGCTGTTGAGAGGAGCCAAGTTCCTTAAGCATCTCCTGGTGGATATTAAGGGGGAGCTGTGGAGGCTGGAGCGTTCCCCTGGACACTCGCACGCTGTAGCTTTAAGACTGTTTTACAGAGGACTCGGGATTTCCAGTTTTCCTGCGCCTGGTGGAGTATTTCAGGGAGTTACAGGATTTTTCGGGTCATGTACCCCGTTTTCCTTTCTTCTTCCTCCTTTCTCTTTCTCTCTTACTCTTCTTTCTCATTTCAAAGAGACAAAGCTACTTCAGTTTGGAGCACAAACATATGATCAGCACATGGAAATGTGGTAATTTGGATGCATTCATGATTGCAACAGATTGAAGAAATTAGACCAGACAAAGAGCTTTTTTTGGAAGAGGAGGAGGAGGAGGCAAGGCAAGGAGGGAGGGAGAGTGGGGGAAAGAAGGGGACGCCACCGAAAAAAGGGACGGCCGTGACACGCGGATGCTAAATATATCCCGTAGTAATGGAGAGGGACCGGATTTCAGGTAGGCTATTGATCTTTTAATGTGTTATATTCTGCCCCTGCCCTCCTACCTTTCCAGCAGCTTCTGTACTTTGAGAGGAGGGACAGCCCCGCTCCGGGTGGATTTCAGTCGATTCCTTTATTTATTTCCTTTTTTTTTTTTCCTGCAACGCTTCCCTTCTGCATTTTTTTCCCTTTTTNGGATTTCATTTGAGTGCCTCTCTCCCCCCCTCGGCTCCCATGTGCCGCACGGCGCGGGGGGATGAATGCTGAGCCTGTTAGCTCAGAGCTGCGAGCCGGGGAGAGGGAGGAAAATCGCCGAGCTCTTGGCATGGAGACGCGTTCCTGCTCTGAAGGTTGGCTCCTGTCTGTGTGCGTGTGCG
>VZTB01009917.1:192614-232436 GCA_013397245.1 Thryothorus ludovicianus
CCTGGGTTTTTGCCCTCCCATCCCGGCTGGCTGGGCAGGAGCTGCCTGCGTGTTCCAGGGCTGGTCCCGGCTTTATGCGGGAGCGTGGCGCGGGTTTCACCTTGCCGGCTGTGCCTGGGGGGAGAGGCTGGAGGGAGGCAGGCGGAGAAATGAATAACTCCATTTAATTCCCCGGGTTCCCCGCGATTCCCGCCCAGTGCTGCGTGTCTGAGTGGTTCCAAGAACTGCTCCCAGGCCCGTGGAGCTGCCCGGGGGTGGCTGTGGCTGTTGGTTTCTGGCGGCAGGCACAGGGGACAGGCTGCGTGCTGTCCCCCTCTGCGTCCTTGGGCAGGGTGACCAGGATAAGACGGGGAAATTGAGGGAGGGGAGGGGGTGTCCGTGCCCAAACTGGCCGATCCGTGGGTCTCCCTCCTCCCGGGCAGCCCATGGCACGGCTCAGCTCACCCTCCTGCGCCACCGGGCCTCTTGTCCGGGGCGTTCCCGGGCGGCCGCTGGGCATCGGCGCTGGGAGGGAAACCACAGCGGCGAGAGGAAGCGCTCAAGCCAGGGTGGAGCGAAGCTGTGGCCAGGGAAGGCTGCTCCCACGGCTGGCCTGCTCCAGACCCGCCGTGCCCCGTCCAGGGATGTGCTGAGAGCGCCCGGTGCCCCTGGATAAGGATTTACCTGCAGGAGCATCCCGCTCTCCCCGCCGCCTCTGCAGAGTGCGGCTGGCACCTTCTCATCCCTCTGTCCGTCTCTCTTGCTTGTGCTTTCTCCTCTGCTCTGAGCCACTTCAAAGCATTCCTGAGAGCTGCTTGTAACTCAGAGCCGGGTGGGTGTTTCAGCAGCCCGGGGCTTTGGGCTGGGGAGCCGGTGCCACTGGGCATGTGGGACAGGAGGGGGTCACAGGGGGGTTTGATCCCATCCGTGGTGCGGTGCTGAGTCCACAGAGGGGCTGGGCAGCTCTGCAAAGGCTCGATGGGGAGAAAGGGGACTCCCCGGTGAAGTAATCCAGGGCTTTTTGTTCTGAAGGAGCACCAAAGGTGGGGATCTCTGAGCCCTCGGGCTGCACATTGTGCAAGGAGCACAGACAGAGCTCTGGTGCCCAGGCTGGCTGTCACTGCTCCCAGGGCGTGCAGCACACAGGGACCCCCCGAGCACCTTTGTGCAGAGGTGCAGGAGCTCTTGCTAATGCCCTGGAGCAATATTTGCAAAACGATGTCCAAGTGCATCTGTGTTTCACTGGCCTGGAACTGGCTTTTCCGTGGGTGGCTCCGATGTGACTGAGCCGAGGGCAGGGATGCAGGGAGGGCACGTGGCTGTGCCTGGGTGACCTGGGTGTCCATAAATGCGTGCCTTCCCCTGAGGAGGTTGCCAGGATGATGA
Source organism: Thryothorus ludovicianus (assembly GCA_013397245.1). Lineage (NCBI taxonomy): Eukaryota > Metazoa > Chordata > Aves > Passeriformes > Certhiidae > Thryothorus > Thryothorus ludovicianus. Next base: position 193,980 of record VZTB01009917.1, read on the forward strand.
ACACAACCACTCTGCCCTCACTCAGACACTGTGTGGGACCTTGGAAACGTGCAGACCATCCCAGTGGTGTTTGTGGTACACGACTTTGGCATGAAATATGGGATGGTTTGAAAGTCTGGTCTCTGATCTGCTCCACAGGTCCCTGCTTGAAGGGGTCAGCACAGGGAAAGCTCATCAGTGGAGGGAATGACAGACCATGTGTGACAAAACTGTTCTTGAAGATATTCTGGGTGCAGAAGTGACAAATAATGTTTGGAATCGATGATTTTAGGTGTCTTTGCCAACCTAAAGTGGTTCTGTGATTCTTCTATCATCAGGCTGTGCTGTTGGCTCCCAGATCCATGGCCCAGTGTGGATGCACAGGGAGAGCTGCTCAGCTCACCCTGGCCCTGCTGATGTGCTCTGGGGGTCCCAGGGGGCCGTGGGCTCTGGCACTGCTGCCCTGGAGGAGAGGAGCAGGGAGCAGAGCTCAGTCACAGCCGGGCTGGGCCCTGCCTTTGGTGACTAACTGGGAGATGATTTGGACGAAAGCAGATCCGTGCCACGCTGGGGGCTGTGTCCCAGTCACTGCTCTGGCCCTGAACATGCTTTTTTAATTAGTCCTCAGCTGTGGGTGGGAAGAGCTGACTCCTGAGCTGAGTGTGGGGCTGCTGGATGGGATGAGGGCACTCCAGGCTGGGTGGGAACTGGGCCTGGCCTCTTCTTTGAGGTCTGTTTTCCCACAGCTGCTGGGCTGGGCTTGTCCCCTGGGGTGTCCTCTGCCCAGGGACAGCTCGGGCTTCCCTCCCAGAGCCGTGTCCCTGACCCAGGGTCCCATCCCAGGGGATGACAAACACCTTGAGCTTCAGGGGAAGGCACAGAAGGTGCGAGGTGAGGCTGCAGGTCTGTGCCAGCTTCCCTGCCAGCTGTGGGGCAGCGAGGGGCCGCCTGCTCCGTGACAAGGTGCCAGTCTCAGGTGACGCCCGTGGGTGCTGGCAGAAGAAACACAACCTCACAGAACCTGCTTGTCTCTTCTAACCCAGTTAACTAATTTCTCACACATTTCTGAAAGCTATGAAAGCATGAAAAGCACGAGTTCTAAATGGATTTGTTCGCAGGCATGCCCCTGCTCTGGTTTTGGGGCTGGGAGCTGCGCTCTGGGCTCTGTCCCTCCGTGCCAGGTTGCGCTGGTGGCAGTGGCCTGGAGATGGCTCTCCTGTCCTTCCCTAGCGGCTGCTCCCTTTGACTGGCTCGGATCTCTCGACAAAGCTTTAATTGTTGATGCCACGGTGCCTCTTGCCTGCTCTTAAAAGAAAAGGAAGGGTCTGCAGCTCCCTGAGCAGAGAGGATTTGGTTACTGCCGTGGTGGGGTGAGGGGAAAGGTGAAGCCTTGGTGGGAAAGGATGTCTGATCTCTCAGTGAAATTACTGATGTCACACTTGAAATTGCACTAGGAAAGCTCATTTTAAGAGTTAACAGATGATGATGAATATGTGACCATAACACCTGACTGCAGTGAGTGGCATGTGCCAGGCAGAGCCAGGCATGGAGGCTGTGGGTGCATGGGAAAAGGATAAAGGGTTCATTAACCCCTTGGTGATCACTCTGAATCTTCCAGTTACATCCACTACAGGTATGTTTGTGCGTAATATTCTTAGTTTGACGTGGTTTTATCCATCATCCTGAGCAGCAGGGACACACCCTTGATTGCAGTGAGTGGTTTGCAGGGGCTGGGTGATCACAACCAAACACCTTTGATATTCTCAGATCTGCCTGGGAAGCACCACATGCCTGGACTGACCAAGAGGACTGGAAAGCAGGAGTGCTGTTTGTGATTGCTGGAGGTGTGAGGGGATGTGCTTGTTTTTTAATTTTTTTAATGTAAGTTAATCTTCTAAAGGTGTGTGTCAGGGCAGAGGGGTTGAGGTTGCTTCTCATGGCTTCAACTCCCTTTCCTGGCTCAGGTGTCCCTGCTTGGCGCTGACCCCTGACTCTTGCTGCAGCGCCCTATAAAAACCACCTGTACCTTCACCCTGTTGTGGCTGCAGGCTGTGGCTCAGTGAGCAGAAGGTGTCTCAGGGAAGGGTCATTGTTTTTTGGGGCTCTGGAGCTGCCTCTGCAGGCGCTGTGTCTGCAGAGAGCTCCGTGCTGGCTGCCGCTCCCACCTGGCCAGCATTCCCGCAGTTGTCTGAGGCATGTCAAGGTATGAAGCATTATCCATTTCCTGATGTCTGCTCTTAAATCTGCTGGAAATTCTGCTCATCTCCATGAAATATGGTCCCGCTGTGGGGCACAACTCATCTCTGGCCTGACAGCGCAGGTAACGCTCCTCGACACCGCTCTGCTGAACTTGGCCAACCCTGGGGCTGGAGCTCCTTTGCAGATTTTTTACTTTTCTGGATGACTTGGAGCCTCCCAGCAAGGCGATTCCCATGCTGCTGGGGTGAGGGAGGACATTTCTCATGCGAGTCAGGGCTCTTCCAAGGTCCAGCATACCACAATGCTGAGTAGAATCAAGTACGTAGTTAGGGAAGTATGTCTGGGTCAACACATGTCTTGTGTTGCCTTAATGATCTCAGAATCACAATATCTGTGTCCTGTTGGCTTTTCCATGCAGCACTTGCAGCTGTAACTCGTGGACAGAGGGATTTGTTAGAGAGCAGTGGATGTCTCCTGCTCTGAGTGCTGTGTTGGGCTCAGGGCTCTGTGGCATCTCGTGGGCAGCAAGCCCCGTGTTAGGAGCAGCCTTGTACCTGAGAAAATGTAAAGAAAATTCCTTCCTCAGCCTCTGATGTGCTGTAAGTCCTTGGGAAAAGGTGTTTGTGCTGTCGTTCCCCTTTGATTTTGGGTGAGGATCTGGTGTTTGGGTCTCTGCTGAAGCTCCCTGTCAGTGAAGGGGTCAGAATTGCTGCTGGGAACTCTGAGCTGTTCTGACACTGCAGTGAGGAGAGTCCCTAAATCAGGGCTGTGAGTGGGATCTGGAGCTGTTCCACGTGGGCTGTGAGTGCTTGGTGGCTGCTCTGGACAGCTGATGGAGACAGCACCCTGTATGTGTGTGCTTAACCAATATCCATGGATCTTGACCCATTTTAGAGAAGTTTCTTGGGGGCTCTATCCATTGCTTCTTCCCAGCAGTGTCTGTTTACAAGGGCAGCTTCTCCCTTCCCAAACAGCAACATTGAAAACTTAATTTCCCCGTGGCTGAGCAGGACATGGCTCTCCCTGTCCTCCAGCACTTCAGGCTGCTGTGATTAAATTGATTTATCCTGTAGCCAGGTGCTTCCTTGCCACGGGGCAACTGTGAGCCTGTGCTGCAGGATGGAGCTGCTGTTTGAGGGCAGGTGAAGTGAAACAGCCCTTCAGTGTAAGGTTTAAAAGAGTTTTGGGTTGCTGATGCCAAGAGTGTTGTTAGAGACTTATAAACAGCTCTGGATTGTGGCTTGGGGGGGAGAATGGGCAGGGGTTTCCAGGTGAATAAAATGCATTAGTTTTACAAGCAAATAATCACACAATAAATCTGAGACTGTATTTTTTTTTCGTGGAATGACAGGCCAGGTTGGAAAAGATGCCAAAAGATCACCTGGCCCAGCCTTTTGTGGGAAAGGGAGCCTAAATAAGATTATCTAGCACAGTGCTCAATTACGTCCTGAAAACTTCGAGCAGTGGGGACTGTACCATGTCCCCAGGGAGCTTGTTCCAGAGACTGATTGTTCTCCCTGTAAGAAATGTCTTTCTTGTATCAAAAGAAAGATTTTTTTTTTTTCCCTGTGAAGTCAGTGCTGCATAAACAGATCTGCATTAATTTTGTGATTACATCATTACCAGGTACCTTAGAAACTGAAGCAGTTGTTCTTGAAGGAAATTCTGGTTTCCAGTGAAGCCAGTTTGGCAGGGGATCAGTGATTGTTTGGATGCAGGGTTCGAGGGGGAGCCTGCCATTAGCTCTGCAGCATCTCCAGGCTGCAGCTTTGGCCATAAAATAACGGTGGGTTTGCATTTCACTGCTGCCTGCTTGGTCTGGAAATTTAAGGCATATTTTCAAGGCAACCCAGGCTTGGTCTCTGGCACATTGGAGCAGACACATACTCAAAATTTGGTGCTTTTGTTGTCTGACTTTTTTCAGAATCCCATTGGGTCAAGGCACAGAGGTGTGGCTGCTTATGAAGGAGTTGGTCCATATATTCTGAAATTACTCTCCCCAACTCCCCCAAAGCTGGGTTCTCTCCCCACAGCTTCCCATCTGTGGATGGCAGCAGCCCACTCCCTGCCAGTGGCANACCTTCTGATGTGGCTGCTTATGAAGGAATTGGTCCATATATTCTGAAATTATTCTCTCCAACTCCCCCAAAGTTGGGTTGTCTCTCCACAGCTTCCCATCTGTGGATGGCAGCAGCCCACCCCCTGCCAGTGGCACTGCCTGCATGGAGCACTTTCTCCTCTCCTTCCCAAGGCTGCAGGATGTGGGTTCTTTATTAGTTTCAGATGCTTTCTTCTTTCCAGGCTTTTGTGCTTCCATGTCTTGCTCCTGGTGATGGAGGGGCCTTGGTGTCACAGGCATTGCTGATAAGAGGAGAAGCTGACATGAGGGCTTTGGTGGGTGCTGAGTGTTTTCTGGGTGTTTTCTGGGTGCCCGATCCCTGGCAGTGACAGACAGCACCAAAACCTGCCCAGCACACACAGGATGGAGTGATCCATGTTGGCTGAAGCAGCTCTGATGAAGCCAGAGTCTCTGTCAGGGGTAATTGTGTGTTTGAATCCATCTGGGTGGTGTAAGGGACAGATGGAGAGTTAAAATGCTGACCTGGCAGGAAGGGTTGTTTGGAAGGACACCCATGAAGCTGCAAAGCAGCTCCAGGGGAGACATTTTGGTTGAAGCTGCAGGCTGGAAGCTTGGATCAGGACTTGAACCCAGGGTATGAGTCCAGAGACAGTTTCTGCTTTAGCTGAGGGGAAAAGAAGGAAGGAAAAAACCTGCAGGTAACAGCTATGTTGGGCAGATGCATCTTAGTGTGGATCAGACTGGTTTTGGGATAAAAATCTGGGATTTTGTCCCTGTGCTGCTTTGGGTGAGCTACAGCAATTCACAAACTCCCTGTGTTTTGGTGCTTCTGAAATTCTGGATTAGACTTTATGTTTGAGCAGGGCCCTGTGTGAGGTCGGGGAGCAGCAGGGTCCTGTGTGAGGATCTGTATCTCTGCACCTTCCTCAGGAGCTCCTGGTGCTGCCTGGCCCCTGAGCTGCTGCCTCTGCTGATCCCTGGCTGTCCCCAGGCTGTAAGCAAAGAACTTTCCAGACCTTCTCATCTGAGTGGTGCTGGGAATGCAAAGCATTGCACTGCCCTGTCCTGGGGGGAATCAAGGCTTGGGCTGCTCATCCCAGCCCAGGGCAGTGCTGCCCTGCCCACGGGTGCTGTGTGTGGATCCCTGTCACTGCTGTTGCTGTGACACTGCTGCAGGGACCCCAGCTCTGCTCGGAGGGTTTGGGTGATGATTGCTGTGAGTGTAGCTGGAGGCAAGGTCCTGACGACTTCTACAGAGATGTTGTGATGTCTCTTTACAAGGTGACTTGTAAAGAGTCGATTGCTCGGGGCTGCACAGGACATCAGCCTCAGATCTCCTGTTTTCCAGCCCAGAGACTCGTTTCCTTGACTACACCATGTGTGAAGGAGTGCAAAGAGGCTTTTCCTGCTGCTGCAGCTGACCTTTTCAAACGAATACCCTGTAAAGAACATCCCGAAACAGCTTGCTGCTTTTTTAGCACATAAAAAAGCATGAGAAACACTTTGGTTGGCTTCACTCCCCACCAGGATGCCTCTAGGAAATCTGTCCCATCTCAGGTGACTGGGATCACTGGACTGACCCTCTGGGGTTGATGCCTTAAGTTTTTAGGTTTTATATCCTTCAGATCCTGTTCTGCATTAGTGTGTAAGTCTGAACTCCATGCAGAGTGTTAGTAAGCTCTCTTCACATTTTGGTCAGACAAAACAATCCTTCCAGGCTTGAGATCCAAGGTCACCATCACAGCCTCAGGCCCCAAAAAGTATAAACAAAAGTGAATTGTGGGGCAGCAAACTGGGGGAATGTGACTTCATTACCTGAAGCTGTAATTGGACTCTTAACCTCTGATATGTAAATGGACCAAACTGAAAAACTCATGACCATATCCATCTTGGGTGTAGCCTCTGGAGGATTTTGTCTGCCCAAGGTGTATCTGTTGAAGGCCTTTAATAGATACCCACTTTATTCTTTTAACTCTGTCTAACCCCTTCTCTAGGTGGCCACTCCACGGCATCAGGGTCACCCTGCCCTCCAGCAGCTGGATCCCACAATCCCAGGCACTGGTTTCCAGCAGGCCAAGGGTGGATGTGTCAGCATCCCCGGAGGCTTTGGCCTCAGCTCTTTGACTCACGAGTCTGTCACTCCCGGTGACCCGTCCCCATCCCTGGGGACCTGCTGGGGCCAGGCTGGGGGACAGCTCATGGGACACGGGTCAGGGAGTGGGACAGGAAGCTGCAGGAAGCTCTGGGGGCTGTAGATGGCCCTGGCTCATCCTGGAGGGATGAGGTGGGCACTGCCACATTCCCTGCCCAGCCCCTGGGAGCTGTGAGGGTTGCCCAAAATTCCTGCTCCAGCCTCCCCCTGCCCACATCTGCATTCCCTGTCCCAGAGATGTCCCTTCACCCTCGAGGTGTCCATTTGAATTTCACTTCTGAAAGGTTGTGCCTGGCTGGAAAAAGCAAATAACTGCTGAGGTTTAGAACCAAGGACAGTAAATTCTGATTTATGTCCTTAGAGGGAGGGGTTNTCCTTGAGGTGTCCACTTGAATTTCACTTCTGAAAGCTTGTGCCTGGCTGGAAAGAGCTGAGGTTTAGAACAGAGGACAGTAAATTCTGATTTATGTCCTTAGAGGGAGGGGTTTTGTTCAGTAAAATGGGCAATGTTTATTGCTAAAAGCACAGGGCTGCCCCTCTCCTAAAAGTGTCGGGGCTCCCTTCTCCTGAACAGATTTGCTTTTTGGCACAGCTTTTATTTACTAGTGAGTCAGGATTTAAGCAGCAGCAGGAGGGAATGATCTCGTGGCACTTTAAAGCAGGGCTGTTGGAGTCCTCTTCCTGCTCTTCCCCTGAATCGCTCCGTGCCCTTGCGTAAATCATTTAACACGTGTGCTCTCACTTCCTAGATGGAAAATGAGGTGGATACTTTCCGCTTTTCGTTGGCACTTCAGGATCCGCTGCTAGGCAGCTGTGAGGGATTTGTGGTGACAGAGGTGGGAATTTGACCCTCGGATGTGTCAGCACCCCCACGCAGGGCTGGGCTGAGGCTCCCCCGGGGCTGTGGGCAGTGCTGGAGCTGATTTGAGATGTGGGGCTGGGCTGTAGGTGGACATCAGCCTGGAGGCACAAATTGTTCCCACTGGATCTGTCTCTGTTGGGGGGTGTGGGTCACAGAGCAAGGCCGTGGGATTTATCCTCAGCTGGCAATGTCCATTCCTCAGGCACTGCAGGTGTGGCTGGCACAGGCAGAACTTCCTCTGGAGAGATGCTGCTGCTGCCAGGGCCATGCTCACAGCTGCAGCACAGCTCAGCACTGATGTGTCCCCTGCCTGCCCCTCTCATCACCCAGAGCCATCTGATCTCCTGCTCCCTGGGGTGATGGAAGAGCACATAAACCTGGTCATCCCTTCCCTGCTGTTTTCTGCTGAAGTGTATAAACTTTGCCTTCTCTTCCCCTGGAAATGAAGATGATCCTGTAGGGGCCTACCATTTCCCCCAGTTCTCCCTCCCCAACCCTGAAACATTTAGTTTTGCTTAATTGTTTTCCTTCCCCCTGTGGCTTTTCTTGGCTCCGCAGTGACGAGGCTGGAGCTGCCACTCCAGGAACACTCACCAAGAGGGTTCATGCTTAATTGTTCACAGATTTATCGAGATAGAGGCAAAGCAGGCAACCTTGAGAGCAGATAAGCTGTTGGGCCATGAAGAGGGCTTCAGCACCTAAAATATTTCCCAGTTCTCCCCATTCTTGCATTCTTTGATCCGTTCAAGTGGAGAACTGGTCAAACCTGACTTTAGCTGCCTGAAAAGCCCTGGCTGATCTCTGTGTTGACAGCTGCTCCTTAGGGAAGGGAGCCTGGTTGGAAACCAATGAAGTTGGTGAACTGTAGGTTGTTTTGGGGTGTTTTTGGTTTTTTTTTTCCAGAAAATATGAGAAGTTCCCGGTGGGTGGAGAGGGAAAGTGAGCTATGAAATTGTGAGTCTCGTGCTCTGTGTTGAAACACACCCTGGGGAAGCCATATCCTCCATAAACAGCCGTGTTGGCCACGGACCAGGAAACCCTTCCCTCCCCACTCCCCTCCAGCAGAGCCGAGTGCTGCAGGCAGTGTTTGCATCCAGAGGGGCTGCTCCTGCATCCAGGGGATCCTGTTCCTGTACCTCTCCAGCCCTCGAGGAACCCACTGGAGAAACCTGTGGAAGTGCACGTTGTCCTCCTGGGCTCTCTGTCCTTTGCCCACCAGTTTGTTGGAGTGACTGGTGTTACTGGTGTCCCAGTAACTGTTTGTTGCAGTACCTCTGGTTACTGGTGGTACTGGGCTCTGTGCTGGGGGGTTGTGCTGGCTGTGCTTTGAGGCCACAGGGGATGATGCCAAATCTCACGTGGTGCCCTGAGCTCTGATGGAGCTGTGGGGTTTGGATCCTTCCCCTGGCCTTGCTCCAAAATGATACAGCAAGAGGTTCTGTCACTGCACTGGTCTTGTCTTGCTGTGGGTACACCTGTGCAGCAGCTGAGGTGCTCAAACTTCTCTTTATCTCATGGTTGATCCCCAAATTGTCTAAGACCCACCTGTGGTGTCCTCCTCTCACCTCTGACACAGCTCCACAGCTCCCTCTTCATCTCAAGACTGCTCAGAGAGCAGCCCTTTGTCTGCAGCTCGAGAGGAAACTTCATCTTGGACTGCACAGGGGCAGAAGGTGACAGCCAGAGGCACAAGGGCTGGAGGAAGGGGATATTTGACAGTGGGTGATGCAGAGCTGGTTTGGTTGTGAGGGCTAAAGGGCTGCCAGAGAGCTGTGGGAATCACACAAGCGCTGCAGGCCTGCAGGAAGAAAACGTGTTTGGGAGAAAAGGGCCTCAGAGGCAGCAGGAAGGGTATCAGGAGGGTTTGAGCAGCAAGGGTGGGGTCTCAGCCTGAGCTCTCCCTCTCTTGGCTCCTTGCCTTCCTCCCCCTCCTCTCTCTGTGTGCAGTTTTCCAGTGCAGGCCAGCAGAGACCCAAGCCCTGCTCTGCCTCTGGTAAAGCTCAGGTTTGCCTGCTCACCCAAGATTTGCTCCTCTGCCCTTCCCTGTGTGTGCTGCGCCCCAGAAGTGTGCAAGGCCAGGGTGGACAGCGTTTGGGATAGTGGAAGCTGTCCCTGCCCATGGCTGAAACAAGAAGGACTTTAAGGTCTCGTCAACCCAAACCATTTTGTGATTCTGTGATAACAAGGAAAGATTTATTTTGCTGCTTGTTGCTCACAGAGAGATGTGAATCCAAACGACAGGCACCCATTTTTGTGCATTGAAGGATTCACTGTACAGCACTAATTATCCATCAAACCTGAGCATCTACTCCTTTTCTTTGTCAGCTGCCTCTCGTTGTTTTGGTGTTTGTCAGTTTGGTTGTTTTGGTGGCTGTCAGTGCCCTGTTTCTGCTGGGAGCCCCTCTGTGCCCAGGCAGCAGCGAATATTGCCCAACATAAATCGTGGGAAATCTGGTTCTGTGTTGGACACACAGTTCAAAGGCTGTGACAGAACATTCTGCTGACAGATTTCCCCGTGAAGTAAGAAGTTGGAGCTGTTGACACACGAGTGCATCTGAAGTGTCAGCTTTTCCTGTCAAACTCCAGTGTGCTGGCTTCAAATCCAGTGGGAGCCCAAGGATAGCTTCAGGGGGCAGAGGTTGCCTGAACTTTGGCAGAAGTTCATGTTGTGTTTTGAGTTGAAATTCAGGTTGCTGCATCCCTTCAGGTGGTGATGTGTAATCTTCCTGCAGCTGGGAAGGACCAGCAGAAGTAGGACTGTTCCCTAAGTGCCTCTGGGAGAAGCTGTTTGAGTTAATTGAACCGTCTCTCGTGCTTCCATCTCTGCTTAAATATTGAATAGGAATTGTATTGAACTGTGGAGGTCAGCAGTGTCTGGGGACGTGTAGAGTGTGGTAATCTGTGTGAGGATGGTGAGGATGAGGAGGAGGCATCATGTCCACCTGAAATCCAGGTACCTCTGCTATTTCCACCTCTGACATTCCCACCTCTGCCTGTCTGAGGTCCTCAGCTCCCCCAGTGACTCTCACATTTCCCTCCAGGTTCTTTAGATGTTGACTCCCTGGTGCCTGACTTGCTCTTCATTGCCTTTTGGATGCTTTTAGTCCTTTTCTCATTGTTAGGAAAGTTAATTAACATCAGGAGCTGCCAATATTTGTAAAGCTGCTTTCCAAGGCAGACTGCTGCTCACGAATGAGATTTTCTTTTTTCAAGCAGATGTGTCAGATCCATCATCAAAACAGCCCATCAAAAACATTCCCCTCATAGCCCTCTCACTGGTATTGCATGGACTTAAGCAATAAAGCCAGGCTGGTTTTCAGTCCTGTTACTGGCTTGGAAAAGAAACTGGCCTTAAAAAAATAAAGAGAAACCAACAACAATGAACAAACCTGGTGTTTTCCAGCAGAGAGGCAGAATTGGCTCTGTGGGGAGCTGGTCTCTCTCAGGAAGAGCTGGAAGTGGCCACTTGGATTTAATACTGCACTCATCAGCTGCATCTGCCATGAACAAGAACATCCTGCATTGCAAGGACTTTGCCATTGGCCCTTAAATAGGAAGCTGCCCTTTTATTATGATGAGTTAAGGGCAGAGATCTGGGCTGACGTGGCTGTCAGAGCTCCAGCAGCTCTGAACGCGCGTTCCCGGGCGATCCTGCTGCGCTTGGCGTTTCCCTGGGGTTACATAAACATCCTTCTTGCATGTACGAGGCTGGGACATGCAAACTGCAAAGTGCTGACAGTCCCTTGCAAGAGGCAGAGCTGCCCCAGAAGCTTTGGCAGCTCCGTGAGGTTGGGAAGGGATGGGAGCCACGTCAGGCAGAGCAAGGCCATGAGGATCAGTCCCACTGTGGGGTGTGAGGTGACTTTGGGCCATCCCAGTGCCCGCTGCTGCTGGAGATGTTGGGAGCTGAGCCACACACAGCAAGAGGCCAGCAGGGTCATCTTCGGGAGTTTGGATTTGCTTGGGTGGCTCCCTCTAAGTCTCTCACCTCCCAGTGCCTTCCTGCAGAGGTGGCTTTCCAGCAGTTTGGGATGCTGCACTCCCGCCCCACCACAATCAGGTTTTTCTCCCAAGGAAGGCGTGGGAGTGGAGGTTTATCTCTGAACTGGCAGGCAAAGGAGGATGCCACACCTCTGGGAGCTTCTGGGGCTGGGTGGAGCAGGGAAGTGGAGCAGCAGGACGTGGGCTTTGAGGAGCTGCAGTTCATGGGCTTGCCCTGAAGCCAGGGCACTCCAAGATTTCCAGGTCCCTTGGGAAAGGAGAGTGCCAATAAATCTGGATCCTTTGTGACAGGGCCTGGCCCTTTGGGTGATTTCTGACACTCTGGGCTCTTCTGACAGCACATGCAGCAACAGGCTGTGATCCACAGGGGTTTCCTTGGCTCTTCAGCTAAGGCAGTGCTCACTGTGAGTGGGCTTGGCTGTGAGGAGCTCCCAGCTCTGGGTGTGAGGATCAGAGGCAAAAGAAGCAAAGGCACAGTTAACACACAGTGGGGCCCTTTCAGTGCCAGGCTGGAAGATTTTGTTGTCCTCAGAACAGAGGTCTGGGTGGCTTGATGGCTGCTCCTGTGGGGTCTTCCAGGGCTGCTCCAGGAGAGCTGCACAGCTCCTTCGGGAGATGCAGCAAAGGGAAACACAGGCCAAGGATATCCTGTAAATGCTGAAAATCTGCTGGGTCTGGAAATCCATCCTTGTGTGACCGGTATGGGCTGGGGGAGCCCTTGTGATAGAGGACAGATACAGACACCCAGTCTGTCTTTGGATGTGGTTGAAAGACAGAGTTATCGTCATGTAGAAGATCAGGAGTGGTGATAAGATGCAAAGAGGTCCTTGTCTTTGGGGTGGGAAACTTTTCTGGAAGCTCCAGACCGTGTGGAACTCCTAGAATTGTGTCTGGCTTGGGATGTTTCTCTCCGGAAGATGCCCAATTCATCCCCAGTAACAATCCTTGTGCTGCACAATGTGGACTCCAGTCAGCCCTTCCCAGGCAAAGCCCTGGCTGTGCTGCACTGTGGAGAGCCTGTGGCTGATTCCTTATAAGATGAGGGGCTTGTTTTACTCTATTCCTTTGTTAGAGGCTGTGGCTCTTTCCTTCTAAGGTGAGGGGTTTATTTTGCTTTATTCCTTTGACAGCCTTCCTTGAGTTTTGCCAGCTCTTCTCTCAATCAGCCTGCAGGACCTAGAAGGAAACCACTGTCTTCAAAATGCTTTTTCAATGCCTAATTCAGGGAAATAAAGGGAATTGTTTGAGACTGCCACTCTGCCTCTGAGTAACAGGCTTTGCTGGGGGTGTGTGAGGGACACTGTCTGGTTTTTGGGATGGACATGGGGTGGCCTTCACATTCTCAAGTCTGCAAATGCTCCACGCATCTGTCATGAGAGAACTGGGCTGGACTGTTTGCCTCTTTTAGCAACTGGAAACAATCCAGCCTGCCAGTTCCTGCAAAGCTCATCCTGTGGTTTAGTGGATAATACTGATCCTTGTTCAACTCCCACGCTTTAGTGCCTTGTGAGAGGGTAGGGAAGGCTTTGCAGAGCTTGTGCTGTGCTGGGACCCCAGCTCACTGCTGTGGGAGGCAGCATGAATATTCATTGTGCCCGAAGTGCTTGCTCCATAGTTTTAATAAAATGTTTGTGGTGACACAGGGATGACTCTGGGGTGGTGGCAGGTGGTCAGCAGGTGTGAGGGATGCAGGGTGGCAGCAGGAGCTGAGGGGGAAGGGCTGTTCCCTTGAGCTCCAGGGATGTCTTCACGAGTGCATTTCCAGCAGTTTGACTCGTGCTGCCGCTGCCTCTCCCGTGCCAGGATGAGATTTTTGTGTCTGTGTCCCCTGCTGCTGGAGATGGCCGCAGGCAGTGCACGGCTGGCTGAGCTCAGGGAGCTGCACAAACCTGCGTGTCCTCAAGCAGACAGCAAAGCTGCTGAGGGACACAAATCAGTGACAGCCACATCAAGGCAGATCTGCCAGGGATGGGCACGCAGGCTTTATTCTGGGACTGCACCAACGTGACCAAAGGTGAATCCAAGTGTCCCAAATCCTCAGCAGACCGAGGATGCTCTGGTACTGTGGCTGGTGAGGCTGTTTCCTGCCCACAGAGCTGAGACTTCCCCTCTCTGAGAGGTGCAGAAGGGATGTGGGGACAGGAAAGTTTCTGTGAGTAAGAGGTGGCTTTGAGTTTTGGTGCTACATTGTCCCCCCAGCCTCTCTGCCTGAGAGGCAGCAAGGCACAGACGTGCCTGGATGGGCTGTACAGGTCTCTGAGCAATATTATCTGGGTGAAGACCAGCCTGTTTGTTGCAGAGAGTTGGACTAGACGTGCTTCAGAGGTCCCTTCCAGCCTTCACCATTCCACAATTCCATGACAGGGCACAGAAAGGGCTCTTCTTGTCCAGGAGTGTGTTTGAGACGAGCCCCACCAAAGCTGCTCACACAGGAACTTTTTCCCTCCTCTGACCTGAGGGTGCTGAGGCTGCTGCACACCCCTGGCCTCCAGCTGTGTGTTAAACTCTGAGGAAGGAGTTTGGTGAGGACAAGGTGAGGGTTTCCCCACAAAGCAGGACAGACCAGAGAGGGGTTTTTGAGCAGGCCCTGCCTCGCTCAAACCTCTGCAAGTAAAGAAGGCAGATGAAGCGAGCAGCTTTTGGCATGACCGTGGCTGGCAGCAGGCACAGATCATGGATTAAACATGTGCATGGCAAGAAAGGAGCTTTCTTGAGGCAGACAGAGGCCTGCTGTTGCTGTGCAGCCCTGCTCCTCCCTGCCCCATGCTAACAGCATTATCAATGTGTTTATACGAAGCTTGGCTGCAAAATGCCTCATCGGCCTCAAGTTTTTTCAGGCCAGTCTGTAGCTTTGCTAAATACTCCTTTTATTGTGCTGCCAGAGGCTCTCCCAGAGGCCAGTGAAGGAGGTGGCCTGTTTGGCCACAGTGATATCTGGGCCGGAGATTGAATTCCCGCATGTCTTAAATCTGTCTCCAGACTGGCGAGCGACCAAGTGGGCATCTCTTTCTCCAGCTAATTGGCTGTTTATGTGCAAATTGGCCTCTGGCTGCTTCCACGAGGCCTGGCTCATCAGAGCTGCACGAGAGCATCCCCTCCCAGCGCTCAGAGTGCCTGGGCTGTGCAGGGGATGGTGGCAGCAGGGACAGCTCAGCCCTGCTCCTGCCTTGCTGCTGGCTCTGAGGGAGTGCCCAGGGCTGCCCTGGGCTCTTGGCTCTGCTCTGCAGTGCAGGGGTTGCTGTCTGGCCTCCAGCTGGCAGGAGAGGCTTTCCCAAGCTGCAGGCAGGCGCTGTGGAGAGGGATTGTGTGGAAAGCACCTCCTGAAGTGGAGCAGAGCAGAGGAGATGCCCTTGGCTGGGAGGTGCTCACCTGTGGCTGGGGCTGGTGGGCGCCAGGTCCCTGCAGTGGTTCAGGTCCTTCTTGCAGGAGGCTGTTGCTGACAACCCAAGGCACATGTTCCCTCAGGAGAGTGCTCCCCAGGGCTGGAAGGAGGCAGCAGGGCAGTTTTATTTGTTTCTCAGGAATATTATTGGGCTGTTGAACCAACCAAACCGGGGGTTCTGTGGTGCAGGGGTTTTTTTCTGGAGGAGTGGGCAGGAGGACAGAGCCCAGGTGTGGCAGTTTATTCCCTTGTGTCAAGGTAAACCTGGCTGTGTTGGTCTGTCTGTGATTACTTGAGTGGGAATAACAACATCCCCTGAGTTTATAGACACTGCCAGTCCCTGCTGAATGAGAAAGGCTGATGCTTAATGCATGCAGCTCTTTCCTCCTGTCATTCCTTTATAAGGAAAAACATTTCAGATTTACTTTCTACCTTATTTTAACTTCTTGTAAAAGAGGGCAGTTTAATTCTTTTGGTGGAACATCAAGTCCAATACTCCCTGGCATGGTGTATTATGGGCACTTGGTAAAATGAAGAAATAAAAAAAGTCAGCACAGCAATGCTGAGTTCATCAGAGGGGGAGTGGGTGATGGGGTGGCAAAACACAAAACCTCCTCGTGGCATGGCTTGGTGTGATGGCTCTGACCACATCCCCTTGGGAAGGAGAATTTGCCCTGCTCCCCTTCCCCTGCTGGGCTTGGCCATGGGGGTTTGTGGGCACAAAAAAGATGGGCAGTGTACGGGCTGAGAGAGAGCCCAGCCCTGGCTCCACTGCTCCTTCAGGACCTCTGAACTCTGCAGTGCTCTTTTGGGAACACATTTGGGAGTGTCACAGCTGACTGCCCAGCAGCCTACAGCGAGATGCTCTGTGCCACTGCCCCAGGCAGGGCTGTGTCCCACCCTGGGGGCAGCTCAGGTGTTCCAGACCCCCAAACTCAGCCCATCCCCAGGGTTTTACAGCTTGTTCGGGGGTGCCAGTGGGGAGTCTCTCTCCCCTTGCATTGCTTGCTGGAAATCTCCCCCTCTCCCTCCTGGCTTGGTGCCCTCTCTCCGTGCCTGGTGCTCTGCCCCCAGTGTGCTCGTGGGCCTCTTTCCCATTTAGGGAAACGCTGGATGGCCCCTGCTTTTGGCCTGCTTGCAGCACATCTCCCAGTTGGTTTTTTTTCTATTTTTTTCAATCCTCTTTTGTCTGTGGAGGCTGAAGTCTCCAGCAGCCAGCCCTGGTGCCAGCTGTGGCTCTCAGAAAGCTGCACTGGGGCAGGTTGGAGGGACAAGCCCAGGTGTTGTCCTGCTCAGGGTGAGGCTGGGTGTTTGATAATCTGTTCCAGCAGAGAGGGTGAGCCTGGGGGTGTGGTGACAGCATCAGTTCTCTGCTGCAGCAATGATTTAATCTCAGCAGGAACCAGTGCCCTGCAGCAGGGAAACCTCAGGCAGGGCCTGGGGCAGGCAGCAGGGCTGAGCAGGGGAAAGGGAGAAGAAGCTGAAGGAAATTTCCCCAAAAACATTGACTCATTGTTTGGGGTTGTTTGTTTTTTTTAACTCCAAATTTTTAAATTTTGTGAAACTTCGGCACCTGTAAAAGATGCTCAGTAGGCAGTGTACCTGCAAGATGGATTGGGGAACAAAAGCTGGTGTGCTGTGGGAGACCTGGATGGAGAAGGCTCTGCCATTCCCCTTGCCAGCTCTTCCACCAGGAGAGGCAACTGCAGTCTGAGCCCCTGGGCTGCCTCCTGTATTTGGGGTACAAGCCTTGAACCCACAGCTCAGGGTTGTTTCTTTAGCCCTGCCCAGCACAGTTTGGCTCCATCCATCACTGGATCCTGCTGGGATTATCCTGGGATCTGGTCTGTGGGAGTCACCTGGGATGTGTCTGGGATTATCCTGGTATCTCGTCAGTGGGAGTCACCTGGGATGTGTCTGGGATTATCCTGGGATCTGGTCTGTGGGAGTCACCTGGGATGTGTCTGGGATTATCCTGGTATCTCGTCAGTGGGAGTCACCTGGGATGTGTCTGGGATTATCCTGGGATCTGGTCAGTGGGAGTCACTTTGGATGTGTCTGGGATTATCCTGGGATCTGGTCAGTGGGAGTCACCTGGGATGTGTCTGGGATTATCCTGGGATCTGGTCGTCACCTCAGATGTGTTTTGTGCAAGTCTGAGAGGGCAGTGACAGACTTTCCAAGAGGATATTTTAATGGATGTAACAGCTAAGGCAGCCCCTGCCCTTGCTGAGGGCTGCTGCTCCCCAGGGTGGTTCATCTCTTTCCCATTTGCTCAGCAGTTTGATGACACCAATCCTGTCTGATTTGATGTGTGCTCATGTTAGACTTGCCAGGCTCTCCCCAGCAGCAGTGGTGGAGCTGAGGATGTTTCCCCTGGCCCAGACAGTGCAGGACATCCACATTCCCATCTGCACAGAGACACCCCACAGGCTTTGACAGCACCTCCTGCCCCCTTGAGCACCTTTCCCATCCCTGCAGGGTGGAGTTGGAGCAAAGGGAAGCTGCCAGTGGTGCTCGGTGCTGTGTAGGTGCTGATGATCACACCTCAGCATCCCCACTGGTGCTTTCGCTGCCCTCTGCCAAAACCTTTAAAAGGAAAGGAAAATTGTGCTCATTCTTCCTCTCCTTCCTCTCCCCCTGCCCTGGTGTCCCCCTCCTGCTGTGCTCTGAGCTCCCACACTGTGTCCAAGCTGCCCAGAGGAAGCTGAGTGGGTGTGGGGCTGCGGCTCCATCTGGGAATTGTTCTTATCAAACTGCTTTATGTCAAAAAAGAATAATAATAATAAAACCCCTGATGTTGAGCAGGGAGATCGGGAGGTACAGCTGCTCCTGAGGCCTGACCTGTAATTTGTGGTGCTTCCTGAGCCTTTACAGGGAGTTTTAGGGTCTTTTTGCTGCAGCAGATTTTGCTGTGTGCCTGGAGTTTCTCAGAGGAGCAGGGAGTAACAACTGGGGGCTGGCTCAGGGAGCACGAGCTGCTGGAAATGGCTCTCTGAGAAGCAGGGGAGAGGCATAAGAAAAGCAAGTTTCCTGCCATGAGGCTGGTATATTTATGACTGGAAAGTTTTGGGTTGAAAAGGTCGTGAGCAGGCAGCTGAGGGAGCAGCAGGGGCGATTTCCCAGCTCACACCCTGCCCTGCTGTGGGGTTGGGAGGGTCCCATGGGGGTCTGGTGGCCACGGGTGATGGGAGAGGGGTGGGGAGCACTGGAGGGGTGAAGGACAGCACCCGAGGCAGTTGGGATGTGTGGGGGAGGCAGGATGGTGTGGGATTTGTACCCGTGGGGCTGCAGAGGGGCTGGGCTGTGCCAGCCTCCTCCCCTTGCTGTGCAGGGATGGAGTTTCCAGCCCTGACTCGGACACCACGTGAAAATGAGACACACACATCTGGAAGTGGAGTGAGTGCATGCATGTAGCACTGCCAGCTTATTTATTCCTGCAAATTCTCCCTAATTTGGGGCTGCTGGGACGTTGACAGTGCTGGAAATGGCCTCTTTCCAAGGGATTCAATGTTCTGACTGACCCTCTCCTTCTCTTCTCCCCCTGAAACTACCAGAAAGGGTGCAAGCAGTGAAAAGGTGTTCCCTACCCAAGGCCCAGGCACTGCAATTCCTTCAGGAGTCAACCACGCAGGAAGGTTTTCCAAAGGAAACGTGCTGAGCCCTGTGTGTGTTAAACTCATTAAGGATGAGCAAGGTTTCTGAAGCCTCTTGTTTCTATTAAAACATCTGTGCTGTCATGAGACTCTGAGTTCTCTGCCTGTTTGGCCTTTATGTAAAAAAGCAGTAATTAATAATTATTTTTTTAAAAAATAATTAAAGTAATTAAGTCAGTTTTCTGCTTGGATCCTAAATTGCACCTCCCAGGTTCTTAGCGAAGTCTGACCTGAAACCCAGAAGAACAAGAGCTTGGGAGTGAGTTTGTTTTAAGTGCCTGAGGTTCAGGGCAGATGCAGTTCCTGATCCTCTTTCCATTTCCTTCCTCTGCAAGAGTTCCCTGCTGTTTGACCAGCACAGGGAGCTGTGCTTCCCTTCCCTCCCCTTCTCCCCTCTCCAGCCTGCTCCACCAGTGCCTGGGGACACCAGGGAGCCCAGGGTGGCTGGGATGATGTGCCTGGCCCAGGTTTGGGGCACAATTTCCCTTCCCAGGCTCTCAGCACACACAATAGCTGGAATCACTGTCTTGGCATGAAATGCTTCCAGCTCTGAGGGGGTGGGACTGCAGCGAGCTCCACCTGTGCATGCAGATCTCCAGGTGCTCATTGATTGCTCCTTGGAGGGGCTCAGAGTCCATGGGAGGGTGCTGGACAGGGCAGAGCTGGGCCCCCCAGCCCAGCCATGTACCCCTGGAGCCCAGCACAGAGAGTGCTGACCCACAGCATCCCCCTGCCTTCAATCCCACCTTAGCACTGGGGTAGCTCTGGGTGACCCCATCAATCCCCAGGGAGGAGTTTGGGACCATTAAGGATGAGCACAGTGTGGCCAGGACAGATCCAGCTCTGTTTCCAGGTTTGGAGGGTGAGGGGAGGGATGTTGGTGCTCCCCCTGCTCTGCTCAGTGTAAGCACACGTGGTGCACCCCCTGTTCTGTGCCAGAGCAGGCTGGAACCTCCCCTGTGTGCTGATTTTATGGGGTATAACCTGACAGGGAGGCAAGCCTTGATCTTCATAGCTCTGTCCCTGCTGGGGTGGGGACAAGGGGCTGTGATTGTCTGGGCTTGCTCCTCACCCATGCAGCCCCCATGGGGCATCTCAGCTCCAGGCTGTCCCAGAACACCAAATTTGCTGCATGCCCTGTTTGTACATTGAATATCTGAGAAGCTGTAGGTTCAGAGACCTTCTCCTTCCTCGTGTCATATTTAATTTCTTCTGAGCAGAAACCTCTTTGGCCTTCTGCTCCCTTGATTTCACACCAGTCCCTTTATACCTCAATCCCTTTGAAATATTCTCAGTTCTGCTGTTACTGATCCATTTACACCGTAACCATATCTGGGGTTGCATTGGGGTTTTTTTGTTCCCTTGGCAACAGTGATCTTTGCCCACAGCAGCTCTTCCCTGTGGTGCATCTGTGGGTGATGCTTCTGGCATCACCTTCCTGTGGGGTGTGAGTGCTGCTGGGTAGCCAGGGTGGTGATAGAGCTCGAATGATTTCTGCTTTGCTGGTTAAAGTCTCTCATTTAGGACATTTTAGGTGTTAATCACTATAATTTTGTGACATTTGTGGCTTGTGGTCATGGTGGGACTGACTGGGGGAGTGAGGTCCTTTGTGCTGAGGGTCTTTTCATGAGCAAAGACTTTAATGAAAGCCCTTTAAGTGCTGCCCTTCTGCCATTCTACCAGATTTTGTCCTTTTCCTGTTATCCAAAGTTACCTAATCCTTTCTGTGCAGATTCCTGGCTCTGTGGCACTAACGGATGAGATCCGGCAGCATTTTCTTAAACAAAACAAAACAAAAAAAAACCCAAAAAACAAAACAAACAAACCAAAAAATCAGTTCATTATCCAGAAACCTCAAATTAGCAAAGCTATTTTGAATTATTTGAGCTTTTCCCATGCTCTTGGTTTCCCTGTGGAGGAAGGGAAGTGTGACTAGCACTGAAGTGCGTCCGTCCTCCGTGTTTCCTACCCTTTGGGAAGCAGGAAGATCCTGGAGCCTTGGGCAGGAGCCTCTTTTCGTGACAATTCCTGCGTAGTCAGGGCTCAGTTCACGCCGTCACCAACACGAAACCATGGGTGGAGGGGATGGGAACCGTGTCTGACTTTCCTTCCGGAGTCCCCTCGTCCCCAGGCAGTGACAGCAGCAGTTCCCAAGGAGCAGGGGCTCCCAGCACTGCTCCCTGCCACTGCCAGCTCTGCTCTGATGACTTGCCAGCTCCCCAGTCCTGGGTGACATCTGTTCCGTGCCTCAGTTTCCCCACCTGTCATATGGAGATGGCTGCAGCTCTTCCAGGTGGGTTTGGATGATTTTGGGGCAGAGACGGAGCAGGAACACTAAAGGCAGCAGAGGAGCAGAGAGGGAGGTAATGGCAGCAGCCTTTATTTTTGTCTTGGAGAGAAGAGCTGTGACTCACCATTCCAGCACCTTTAAAATTTGCCTTGTTTGGGTGATTATAAATCTGCCTCTCCCTGTGACCCTGCGTTGGTGCTGCCGAGGGGATGGTGCAGCCAGAGCTCAGCTGGAAGTGATGCCCTGAGCACTCTGGGGTTGGTGTCTCACACTGCAAGTGCCTCCACCCACCCCCTGCACCTTAAAGGTGGGAAGGAGGTTTCACTTGTGATCAGCAGCAAGGAAAGGTATTTGGGCCCTCAAAGAAACATTGAGTGGTTAATAATAATATTTAGCTGCTCCTACGTAGTAATTTGGGTCTGTAAGTCCCAAAGCATTTGATGGAAGAGGCCATAATCAATAAAGAGTTTTGTTTTCTAATTAAAATACGAGGAGGAAGGGGAGGACACTGTGGATGGATTGTCCACTTCTGTGTAGGAGATACTTTAGGGCTCAGGTAGCCACCATGACTCACGGCTCCAACCCAGCCTGATGCTCATGACTGCAGCAGATTGAGAGACTGATAAAAGCTGCCGGGTTCAGAAAAACCTTTGCTTGTGGGAGGAAGAAAATCTGCCTGAAAAACTGCATTCTTAGCAGCCTGCAAGTGCACAGTGCTGTTTGAAATGGGTTTGGACAGGAAAGTCCCTTTTCTGCCTTAGCCTGTTACAGGATCTCCTAAAACTTATACCTGCCATCTCCTTGCTTGGTAGATATTTTTTTCCCTTTATGGTTTTTTTTTTTCCTTGAAGTGACTTTCTAAGTCTGGTTGCTTTGTGGTCCCCCATACCCACGCCAGGACAGAGGCTGTGACCAGCACTGGCTGCTGCTTGGAGAGTTTGAGCTGAGATCTGGAGAAACCCTCGAGGCACATCCCTGCTGCAGGGCAGGAGAGCTCAGGGGTGAAGCACCCAGAGAAAAAGGGTTAAAATTTCTTGCATCTGCCATCTCTTGTGGCATCAATCCATTTTTAGCTTGATACCTGTAACTGCATGATCAGCAGATTTTTTCTACAGCCTGTCTGGGGGCAGGAAATCACTTCTAGGCCAGTAAGACAACTTTGCAGGAAGTTTCTTGCTCATCTGAAGAGCGGAGTGGTGGTGAAGGAGAAAGGGCTGGGCAGTCAGTGGTGGCCTGGCTTAGTAAGGAAACAAGAAATATTTCTACTGTAATGTAACACAGCAAGGAAAATATTTACCTAAAATTCTCCTGCAGCCAGTGCTTTGGAGAACAGGAATTTTATCTTGGGCAGCAGTTGCTGTGTAGAGGATCCCAAAGGTCCTATGAAAAGCGGGAGCTTGAGGTGAGGCTTCTGGTACAGTAAAAACAGTGAGAGCCTTGGTTGTGTGAGCCAGGGGAGCAGCAAGTGACAGGAGAGGTGTGATCTGCTCTCTTCCTTTTGAAAAGGGAGTTCTTTCTCTTTTAAGATAAAAATTAAAATGTAATTACAAACACCTATGATATGTCTGGAGAAAGGAGCAGGAAATGTGGGTAAGAGGCTGAAGGAAATCCCTGCCACAAGGACAGAAGGAGCAGAACCTGATTATTTTATCAAAGGCGGTGATGTGATCACTGGGGGAGATCTTTCATCAGGAGAAGTCTCAGGGTCCTCAACCTCCTCGATCTACCTGGAAAGGGCAAAGCAGGGGCTGTGCCAAAACTGCATTTGGCTGAGCAGTACAACACACACTGGTGCTGTGCTGACAGGGGACCCCAAAAACCAATTCCAGGGGAGGAGGCAGGTTCTCCACCCTCTGGGATGTGGGCTCAGCTTCCCAGGGCTGCCTGCCTTTCTGGAAGAAGGATTTAGCTAAACATAAGCTTTTGGGTTGAGGGTGCAGGTAGAAAACCAGATGGAGTGTGGTTTGGTTATGTGCAGCTTGGTCAAGGGAATGATTTTTCTGGTCTGATGCTCTTGTAAAGCTGTGCTTCTGACACAGCTCAATGAGATAAAAGGGCAAGAAAGTCTCCAAGAGAGAGAAGGATGAGCTTGTCTCCCTGGAGGAAAGCTTGCTCCTCTTCTACTAGCAGGCACTTGGGGTATGTGCTAAGGGGTGAGCTGTTTACATACCTTGCTGCTTTAAATATTTACTGTTAGAGCTCTGGATATTCTTGTTATTCTTTAGTTGCTGTAATTTTCCATCTTTCTCTCCCCCTCTCAGCGCCTTAGGTGCACATGGGTGCAATATGACCCAGCTGGTTTTAATGAAAAGGAACTCCTAGCCCGGATATTTTATTTCACACTTCTTGGGGCTCGCTCTCGGCCGCTTGATTTGCTAAACTTTTATTAGATCCAGGATGATAACATCACCTTTGCTTGGGAAACACAGAGTGACCCAGGGAGCTGGGACTGACCCAAACTGCTCCAGCCTCTTCTGCTGAAGGGCTTTGAGCTTCTTCACCAGCTCTATGAGACCAGCAGACATCATTGCAGCAATTCCTACCACAGTCCATCGAGAATGGTTTGCATTTTTTTTTTTCTAGTGGTTTACTTCTTCTTGCCTCCTGTTCACCTCAAAATGCAGGGTCTCCATCAGAGCATCACAGCAATCCCTCTGTGTCCCAGTTCAGAGAGTGCCACCAAACTCCAAGCAGGGGCTCTCACATGGAATCTTATGGGATTTGCTAGGGGGTAGACTCTGAACATCAAAAAATGTGCTTGGTCCTTCCTCAGATTGCTTGAGTTGCTCTTTTAAAATCTTCTTTCCAATAAGGATTTTTAGTTTGTCTTGCTTAGTTTATTTTTTTCCCTGCTTTAAACCCATTCTACCCATTTGTGATGAGGGTGTAGTCAGGATGTTTAACAGATTAATCCAGGTTCTGTTCTTCCTGTCAGCGAGTCACCCCATGATTTTTAACAAAGTGGGACTTCTTTCTCGCTCAGTAACAAAGTTAATTATTGACAGCTACATTTTTACCTGCTGGAAATGGATTGCGGATGTGACCTGCATCAGGCTGCCTGGGAGGAGAAAAATTTAGACATTATCTTTAAAAAACCAGCACTCACGGTGGTGGGGACAGCAGGGACCTGGCACCCAGGTGCTGAGCTCGGTGTCACAGGAGCCAGAGGTCCATGGTCATTCCTGTTCTCCTCCAGGCCATGGGGAGTTCAGCCAGGATGACACCAAGGAGCTTTACAGGCACTGCATTGCATGGAAAGGCATTTCTGTCCCCAGCTGTGATGTAGAGAGAAGCAGAGCTGTTCCCTCCTGCACTGCTCTGGTACGGTGGTTTCTGACATCATGAGGAGAGTGAAAATGAAAGAGCTGAGCACTGCTGCCTGTCAGAGGAGAGAAAACCCACCGTACCTACCTTAAAACACCATACTTCTGTTGCAAAGGTGTGTTCTCAAGGTTATTTAAACAGTCCTCATGTTTTCAAGCAATACCTTTCCTTGGGCAGCACAGAAAACCTGGAGCTTTGGAGTCTGGGAAACTGGTACTGCTGGCTTCATTTTCTGGTTCATTTGCACTCTGGGGGAGTCTGTGGTGTTTGCAGACTTTAAATGTGTGAAATTAAAAGGGTGACATCTGTGCTGAAGCTCACTTTCTGCAGTAACAGACAGTAACTGTACTACTGTTTTGCATAATTTTCCTTTATGGTTCACCCACAGTGGACTAAAAGCCCAACCCATTCATTTTTCCTTTCCTGTTGATGTGCCTGGACACATTTCAGGGGGTATCATCACTTTAAAATGATGCTGTTAAAACGCAGGGCGCGGAGGATGAAAAGAGGGTCAAGAGGGCAGGATCTGAATCAGCACCGGAAGGGAGAAGCATCTGATGGGGAGATGCTCAACCTGGGAGGGTGTGAGACGTGGGGAAGAGGCGGCAGTTTCACCCAAGGGGCTGCTGTCGATGCCGGAGCTGGCGTTTTCCTCTCTGGCTCGGGCTGGAGTGGAGGGAGCTGTGCTCAGCATCGGGGCGAGTTTTGCATCCCCTGCTGCTCCAGCAGCGATGATTTTCCAGAGCAGGCTGCTTTGGATTTGGCAGTGGTGGGTTAGCGCAGCGCTGGCTGCATTTTGAGGAATTAGAAAACAGAGCGTGGCCGAGTTGTCCCTTTCCAAACAAGGGTAAACCGAGAAGTGAGAGGCTCATCAGTGCCGGAGAACCTCGGGGGAGAGCCCCACCCGTGCGGGGCTGGTTCCACCCTCCGTGGGGCAGCCCCGGTTCTCTCCCCCGTGCTGTTACCCCTCACCGGGGCTCCGTGCTGAGGGGCACGGCGGGGTCGGGCGATGCGGGACGCGCCGGCCTCCGACAGAACCCGGGGGTGCCCCTCGCACCCCCCACACCCACCGGGGCGGGGCGGGGGTCCCGGCCACCGCCCCGGAGAGGGGCCGGCGNNNNGCAGCCGCTCGCCCTCCGCCATTCGCGCGGCCGCAGCGCGCACCGCGGAGCCGGGGGGCAGCGCCCCGCGCCCCGCCATGGCCGACCCGGCCGTCAGCGCCCACCTGGAGGGCATCATCTCCGACTTCGAAGGTGGGTGGCCCCCGCGGAGCCGAGGAGGGAAGGGGTACCCGCGGAGGGAGCCCGGGAGGGAGCGGCCGCTCTGGGGGCTCAGCCGGGAGGAGCGGGATGAGCTCGGCTCGGCTTTCCCCGGGCTCGGCTGCCGCAGTGTCCCCGCGCCTCTGGTGTCCCGGTGGTACCCGGGGAGGGGTCCTGGCCGAGGCTGGGGTGGCACCCTGCGGGTAGGGAGGGCTGGAAGGAGCGGGATGCCCCAGGGCGGCATCCCCAGGGCTGTCGGTGCCCTTTGTCCGGAGCGGCTGCGCCCGGTTGTATCTGCCAAGGCAGGGTCTTACGGGATGTTTCTCCTTTCCTGCCCTTCCCGAGTTGATTTATGTAGTTTTTTCTCAGCTGAAAACACCCGCCTGAGTAGACTGAAACTCTGGAAAAAAAAGCCAGGCGGAGGCTCTTCTTTTGATTCCCAGCTTTGGGGTGCAAACACAGCCCTGGAGTAGCTGGGATGCGGACAACCATCCCAAGTTTCCCGTATCCCCGTAGCGGGAGCTGCCTGCCCTGGAAAGCTCTGCAGCTGTCCCGTGGCAGAGCTCCAGCGCTGCCTTGCTCGCTGGTGGAGAATCTCCATGCAGCCCCCTTGGCGTGCGGACCGGGATGGCTTCTCCCTACCTGTTCTTGCCTGATACTCTGGCTTTTTCAGGCGAGAAAGTAATCTGGCGGGGAGCGTGCTGCTGCCAGATGGGTCTGGGAGTGAGAGACAGGCAGGAGGGGGCTGGAGGGGTTGTGCCTGAAGCAGGCAGTGAGAGATCGGCTCGGGGGAGCTCATCTTCCCGAGCAGAGTTTTGGAAGAGCAGCTCCATCCCTACGCACTCGCGCGTCCTGGCAGCGACCCAAGCGGAGCTTTGTGCAGCGGTTTCTAGAAAGGAGAAAAAAAAAAAAAAAAAGCCAAAAAAAAAACACAAAAACCAACGGCNAAAAAACCACAAGAAATAGCGGAGATGCTGGGGCCGCGGGTGAAAGCTTATCCAGCGTGCACCGCTATAGGCTGAGCCTCCACCGCCTCCTGGAGAACCCAGGCTGACCTCCGGGAAGCGGAGCTCGGCTGTTTTTCCTGCTGGGGAGCCGAGGAAGCTCGGGGCTCGGGGGTTCCTCTTCCAGGTCAGGCAGGAAACGAGTGGCAAAGCTGGGGTCTCTGCAGTCCTTGTCGTAGGGTTTAGACGCTGTCACCTCCCCTGTTTCCAGCCCGTGGGCTTTGCTGCAGCTGGCAGCGGAGGGCATAGCAGGAGGCTGAGGGAAGTCACGTCCCTCAGGAAAACTGGAACTAACAAGTGTTGGGACACAGATCCGCCACCCCTTTGGTGTGCTCGGGGTTCAAGGGCGCCTTTGTGACCTTCCTTGAGGGACGCGTGAGCTTCCCCACCGCGGGGCTGCGAGCGCTGATGTAATTACAGCTTCCCTCTCGCCGCCCCAACTGCGTTTAAATCTCTGAGGAATGAGCAATTCCCGTCTCGAATACGATAAGGACTCTGCTGAGGGCCCCGGGGCTGCCTGTTTGGGCTGTGTGTGCTCCTCGGAGGCACCGAGCAGCTCTGGGTTGCCTTTTATTTTCACTCTATGGAGCACTTTATAGTTCCTGCAGAGGGAGAGGCTGGGGAAAGCTCCGTGCATCTGAAGCCAAAAGGCCTGGCCTTGCCCTTGAGCAGGGATCTGGGCTACTCTTTCATAATTTAATTAGCTCTCAGCGTTGCACAGCAGCTTCCCAAAAAGCAGGCAATTAATCTCCAGCCCGCAGGGCAGGAGATGCAGTGTTCCTGTCTGCTGGGTGGGTACCTCAAACCCCCGCAGCCCCTGGCCAAGCAGGAAAGATCTGCCAAAAATACCGTGGAGCAGGAACACCAGACCATCCAGAGCTCTCTTTGTTCCTGCCAGTCACACACTGCCTGCCCTCCCCAGGCACCCTGGCTGTTCCTGCCTGTTTTCCTCGCAGCATCCGTGCCAGTTTTCCTCCCAGCATCCCTGCCTGGTTTCTTGTCCCTGCTGTGTTGCAGCAGGCAGGAGCTGCAGCCTCGGTGAGCCTCAGGAGGATGTGAGGGCCCTTGGGGAGAGGGAAGCAGTACCAGGTACTTGATTGCAGTTTAGTTTCTAGATAAGGCAACATTTGAGAAGAAAACAGAGCACAGCAGAGTGTGTTCTTCCTTGTGCCCAATGCTGTGATGGGGATGCTCACAGTGCCCATCTTGCACTGACCAGCAGGAGGGCACTAGGAAAGTCCAGGGGCTTCTGCCCCAGAGGAGCTGTGGATGTCCCATCCCTGCAAAGTGTTCAGGGTCAGGTTGGATGGGACTATGAGCAGCCCTGTTTTGTGGAAGGAGTCTCTGCCCATGGCAGTGAGGTTGGAAATAGATGATTTGTAAGGTCTCTCCCAACCAAACCCATTCTATGATTCTAATCCCCCTTATTTGACTGACAAAAGCTTCCTTGTCTCTAATGGGGCAGAACATCATTAGCTCTGTGGTTTTACCAGGATTTACAGAGCATAATAGCTCTGCCCCTGGGTTTATAGATTCTGGCAGGTTTTCAGGAGTGTGGCTGGTTCAGCTGTGGTTACAGCAGTGCTTCCCAAGCTCACCTCTGCCTCTGAGGGGGCTGTGGGTCCCTCAACTCCCTGGGGTCTCAGGAACAGACTCTGAGCTGCAGGGAAGGGAGGCTGCAGTGCTAAATCAACCTGGTGAGATGCCTGTGCAGTGTGGTAACAGTCTGTGCCCCCCAGCCCTCTCTGATGCAGCCCAGGCTGGGTGATGTGGGAGTGTTGGTGTCCACGGTGCCCCTCTGTGGAGGGGGTGGATGTTCCTGCTCAGGGCTTTGGGTGGTTGTGATGCTGCCCAAAGATAATCCCACAGTGTGGTACTCATCTTCCTGCCAGAGGGGTAAAGCACTGTGCACTCAGTGTTTCTCCCTGGTAGAGAGGTTGGAGGGATGTGCTCCAGTCCCTCATCCTGGTGGGATGTGGCTGCTGAGCAGAGTCCCAGGGTAACTGAGGCACGTTCCTGCTGGCAGTTGCTGGTGGTGAGTTGGCAGCACTGATGCCAAGCACTCCTTGCCTTTGCCAGTGCTGTCAGTCAGCACCAGATTCATTTCCCTGTAATGTTGAAACACAAATTGTCACAGTGGGTGTAAGCTGTGCCTGGTGGAAATGCTGAGCAGGGCTGTGAGTGTGTGGAGGGGCAGGAGGGTGCCCAGGAGTTCTGTGTGGTGTCTGGGGGTGCAGCTTGGTGGGGGCACAGGCTGACAGCTTTGCTCTGGCAGAAACCATGAGACAGCATTTGTTGATGGCTCTTAATCCCTGATTTTCCCATTGCTCAGAGCCCAGCTCCCTTAGGGCTGGCTGGTGGGTGAGCCTTGGCAGTGCTGTGGAGCTGGGTGGGGAACCTCCAGCCCTGCCAGGACATGACAGTGCTGATCAGAAGGTTCCTCTGGCTATTTTATTTATTTACTCTTCCTTACTATTGCACGCTTTTCAGACACTTCTCTCCCCACACAGTGCAGGGTATTTTTAGTATTTCACCAGCAGACTTCATCTCAGTGAGGTACAAACTCACGCTGAGTTATGTCCCCAGTTGAGGTGCCACCAAAGAAACATCACCCAGCTCATTTTCTGCTACATTAAAAATAGGCTTTTCTACATGCACAAAACTCATGGACTCGTCCTTAAAATTTCCTGGAGCGAATGCCTGGGATGTCTGTGGGACACGTGGCCGTGGTGCATCCCTGGGCTGTGCAGGGCCAGCGTTCCTGCTGCCCCGGGGAGCAGCTGCAGCCGCGTGCTGCGGATGCTGGGACTCAGCCCCGGGCTAATATTAGCAGGAACACGCCAGCGTGGGTGATGTGCCTTGAATTCAGCAGAGTGGCAAGCCCCGGAGAGGGGACGTGCCTCGTGTTTGTGTGAGTGTCTCACCCAGCTCCAAGGTTTTGCAGGATGAGCGCCGGGCCGGCTCGCACGCAGGGCTGGGAGCTGAGCGTGTGACTAACGCTCCCTCGTGTGCCAGGGCTCAATGCCTGGAAAAGGAAACGCAAAAAGATCTTTCCGATTTACATCTCGGATCATCCCAGCCTTAGGAGCGAAGCAAAGCTCCTCAATTGTTGGATTTCCTGGGCTGTCCACAAAAAGTTGTGTTGTGACTGGCCTCTTCTGGAGCTCGGTGTGGGCAGAGCCAGAGCTGGTGCTCCAAGACAGCAAAGTTACCTCTGATACCCTCAAAGCTACTTCAGTGTTTTCTCTCTCTTATTCCACATCTATGTCTCTCCATCCGAGTCAAAAGGATGGGCTGGATGGGAATTTTCTCCTCATGTGGTGGCAGAGGAAGGAGCCAGAGGAAGGTGCCTGTGGGAAGGGAAGTTTTGTGTCTTCCCCAGCAGAAGTTGCATCTTCCCGTGCAGAACTGGCCTTTGAGCCACAAAGTCAAAGAACTGCATCTGCCTGGTCCCAGCAGTGGGTACCTGCTGTTGTGGGGTGGGTTTCTGCCTGTGTAAATCTAATTCATTGGGAACAAAAAAGTTGTGAGGGAGTGGGAAAGGGAGGAGAGTTGATCTCTGTGTGCAGATGAACTGGGCTCTGGGGATGGCCTCTGGCCCTGGCTGGGATGGAGGATCACTCAGAAGCTGTTGTTTACAGTCCTGTGGTGCAAAGTGGGTTGGGCTGTGTGTCCCTGGGGCCGGGCACCCGCTGTGGCACCGAGCAGTGTCCCTGGCTCTGTGACAGCGGGGAGGGCTCCCAGCCCTGGCACAGGTGGGACCAGCCTTGGGCAAAGCGAGCACAGCACTGTGCTCACCATAAAGAGACCTTTCAGAGGAGCCTGGGTGGGAAGGGACAGGGAGGGGATGGATCTTTACACCACAGCCAGGGCAGCTGCTTTGGTTTTGCAAGCACAGTGCTGGAGCCTGGAGGTCACTTGGGCTGGAGCACGTACACCCTGCTGGCTCTTCCCAGACTCTGGGATCTTGGTAGCACCTTTCCCTCAGTAAGGGACTCACCTAAAGTGCTGCACTCTTTGCTCATTGGTGGATTAGGGCAGTGGAGTGAGTAGGAAACACCTCTGGATTGTGTTGGGTCAGGTCTGATAGCTCTGAGTGACCATGGCTCTGGTTCTTGGCAAATACACACCAGCAAACCTGGGGCTAAATTACTGCCAGACATCAGCCTGGCACCTCTGGGTGCCCCGTGGCCTCACTGGGTGCCCCGTGGCCTCACTGGGTGCTGGTTTAATTTCTGGTTTGCTGCCCTAACTAGCAGGGGGCTACTCAGCCCTTTTTCCCGGGAGCCAGGACTGAGACAGCAGCCACAAAAACCTGGATGGGAACGTGTCATAAATCCAAAGACAATAATGGAGGCTTCAGGGCCCATAACTGCTCCAGATATTCACATTTCTGACTTTGATGTTTAAGGCAGCATCTTCCTGCAAGATTATCATGGGGGCTCTTTCCCTCTCCCAGCCTCCCTGTTCCCTCCTGCTGCAGTGAACTCTGGCATCTCTTTGTTCTTTAGAGATGGGATGGGGAGACAACAACCCAAGCGACCCTAAATCCTGGTTAAGCTTGTTTGAAGCCTGTAAAATGAGTCAGTGGGTCTGAGTTCAGTTCCTGCTGGGGATCAGGGTCTGTTGAGGAGCTCTTTGTGGGCTCATGCCCTTCACAGGCGTGGGATTGTGTCCTGGCCACCTCTCATTTCACACCTGCAGGGTGTTGTTTGGTCCTGGCACCCCTCTGGTGGCACCAGCAGTTTGTACCCAGCTGCTGTGCTGGTGCCATCATGGGGAGAGCTCTCCTGGCTGCAGGAGACCCCTCCTCCCTTCCTTCCCTGCCACAGACATTGCAGGAAAGGAGAAGCCCTTGGGCAAGAAGGGGGTTGTTGCTGGCTCCAGCTCATTCTGAACAGCTCTCATCTCATCTCCTGATGGCTGTGACTCAGGCTTTCACCCTGATTGCTTTTGTGAGGCTGCTGGATGGAGCCCTTGGGTCTCCTGGGGACACCTCTAGAGCGGTGGCCCATGGGCAGTGTCCATCCCAGGTGGCTCTTGGCTGGTTTATGTGTCAGAAGGGGAGATGCCATGGGTGGTGTGTGCATCCTCCCAGTGCTGCTGGCACCCAGGCCAGGGCAGTTTGGGGTGGGGTGCCATCCTGTTGTCCAGGTGTAGGCACAGTCAAGTGTCAGCCAGCCTGCTGTGGAGGGCAGGGGACACTGTGCCATCAGCCTGTGCCACCCTCCTCCTGGCAGCAGAGGTGCCAAACATCACAGAACTGTGCAGCCCCTTGCCAGGGTGAGGTGGGTGCTCTGCAGCCTCTCCCAGCCCTGGGGGTTGTGGCAGGGATCAGTGGGGAGGGCAGTGGCTCTGCACTGGTTTGGGGGACAAGGAGTGTGGGGAGGACTGGGGTTGGGACTCAGTCTTTCTTTCACCTTGGCCATTGGAAGTAAAAATACAGGGGAAGGTGCAAAGGATGGGTTTTATTTTATATTTCAAAGCACGTTTTGGAGGGAGGAGGAAGGAGGAGGGCTCTGCTCTGTGCCAGCCCTCAGGGTGTTTGGACAGCAGCTCTCACTGCAGTGCTGGGTGTCCCCTCCAGGAGAGTCATCAGAGCTGGCTGCAGGGACAGCAGCAATCAGCAGGCAGCACTGAGGGGGTGAACGGCTCCTGGCTCCCTCCTTGGCCCCTTTTACCCATTTACCATTTTTCTGTAGCTTTTTAACCAGAATGTTGCAACACCACCCATCAGAGCATCTTCTCAAATTGAGATTTGACTGATTGAATCACCCAGTCCCTGCTCCCCAGGCTGGTCACCCACCTGAGTCACTCTCCATGTCCCTTGTGAGAGGGACTGATATTCATGACACCTGGGGATGGCATCTGTGGCACCAGCACGGGGCAGGCTGGGCTCTGCAAGACCATCTGCATGATACTTTTGTCTCTGGGTAATCGTTTCGAGGCATTTTAGAAATATTAGTGAAGCAAACCAAATCCACAGCCCCATGGGAGGCACAGAAAAGATTTATTTCTCTCCTTCCTCCTCCCCCCACGAAAGGAAACTGGAGCACAGAGTGGAGACAGGAGCTGGAGTGAGCCCGTGGCAGAGCCAGTAATGCAATCTGCTGGGCTGGATACCCTGTGTTTTATGTAATTTTCTGTACAAGTATGAAATGAATATAAGGGATGTAAAAATACACTGGTCTGATCTGGAAGCATTTTGCTGCGAGTTAATGGTTATGTAAACCCAAGTGTAATAGAGAATCAAGCTAAAATCTTTTGAGAACTGCATTATAGGGACTGGAAAGCTGGGATTTTGTATTAATCTGAGTGTGGATTTTGTTTTATTTTTTCTATTCTTAGTTCTGACTTTGCTTTTGCATGTTCATTTCTAGGAAAGGAGCAGTTTGCTGCATCAGCCTCAGGCTGTTTTATACCTTGCTGTGAGTGAGAGAAATGCTGCTTTGATTGATGTCAGAGCCCTGAACTTGCATTTATCCCCAAATTTCCACCGGAACTCACCTCCTGGTACTGTTTTCACCATTCAGGAGGGCCCTGCATGGTGACAGCACATTGCCAGCCTTTTCTTGTACGTGTGATTCGTGTCAGACCAGGCAATCTACTGCAACTTCTTTTGAAGGCTGTCTGTGAAGTCAGAGAAAGGATTTATTTGGGCATAAACTGTTTATAACCTGACCCAGAATAGTGTGAGAGTCAGGGTACAACAGCAGAGTGTCACTATAGATATAGATATATATAGATATTTTGTATATGTAGTGCAGCAATGTTGGTTTATTGGTAAAGGTGTGAAGCCTCCTGGCACAAGCATAGGGAAGGGCTCCAACAATCCTTACTTCTCTTCTTTCTTTTGTTCCATCACCAGAAGCTTTGGGAAAGGTGCTTTAACAATGTCCTGCCTTGGTTTCTGTGGATGTAAGAGGGGGTCTGAGTTTCTCAGGCTGTTTTGAAGCTGTGTGTACTCACAAAATCCTGCCAGCTCGTGCAGCATCGCTTGCTGCCTGCACTGCCGGGGATTTTCCACCTCAGACCCCTGATTTTGAGGGGCTCAGGGCAGCTGGGAGCACCTTGTTGTTGAGATGGGGTAGTGATATCCTGCAGGGGTGCAGCTCCCTTCCCTTTCTGCTGTGGGGCCTTTAGGTTGAATACACAGTAGATATACCGTGTAGGTACATGCAGAACACCCTACTTGCCCCCATAACTGAGCTTTAAGCTCACTCCAGAGCAACCATCTCTGGTATGGGTGGTGGCAGCTCTTCAGGGGAGGTTTGGATAAGCCAGGCCCAGGTGGTAACGTGGGCAAACACTCCTTGCTCTCAGCCTGGGCCAGAAAAGCACCACGAGCACCCCGCTGCCTGTGACTGAGCTCTGGGAAGCTTCAAGGGCCGTGAGCAGAGAAGGCTGTGTTGAGTTTCCAAGGGTTCCTTGAAAGATGAGAGCTGCAGCCTCCCCCCTTTCCTGCCTGGGAACAGGAG
The DNA here is from genome assembly GCA_013397245.1 of Thryothorus ludovicianus. Classification (NCBI taxonomy): domain Eukaryota; kingdom Metazoa; phylum Chordata; class Aves; order Passeriformes; family Certhiidae; genus Thryothorus; species Thryothorus ludovicianus. The sequence goes on from VZTB01009917.1 coordinate 227,647, forward strand.
GTGACCATCTGGTAGCAGTTTAGAGCGAGCCCTCGCTCTCAAACGCTGCCATTGTGTGGTGGGAAATAACGGGGCGCCGGCTGCCCCGGCCCCAGCAGGCTCTCCTGTGTCCAAAAACCCGAGGAAAGCTCTCTGTGCTTAAGCAAGCAAGCAAATGTAACCCCTGGGTTAGGGAGACCACGCGAGGGGCACAGGATGTTTAATGGGAAGCAGCCGGGCGCTGCGGCCGCCGCTGAGCTGGAGGCTCCGGCTGGGAAGCAGCTCCCGGGGGAGTCAGCATCCCTTGCTGTTTATTTTGGTCTCCTCCCGAGCTCTGTGCATAGATGTTTCCTTGTACAAAGCCTGCCCTGGCCCGTTGGTGGGATATTCTGTTTAAGAAGGGAAGGGAGGAGGAGCAGATGTTGCAGATGTTGCAGATGTTCCCTGGCTGAGCCCCCTGGGGGTGCCCGGAGCTGAGCTGCAGAGCAGGGTGAGCCGTGGGGGCAGCGTGCTGTGTGCTCCAGAGCTTCCAGCTGGGACACGTGGGGTCCTTTGCAGGAACCAGATCCCTTCGTGGCATCTGGGCACCTTTGGCTTGCCAGGGACTGTCCTTCTGCAAGAGCTGTGCGTGTGGGTGTCCCCAGTGCCACTCGCTTGTGACATCTCTGGAACACTCTTGGCTGTTGCATGAGCTGCTGGGATTTGAACCAGACCTCTGCCCTCTCTCCCCAGTTTTAGAGGATCCCTGAAGAGCAGCTTTGGCTGATGGCGTGTGACCTGCTGGGGGTGACCAGGAGGACACAGCGGCCTTGCTGTGCAGCCATCCCCAGCACTGCTGTGTGAAACAGAAAGAGAAATCAATGTTTTCTCCTTTTCACCCCCTGTGCCTGCTTGGGGGGCATTTGAGCAGGATGAAAGCACACAGTTCTTCCCCTGGGAGTGCCTGTGGAGCACGTTTGGGTTTTCAGGAGGGCATGTCCTTGTGCACAGCCAGCAGGGCTCCACCTCGCAGAGCCTGTGCCTTCCCCATCCAACAGGAGGATTAGCAGTGGTATTTTTGAAGCCAGCCCTGCAGAGCTGGGTGGTGCTGAGCAGAACACTGTGACCTTGAGAGGTTTGCAATGGTCTGGTCCCCAAAGGGACATTGCAGTGAGCAGTTCCCAGCCCAGACATGGTGGTGGTGGGCTGTTGCAGAAGTTACATCATGTAGGAAGCACTTGGAAATCTCATTTGAGGGGATTTTGGGCTTTTCCTGCCCAAAAGCCACTGCTTTTAGCACCTTTAGTGGTGGATCGAGCCAGAGATGTCTGAATGGGTCTGGACTGGTTGTAAGGAAGCACGTGCCAAAGGCAGTGCAGGCTGTGCTCAGCCCCTCGTGCACCTCCAGAGGAAGAGAAGGAAGGGTGGTGCTCAATATCACCACTGTCCCTGCCCAGCTGCCTCCAGCAGCAGCCAGGCAATGGGATGCTGCTGCTGGTGGGGCTGGGGAAGCCCTGCTGGTGTCCCAAACACCTGGAAAATACAATAGTGGGGACAGTCCTGCAGCGTGGCCAGCCCCAGAGACAGGGCAGGGACACCCTGATTGGGGCTGGCAGGGACTGGAGCCTTTGGGGACACAGAGGATTAGCCACAACTGCCCATGTGGGACCCTGGCATGGTGGGTGCAGTGGGGTGTGGGGTCCTACAGCCCTGCCTTGCCCTCAGCTCCTGTTTTTGTGGGGAATACAGACACATCCCTGCAGGAAGCCAGGAGGAGGGTCATCTGCAGCAGAGGCTGTTTACTTTCCTTTCCTAGCTCTGGGCAGGACACACTATTTATAAGTTTTTTCTCTTTTTTTGAGAGCTGTTGTGCTTCCTGAGGTTCTTCTCATGCAAGGAGGAGAGAGGCAATGCTGAGCAGGGAACTGCAGCTGTGCTTGGTCCCCCTGAGGGCCACCACTGCTGAAGGTGACATTCCCAAGGATCGTGTGCTTGGGGCTCTCAGAGGTGGAAACACAAACCCTCGTGGTCACAGTCCTTCTCCTTTCTCATGCCTGGGATGTCTGACCTTCTCCAGACCACGCTGAATTCAGGGCAGAGGCCAAAATGTGCCAGCAGGACATGCTGGGTACCGAAATCCCTGTGAGACATGAGATGGACACCCCATCCTGCAGAGCCATGGGTGGGAAAGCTCCTGGGCTGTCCCCAGGCAAGTCAGTGACCCTGCTGGGGAAGGAATGCCACTGGGACCTGGGGCTCCTCATGATTTTGCTGTCAGAAACCGTGCTGAGCCATTTCTGCCCCTCTTTGAGGTGAAGGTTCCTTGCCCACCCGCACAGAAACCCCTTCCTGCCCGCTGGCACAAGGGAGGAGTTATCTGGAGGGCTTGGCTGTCCCGAGACTGTAATCGTGGTTCTGCAGCTCTGCCTCAGGCTTTTTGAACCCCTTTGTGTCTGGGCTTTGACCTTTTTCTCTTTTCTGCAACAGGACCCAGAAGGACCTGGAAAAAAACCATTTTTGGGTGTTTTAATTCAGTCGAGCCCTTTGATAAGGACACGGGCCGGCTGTGCTCCAGAAAGACCACATGGGTGGCATTGGGCAGGTTTACCCTGGGCTTGGGGCACTTTGGGGGATTTAAAGTCAAAAGAAAGGGCCATGTGGGTCAGCATTGCAATCGGGTTTCTCACCATTTCTTCAGGAAGGGGCAGCAGGGCTCAGAGGAGTGGAGATGATGGATGTGCCTCATGTGAGGAACCCTTGGAGGTCAGCAGGGCTATTTGTATCCAAAGCTCATTAGCAGGTCAAAAAGCAACCCCCAAACCACTTGGTGCTGAGGGATCTCCAGGGCAATGTTCATTAAGGAAAGATGCTGGTCAGCATTTCCTTGGCTGCCGAGTTCCTTGAGAGCATTTGCCCTGCTCCTCAAGACACATCTCTCAGGAGGTCATAGAGCTGCTTGTTGAAGGGAAGAGGTGGAGGCCGAGCTGGCTGGAGGAGAGACAGGCAGGTTTGAAGAGCCTGATGTGTTCAGAGCTGTGATTCCATCCCCCAGGGAGCTGCCAGCGCCGTGTCCTCTGCTGCTCCTGCCCACCCAGCTCTGCTCAAGGCCAGGCAAGGGCTCCCCGTCGGGTCGTCCCTTCCGCTCTCTTTGTTTCCAGCAAAATGCAAACTGGGCTTGGCTGGTGCATTGTTTTAAACGTGGGGGGTTTGGGAAAAAGAAACAGCTAAAATGTTAGTTTTTGGATAAAGTGTGTGATGGGGAAGGGAAACTGCAGAAAATCTGTGCTGGAGGGTCAGAGCTCCAGCTCAGAGTTGGAGACTTGAGCGTCTGAACATGTTGAAACAGCTTTCCAGTGTGGGGCTTTATTTGGATTAATTATTCTGAGGGCTGTGACTTGGACACAGAGCTGCAGTGCTTGAGCTGTGCCAAGCACAGACTGCAGGGCAGGGACTGCTGCAGGGAGCGTCCCACCCCTGTGAGCAGGTGATGGCACGGCTGGGAGAGCTGCACAGAAAACAGATAAATCTGAGAAAAAAGCATTTTTTAGTTTTTATTGCCTCCCTCCTTTCTCCTACCAACGTCTGAATATTTCTGAGATGCAAGACAGACCGTTTTGTCATGAGGTGCCCTTTGTGGGACCCTTCCTGGGTTTACAGGAGGGGGAGTGCTGTGTTTTGGTGCTTTGCTCTCTCCACAGCCACAGAGCAGCCGTGGTGCTGTTCCCCTCACACTGACATTGGGATTGCATCTCTCTGTGCATCCCTCCCTCCCTGCCCACTCCAGCTCTCAAGTCCCTGTGCTCGAAACACTTCAGTCTTTGGTTCATGTGGGCTCTAGGTTTGTTTTTAACGATACGAGCTTCTGTGGCTGCCACCTTTGGTTTTCTTGCTGCATTTATATGGATTTGGTGCTCTCCTGGGATTGTTTTCCTGTTCCCAGCTTGGATTTTGCTGGCAGTGCTCACAGGAAAGCCTGTGTTTATCTGTGCATCCTTTGGATGTGAGAGGGAAAGCGAAATTTTGAAAGCAGAATCTCTCTCTTGCCCTAGATCCAGTGCCCTGCTCTGCTCTGCCATTCCATGGTGGGACCCTCTGCTCCCCTCTGAGCGTGGGATGGAGGGCAGTGTGGGGATGATTTCTGCTCTGGGGCTGAATTTCCTGGCCCTAATTTGTTTTATTAGTGCTTTTATAACTTGTCTGAAGAGGCAGGGCCTTTAACCCCCAGCTGCTTAAATGGATTATGAGTCCTGAGACAAAGGGGCATAAATGGAGTTATGAGCTTTGTGCAGTGTCTGTAAGCATCTCTGGAGACACTCAGGTGGATGCTAACTAAATCCTGAACTACTTTTTATGTTTTTCAGCTCTGAAAAGATCCTTTGAGGTCGAGGAGGTAGATCAGTCTTCAAATTCCTCCACCCCACAACGACGGGCCCCGAACACCCTCCTCAGGTCCACCGTGTCCAGCTCCACGCAGAAGTTTCAGGAACTCGGCGCCAGGAATTCGGAGCCGTCCGCCCGCCATGCGGAGCCCACAGTCCAAAGATCCCCCAAACCCCCTCTGAGGAGAGTGGAGCTCTCTGGACCCAAAATACCCGAGCCGGTGTCCAGAAGAACAGAAATCTCCATTGACATCTCATCCAAGCAGGTGGAGAACTCCACCGCGGGCTTGTCGCGGTTCGGCCTCAAACGAGCAGATGTGGGGCACAAACCCCCCGAGCCCACGGCCCGCAGGACTGAGATCACCCTGGGCAAACCCCAGGAGCCGGGGCTGCGCAGGGCGGAGGCGCCGGCCTCCAAAATCCCCGAGCTGCCGCAGCGCCGAGCCGAGCCCG